>CM031244.1:142949809-143287309 GCA_018340775.1 Taxus wallichiana var. yunnanensis | reverse complement strand
TGTGGGATTTTTATTGTAAGGTTTTACCACTTAAAATTCTTGATTCTTGTGTTCAAATTCATATTTATTTATCATATTATGCACATTTACATTTGCAAATGTGTATTACTTAGTTTAATCCTGTAAAAACTACTTAGAAAGCATATAATCTTGATATTTTAATGAAATCGACATGGAATAAAAGCATGGTGTTCTTTGAGTTTTAATGTGCAAGTTAATTATTTGTTTTGTGTTAAATTAAGGAAACTAATTGATTGGTTTTGTGCGGTGCAATTCAAATTAATCGACCCAAAACTTTGTATAAATTGAAACAAAATTTGCAAAAGAAATTATTGTAGTAATTTACCAAAAAATGTAATTATAATATTAAAAATACATTAAAATAAAAAAATAGTTCTAGTAAATTGCAAAAACAATTACTATCTTAGAGATATACAGAAATAATTATAGTATTATATTAAATAAAAAATAAAAACAATGCAAGTGGGCCCTCAAAGTCAAAGTTGGTAATTTAAACATTTTTGTTTACATAAAAAAACTTTGTAGAAAAATTTACAAAATTCACAATAAAATTAAGTATTATTGTGAGAATAGTTGATGTGACCTTGTTAACCCAACTTATATAACTCCTCATCAAATATTCTTCCCTTTCACTCGATTCTAAACATCATCATGGTTTGTTCTGCATTTTGATGTCTCTAGAAAAGGTGAATGTGATCTCCTCCTTGTGTAACACAATGAGTTGTCATGTCAAATTGGAGTATGGTGCTTGATTCATCATAGAATCGAATTACTTAACCTTGGCCTCCTCTTTGTGCCTTTAATGGATCATATAGACCTCAACATGATCCCAATGCTTGATGTTTCCATCCAGATCAATGCAATGCAACCTATATCTAGAACATGCTCCACCTACATGAACTTAATTTACATTAAAAACTTAGCATATAACCCTTTTCGACGAATATGTAAACAAATAATCTTCTATATAATCGGTTTCAAAAATCATGCACAACATTCATGTAAACTTTGGTTGAGCTTTTACAAAGTAAACACTCAATAACGCTTCTTTATATTTATCAAAATAAATAGGATGTGAGACTTCTAAATACAAGGATGTTGTTTAGTAACAACTTATTTGTTATGTATCAATTCCTATGATCTCTCACTCAAAACAAAATTCTTAACTACCTAAGATATTATGAATTTTCCACAACTACTCATCATTTACATAACATTATTGTACTCACACTACATTAGACTGTGAGCACTAATACAAATAAAAAATACTCTTAACATTCCCCCTTAGTGTGAACATGGGAGAAAAGAAACATATCCTACAAATATTTCTCCCTAAAAATATTGGGTAGACCAAGTACATCTCTATCAAGTTGTCTTACATACCTCCTAAACGAGTAGCACCCAAACAAAATTATATAGGATGGTTATTGAACCCCTTTACTCGAATTCTTGAATTTTGAATAATATTGATCCTAGAGCTCCCAAGTTGATTAGACAACAATTTATTTTGAGTTTACCCTCGAGACCTTATCTTACCCCAAATATTATTAGTCTATAGAATGTATATCTTTCCCAAATGTTGCAACAAAAGTTTTATTTGACACTACGAAACATGAAAACACATAAATGGAAAAATACTAAAAAAATACTATATCTAGAGTGCTTGTACACACCCAATTTTTCACGTGCTACATTGTCAAAAAATGGTTATAAAAGGTCCCCAATGATGATTCACATCTTTTATAAAGTGTTTGAGCTCCCTAAACCTCTTTGCAACTTACATTTGTAGCCTAGTTTACCCTACTTAGCCATTCCCTACTTTTCGGAAGCTTCCAAAGCACCTTTTTGAATTATTTTTTACCTTATCCTACCCCCAAGATTATTATTCTATAGAATGTATATCTTTCCCAAATGTTGCAACAAAAGTTTTATTCGACACTACGTAAACATGAAAACACATAATTGGAAAAATACTAAAAAAATATATACTATATCTAGAGTGCTTGTACACACCCAAATTTTCACGTGCTACATTGTCAGAAAATGGTTACAAAAGGTCCCCAATGATGATTCACATCTTTTATAAAGTGTTTGAGCTCCCTAAACCTCTTTGTAACTTACATTTGTAGCCTAGTTTACCCTACTTAGCCATTCCCTACTTTTTGGAAGCTTCCCACACCTTTTGCATTATTTTTACCTTTATTTGTAAAACTACTACCCTTCTTGGGTGGCGGTCCCAAACACTTCCTAGGAAGGGCAGAGGTTGTGTAACCATTGCCCGGGTAGGGTGGTTGTCTTTAATCGCCACTCCCGCCCAGGTGGCGCCTTATGCCCTTTTCCAAAATTATTTACCCGAGAATTCACACGTGATTGCTTCACTTCAGTTCACTTTTAGAGCATGTTTCTCAATCATTTTAGTTGATTTCAAGTTTGAATTACTTGTGGAAATATCCTCTTCCACTTGTAACTTATAATTGATTGTTCAAACTGCCCCTTCATGTGTTGATGTGGCACCCCATGGTGTTAAGTGTGATAGTGTACAGCCCATCCAACCTTTTATAAAACCATCGCTTGTTCTCAAGAAAATGGCTGGAGATTATTTTATGTATCTTTCTTAGTTGAGTTGTAATAATCTTGCTAGAAACTGCATAGCCAAGATTTGTTCTCTTTCTCTATCTTTCTTCTTCCTGTATTGCCACTAGGATTTCATCAAGTTGCCATTTCTCCAACACTTTATCCTTGTTTATTCTACTGCATTCCCAGCATCTTGGACTCACGTGAATGCAAGAGATTGAAAATACAAACTGAGGGAACACAAAAACACACCATAACTGGATTTCCACAATAATACAAATACCAGTTGAGGTTGTAATTGGGTTTCTTTAATTCTTTGTTTGAGAATCTTATTCACATTATTTACTACAATAGAAAAGGCATTTCCATTTTCATTATTGCAATCATTTAATAGTTACAGTAGATCAATTCCTTTAATAAATCTTTCTTAGGATAGATATGTTCCTTTGCTTATCTCTGTAGATTTGCAAAGAATTGATTCTAGAAGAAAGCTTCTGTGTTAGTTTAGAAATAAATCAAAGCATCATCCCATACAGAAAATCCTCCATTAAAATATTCTTTACTTTGTAAGGGAATTTGTAGGGGAAGAAAAGCTTTTGAGACATATGTTAGTGATCCCTTGGTCTCACAACCAAATGATCCTGAACTAATTATAGATTTAGATATATGACTTTGTATATACTTATCCTCAGAACACCAACATGATATGTTGAGAAAATTGAACAATTAAACATTTTGAACATCATGGATAACAAATCCTATGAATATTGGACTACCCCTGGAAATAGATTTTAAACGTGTATGACCATACAAGGACCACAACTGCCAAGAGTTTATGGTTGTGATCCATGGGTTCCTCAACCACAAGGGCCTAAAGACTAGTTAGACCTTGACATAGGATTACGCTCATTAGTATTTAGGTCATCCCCACTTCCACCAGACATCATTAGATAGCTGAATATTCTGAACAAAGAATCTCACCGAGCCCTCACATTTTGGACCACTCCAACTAACCGACCATAGATCCAGTGGAACCACACCTCTCTTTCATTCATTCCATGACCTTGTCTGGAAATCATTACAAGGAACCCATTGGTTTTCCACATATCCCACATTGGAAGTAATTTCCATGGAGCTCAATATTTATTGGAGTCTTCATGTGGCCATCCTTTTTGATCCATCTATTAGACCCATTCAGGTTAGAAGGGCCTTCTTTTCCCTTGATGAGAAGATCCCGATATTGCGTGTCAAGGACATTATTTTTCCTTGATAGTTTGTTTGTCCCATTCCCACACTTTATTTCCACATAACACATATTCGCTATATTTTACTATCCATAGCCATACACATCTTCCACATTGGTTTTCCCAAAGATGACTTGGGAGGTCAAGTATGGTTGAAGTTTGCGTGTCGATTTTCAAATTGGTGAACCCGATGTGAAGAGATAGTATCTTTTTGTTTCCATTTCTTTCATCCATCTTCCCTCACTCCCATTATTCTACGGGTATTCATATACCCCCAAATATGTCAGGACAAAACAGATACGGCCGACCCATTTTGGGTCTTGAGGCATATTACTATCAAATGGGTAGGCAATAATAGTTTCCCTCACTATCCACATGGGCAGACAACTACTCAAATAATATTCCTTCATCTCAAACTCCTCCTCCTTATAGGACTCATAATGGCTCCTCACCAAGATTGAGGAGATTGATCAACTTACACATGGAAAACAACCTAAAATTTCAAGTTCTAACAATATGACATTCACCGGAGAGTCAGGCTCATCTCCTCAGGTTTTGTTCACACTGCAAATAAATATGTAGGCTGATAAACTCACATTACTATTATTTAGCATGTTATGTTTGAAGTGAATAGTGCTTCCAAAACATGAAAACATATTTGGATAGGGTGCAAGGACATGTTTATGTCTTACTTCGAATAACACCTCTACCCCTCCCATAACAGAAAACATTCCTAACAAGGGTATAAAAACAATGAATAGTTCATAGTAGGATATCATACTCCTTTACAACCTACAAAAGGTTCAACAATGTGCACTAAAAAAAACACCGCACCATCATCGTGTGAGATCATCCCGACATTAGCAGAGATAGGGTTAGAGAGTTAGAACTTGCCCAAGATACTCATGATCCATTTATTGCTGGGAAAGGAAGGATTATCCATCATTCGTAGAACTATGACCAAGCACATACTGCACCAAGTTCTCCTCTAATTTACACGAGCGTTCCTAGCCCTGGATATCTTCTCACTATGTTGGGAACTTTGGGTATGACCCCTCATGCTACACACAAGTATCTTCAATAGGAACCAGCCAGAAGTGCATTCTCAAATGCCATATGAAATGGAAATCTAATGCTCCCTAGCTTTGTGCCACCAACTATGTACCAGAGTAATTCTCCCCCATATCTACAAATGTATTCTAAATATCTATAGGGAGACGTGTACTCTTTTCTTGGTCCATATGGTCAGCCACAAGGGATGCCTTATGCCTCCACAAATTTTTACACTACACCATATCAATAGAAAATTCCTTCTTCATCTCCCCAACATAGGTCATCAATGGTTGAGTCTTACGTAGTGGGGACCTACTCTGAATATCTTAAAGATACTTTTGAATTCACCATACTTAGTGTTATGATCCCATGGCCTCTACCACATATTCCTAAATTTAAGGGGAGGGATATCCAAATGCACACATCAAAGCATATGCAATAGCCATAGGAGAGCTACTCCCATGGGATATAGTCGTAGCAAATATTCCCTAAGAATCTTGAAGGAATAGCTCTCAATTGGTATCATAGGATACCTAAGGCTTAAATAGATTCCTTTAAACAAATTGTGTCTAAATTCATCAAATATTTTGACATGAACAAGTTGCTAAGAATATGAATTAGGAATTCCTACATATAATGCAAGAACACAATGAGTTTGTTGCACATTTAATCTAGAGATGGTGGTAGGTCCTCTACTCTTCAAAAAGTGCTCCCAACATGGATGAAACAAATATTTGTGATCTATTCCTTCACTCTCTTAACCGGGAAATGAAGGAAGAATTCCAGAAGTTCCCCTAAGGAGTTATGAAGAGGTGTTGGAAGGTTCTCTCTACATTGATATGACGGCAATAGAAAGTGGTCGAAATACCTATGGTTCAAATGAGAGGTTGATCACTTCCAATAAGGGTAATTCAAGTTATCCAAACAACGCAAACAACAACCAAGTACATAAGTTCCTCAACAAAAACTATGGTGTTATGAATGATGGTGTTACTGGATCAAGCAATGAAACCAAATGTTGTTAACACCTTAAGAAAAATAATATTAAGAATAAAATGAACAATAAAAATCGAGGACTAACAAATTTTCCCTTGCGATCAATGTGGTGGACTTAAATCATCCTCCACTCCAACAAAAATAACAATTTTAGGCACAAGGCCCTAACCAGTACCCAAACGGGTACCAAAACCAATATCAAAGTCAAGGGAAATGACCTTTGAACTTCAATTATAATAATCATCGGTTGAATAACAGTTTGGAGCTTTAGACTACAAAAACACAAATCAAAGACCTCAAGATTATGATCCTGACTTATATTGTGGATTTCATAGGGTCTAAGGGCATGATGTCAAAAATTTCCCAGACTGTAACAAGTTCCTACAATGCTTACTAGAGGACCAAAGGAAAATATTTGTCAAGATATTTTTAGAAAATCCTACGGCACCAACTTAAAATAATTTCATGGGGCATGTATCCCCTCAAAACATGCCACTAGTGATATTTAACAATCCCCTTCCAATGCATCCTAACAATGGTAATTTGGACCCTAATTACACAAACAAGTGTAACCCACTGGGAAACAATGATCATGAAGCTTTGACTTCGTTAAAACCATTTATGGCACCTCTGTTCGATGGTCGCCAAAAACTATGATTGTGGGTCTGGTAGAGCTAGAAGTTGAACCCAAAATAAATTTCTCTACGAGAACTTGAGACTACTCTTTGTAGCCCATTCCTATTTACCCATCTATGTTAGATGATGTTCCAACACTTTTGAAACTAGTGGGGGCTTATGACTTGATCAATGATTTAACAAAGACCTTTTCTCACATCTCCTTCTTGGATTTTTGAAGAAATCCCCTGCTCATAGAGCTACTTTATTGGAAGCATTGGGTCTTGGAAATTTGATCAATGTCACCCCTCCTCTAGAGGCACAAATAAATCACGTAGAATTCGATATCTATCCTCCTGGAAAACCAAAAAGAGATGTTGGATTCATATTCGACATTATTAAGATGCCCATAGATGCTAAGTTGGCACATAGAGGTGATCCGGCTTTGAATCTAGAGGTTTGGATTGACAACTACTACGTAAAATGTATAATGATCGATGATGGGGCGTAGTTAACGTTGTCCAATTTTCTTTTTCAAAACTTATGCTATGGAGAAACCAATTTCTCTTTGACAAGAAACATGTTGAGAGGGTGTGATAGCCTCAAGGAAACATCTATTAGAACCATATTGATACCAGTTACCCTTGGCCCAAGACAATTCTTACATAGTTTTATATTATAGATCAGGAAACCAACTATAATATGATTCTTTATCATCCCTGGATATATTTCATGAAGGTGATCCTTTCCACATTGTTTCAAGAATTTAGATTCCTACATTTGGGGAAAGTATTCATTGCACGGGGTGACCCGAAGACCTTTGAAATTCACCTAGATAACCTAAAGAAGAAACCTAGGGTGCATACTGAGTTTGATCTCCCTAAAAACCAATTGAAAAAACCCATGAATTCAACACTAGAGACAAAATTAATTCCCATAACGGACTTATAAACTTCTAGTTTGATTGAAGGAATTATTGCATGATCAAATATGAAACTACTATTGTAGAGACAAATCAATAGAACCATGGAAAATATTGTCAAGTTGTTAGAGAATGATTTACCCATTCTCCTTCCATTTGATTCCATGGGCATATGACATGCTCTAGGACTCGACTCTCTTCCTGCTGATGGGATTTACATGGTTGAAGTCTCAGAAGCAAGGGAAGAAGATACAAAGAGCAATCCAACATTAATATTCCCAAGTAATTGTTGGACTCTTAATTTTGACGTAGAAAAATACCTCTTTGGCACTGGGGTAGGTTTGATCCTAACTTCTCCTAAAGGGAAGGTCATCCCTTTTTCCCTTGAGCTAGATTTTGAATGTACAAAAATTGTGCAGAATACGGGGCTCTCCTTCTTGGTCTCATAGTATCAAAAATAATGGATTCTTGTAAGATTAGAGTGTTGGGTGATTCGCAGCTAGTAGCTAATCAAGTTTAAGAGATATATGAGACTAGGGTAGAACACATGTAACTCTATAAAATTGTTGTACTCAACTTGAGTAAATGTTTTGACTTCATTTCAATCGAATCCATCCCACATGAACAAAACCTTCTCATTGATTTGATATCTACTTCTTCTTCCTACTTCCATACAAGGAAATAATTAGAAGACATTGACTTCACAGTTTTGGTTCAAGGTGAACCCTTAGTTTGTAAAATTCCAATGAATCCAATCTTGACATATGTTGAGGCCGAGAATGATCCTACTACCCTAAATTATATATAAAATTGTAAGGCTATCTTAGGATACCTTAATGCTTATAAAAATTTACATTTCACACATCATAAGAGAGTATTTTCTCTCAGTTCTAACTCTTCCTCCTATTTCAGAGATCACATGATGAACCCTTCCTCCTTGGAAGGACTTCAAATTTGGGAGATGGAAGAGGAAGGGGAATTAGAACAACATCCAGCTCCATCTAAGTTTAAAGAGGGTAATGCCTATTTGATCAAGGGGACGATTGACATCAGCATCATGATGGAGGAGGACCCAAAAATTTTAAAGTTAGGTTCTTCACTAACTCCTGAAGAAGTAGAGATAGACATAAAGGTTCTTAAATAACATTTGAAAGCCTTCACATTTAGTTATAAATAAATGATAGAAATTTATCCTCATGTTGTAGTTCACAACCTTGTGACCAAATATGATGCCAAGCCCATAAAAAAAATCTAGACCTATGAAACCAAAGGTGGTGCTAATGGTTAAAGAGGAAGTTATGAAACTCCTACAGGTGGGGTTCATCAAACCTATCAATTACTCAATGTGGGTATCTAACATCATCCCCATTCTTAAAAAGAACGGAAAAATTTGAATCTACATTGAATTTCGGGATATAAACAAAACATGTCCCAAAGATGATTTCCCACTACCATCCATCGATGTTATCATTGATGCAACATCTAGTTATGAGTTGTTGTCTCTTATGGATGGTTTTTTGGGTATAATCAAATTATCATATCTCGAGGAAGATCAAACAAAGATGACCTTTATTACTCCTTGGGAACTTATTGCTACATAGTCATGTCATTCGGTCTCAAGAACGTTGGTGCCACTTACCAATGGGAAATGACTTACATATTCCATGATCTTATTCACAATATTGTGGAATCATACGTTGACAACCTTTTGGCTAAGGACAGAAAGTGTTGTGATCACCCTGAGGTGATTTGCATCATCCTCTCTCATCTAATTAAATATGACATTACATTGAATCCAGAAAAATGTGTATTTAGCATGAGAGGGGTGAAGTTATTGGGATACATCATCTCTTCATGAGGGATCTATGTAGATCCAACAAAAATATGAGCAGTTCTAGAAATTATCCCACCATCAAATGAGTCAGGAATTAGATCCTTTCTTAGAAATCTCGGTGCAATCCAAAGGTTTATTCCTGATTTAACCTTTTCCATTCATCCAATAAACAATTTATTAAAGAAGGATTGCTGCAACATCTAGATGGATGAGTTTCATGAGGCATTTGAATTGGTCAAATGATTCCTTCTATCACCTCCCACACTTATTCCTCCCAAGTCGATCACCCAATAATTTAATATTCTCGAGAATACATACATTTCATTATCTTGCATGCTAGCACAAAAAGACGATGAAAAATGTGAACATGAAATTTACTTCATCAATTGTGCATTACTAGACTATGATGTGTTATACGCATGTGGAAAAATAATGTCTCGCTATAGTATTTGCAATAAAATAGTTAAGGCATTATATGCTTAACCAAGAAACATGGGTTATTGTTAAAACATATTGTCTTTAGACATTCCTAACACAAGGTTTGTTGTCCAAGAAAGTTGGACGCTTCATAACCTTAATGGGAGAATTTGAGTTAACTTATGTCAACCAAAAGTTTTTCAAGGGACAAATCATTACCGATTAGTTAACAGATAACCCGTTAGATGGTGGAGAGTTAGTAGACCTAAGTTTCCCTGACAAGTGTATATACTACATAGAAGTCAGAACTCCCATTGTTGTGTGTCCATGGTATTTGGATATTGTAAATTTTATTATGGACCACACATACCCTAAGGGAGTGACATCACAACAGAGAAGATAGCTACGCGTCATAGCCACCAAGTATGTATTTATAAAACAAGTGTTCTATATTATAGATTTTGATAGAAGGCTCAAAGGTGTGTTGATGAGGAATAGTTCAAAAATATCCTCTATAGAGCCCAAAACAAGGGTCTATGGAGTTCATTTTGGAAGAAATGCAACCGGTAGAAAGATACATTGGATGGGCTACTTATGGCCCACCCTAAAACATGACATAGTAGAGTATGTATGCAAGTTCCATAAATGCCAGGAATTTTCTCATGAGATTCACATTCATGCCCAAGCTCTATAATTGATTACACCACCCTGGCCCTTTTTCACATGGGGCTTAGATTTGATAGGTAAATCCTCCCTCATCAATTTGTAATTTCAAAGTTCATTTTGAACCAAATCATCTATAGATACAAGGTCTCATACGTCATTATCTATGATAATGGCATGTCATTTCAAAATGAAGAGTTGCGTGAATTATGTGAGAAGTTCAAGATAAATCATCACACTGCCTCTCTATACTACCCTCAGGCCAATGGATAGGCTGAGGTAACTAAGAAACTAATAAATTACATCCTCCTAAAAATCTTAAGGAGAACAAGTATTATTGGCACCTAAAGCTATTTACAGCCTTGTGGGCCTATAAAACGTTAGTAAGAATACCGACATGGGCAACCCCATATTCTTTAGTGTTCGGTTCGGAAGCATTCTTACCACTTGAAGTTGAAATATCCAGTATCTAGATATCATTACAAGGAATTTTAGGAGAAGAAGGATATCATGAGGCATGACTCATTGAGCTAGAAACCCTTGATGAAGCTCATCTTAGAGCTGAGGTGCACCATAGATCTTATGCTGACCAGATGTGTTGGTAGTACAATAAAAAAGTATATGAACGTGATATATTCATTGGAAATTTAATATTCGACTTGACATCCAGATATAAAATAAAACCGGTGAAGGAAGGAAGTTCAAGCCCAAGTGGTTGGGCCCATATCAAGTCATGGAGGACTACAAGAATGGGGCATATCACCTGTGTACTCTAGAGGGTGAAGAATTTGGTGAATCCATCAAATCACTTCACCTAAACATTACTACTAATAATCCATGTACATTTTGACATGTACAATATTGTATCCTCATTTCATCATCATTTTCTAGCCCATTCTATAAAATTTGTAATCAAGGAACTTATTTTGAAGTAACTTTTAAAAATATTTGAAAAAATTTACAATCTTTCAAATCGTATCTCTTCAAACATTCATAATATTGTCATCAACATTTCTAATCAATTCATCAATTCAATAAGAAAAGACAAAATTTTGACACTCATCCTACCAAGTCCTGTATACTTGGTTTCTCCTATAGCTTCCTTCTAGCATAGGTGTCATTTCCCATAGCCTATTCTAGAAGCTTCCTGATGTCATATCTTTCCCCAGAAAACCTCTTTGGTAGTAAAATCATTGTAAATGTTTTTACCCAGGTTGTTTGTTTTCCTATCTCAACCTTTGGTGTTGATCCCTCACATCTTAATAGCTATGTGGGTTTGAGGCTAGGGGAAAGCTCTCCTTCCCAAAATCACAACTTAGAAACTTAAAATAAAAAAAAAAGTATATATCTCAAGTCAAAATAAATAACAAGACTTTCATTTACACACTTCCTTTCCCCACTAACCTTCGATGTTGAGCCCGTGTCTCTTAAAAGTGGTATGAGGATGGTAGAGGAGGAAGTTACCTTACCCACCTATTGCTTTTCCTTGGTGATGATCCCATGATTCGTACTACAAATAAATTAGTAAATTAAAAGCAATTTCATTCAAAAATAAATTAGTAAGTTAAAAGCAATTTCATTCAATAAAAAGTGCTTTGAAAATCTTAAAATCCCAAGAAAAGTGAATTAGATGTGTATGTTCAAGAGATTTAAAACCTTAAAATCCGTATTTTTTCAATCAAGAGGCCATCTATAGGTCTAATTCTAGATAAAATTACAAGCAAATCACATTCTAGGCTATGTAGTAAACTATGTGTAGAGTTAGGTTGTAGGTCCCTAATTGGGTTTATGTCAAAATCTTGTCCTTCTCTCACCATTTCCATCTATCAAAATCATACAATTTGCATCCCTTCGGCTCTCGATGTTGATCCCTCACATCTTACTGGTTGCATGGGGTTAGGAGTGGAGTGAATTCATTTTATTATCATATCATTATTCATCACATATTTCCAAAATGAAAAGAAGTATCAAACATTTCTTGAAAAACTAAAGTTCAACATTACATTGTGCTTGCATAATCATCACATATCAACATTACAAAACATGAAAAAGAAATCATTCTGTCAACATATCATTATCCACTATATGCATTCTAAAAGCATATAAAATCTGAAATTCCAAACATCTAGTAGGACACATATGAAGAAAACCAAAAATAGGTCAACTCGTATGCAAAGAATAGCCAAACCGAAAAGAGATATCTATATACATCGTAATGAGTCAAAATTGTATAAAATGTCATCACACACTAGGTCTGGTCTAAATTCTCAAAAGAGGACAAAATCACCAAAAAAATTATATATGCCTTGCAAAGTGGAATCAAAACAATAAAGGATAAATGTCCTATCACTCTCTCTCGAAAACCCCGAGATGTTGTGTGGTTGCGGGCCGGGACTCCTATTGCGGCTCCAATGTCATGAATTTACCGAGTGATGAGAGTGACCATGAGATTGGCCACTAGTCACAGCCTCGTTACGTGAGTGGCTCTACCTCACCATCCTCTTTGTCATCTTGTATGTGATGATCTTATTGTTATGAGCATTCAAGATCTTCATGGCCTCCCAAAAGAGGCACAAACACATCTATATGTCATCTAGTTTGCAATGGATATCCAACATCCTCTCGCTAATTCCACATGGGTCTTCCCTAAAGGGATAAGTAAAGTATCAACACAGATCCTATAAATAATATCTTTCAAGCCTTCAGTAGTAGTGATTATGAAATAAAGAAAACAATGACGAGTTATAAAAATTCAAAAAGAAAAAAATAAGTACAATACTTAACATTTTAAAATTTCTAGCTAACAAGGTCAAGAGAAGAGTATCTACATACTCCAATCTCTGGGCATCCAGTGGGATCATATGGTGCCATTGGTGGTAGTGGAACTGTTGTAAGCACCTTCTCAACCTCCCCTCTCATAAGGAAATGTGCTTGCCCATCGTGGACTGCTAATCATCACTTCCTTCATGAGGAAGTATCTCTAATGAAACTAGAGTCTCTTTCTCCACCTTTGCATCCTCTCTCTCTTCCATAGAGATATCTGTTGTTACCCACCACTCTATATATATCCTCCTCCTCATCACCCCCTATGATCTAACCTCCTCTCAAATCTCCTCACCAACCTCACTCTTAGTCTTTGTATTTATGGTTGTGTTAGCTGCCTCCTTCTCCTCCATGTTGTGAGTGGGTGTGACCTCAATCTGAAGAGGGCCCTAGGTGATCTGGGAACTAAGACCTTCTCTAGAGAGATAAATACTCCTAATGTCACCACCGACCATCATTGTCTTGTGCCTCTCTCTAGCATTCAAGTGTACGGTAGGCCCGATAGGAAGAGCATCATTGTAGGGTAACACAAACTATTGGGATACTTTGGAAAAAGGGTGGGCCTCCACCCTCACGCATCTACTAAAAACTATGAATTGGTGGCACATGCAATCAAGATAGTCCCCTCCTTACCCCATAAACCAATCATACCCTAGTATGGTCTAGTAATAAAATCATCTCGTAGTTAAAGAAGAAATAGACTGATATGCCCCTATGACAACTATGAGACCTATCCATCTCACAACCTTGACGGCCCCTGGATCATGTATACCGAATCCCCTCTAATAGGGGATGATCTATTCATACACCCACCTCATAACTAAAGTAGGATGGCTCAGGTATTTGAGCTAGAGCCACACCATTCAGTACAAGTCATTATATGTGGTGCCTAAGATAACCACACCCTAGGAAAAGATCCTCCAAGTTTCTCTTCTATGATGATCGGAGCCCAAAAATACAAGAGCTTGTCCCCGCCTTGTCTCCTACCAAACGTGAAGCCAGAATACCAATAACAACCTTACATAGGGCGGGGATAGGTGTAGAGGAAACAGATAAAATCCACATACCCTGCTTGGCGCCGTTTGATGCCCCATCATCCCCCATATAGGAAGCCCACTATCTAGATATTGTTGTGTTCCATGCACTCTGTAAGGTCAAACATCTACTAGTCATAGGTACACCAAGAATCTTGTAAACATCCTCTAGAGTGATGCTCCACTCTCCCCTAACACCACGAAACTAGAAGGTGTTCCGGTCCATATCCCAATAAGACAACATGTTGCACAATATATGGTTGGCTAGTGCAATGTGTGGTACCCATGCAATCCTCCATAAACTAGCCCAATGCAATAAATTTGTCTCACCCTAATTCAATTGATCAAGAATTCCTAGAAGCCAGTCACACACTCTCTCTCATCTCCAACGGATGTATGAATCCTTTTGCATTCATAAAAATAAGAAAAAGAGAAATTTAGTAACACATTTTAATAGGAAATATTATAAAAAAACATTAAACAACTTAAAAACCAAATAAATTAATCCAACTTGATCAAAATAGCTCTTTATCCTAACAACTACAAAATCATCACCCTATGTAGAGTGATGATTTTGCAATCGTTGCCTTTCCAAGGTGGCGGTCTTGTAAACGCTTCCCTAAGTAGGGTGGAAATCTTGTAACCGCCACCCTATACGGGTGACGGTTGTGTCAAAAATGGACAAACCACCCATTTGACCCAAAAATTCAAAAATACATAAAAATTGACCTTTTTATGTGAAACAAAAAGTAGACCCACCTAGATTACCTCCTAGGAAATAGTTTAACACAAGAAATTTCAAAAATAACCCCCTAGGTGTAGATTTTCAACATTTTACATTTTAGGTTTAAATAGACAAACACAGAGTACTAACCTTTTTCTTTTCCATTTGACCTTTCACTCGTGAGGCCATGGTCGTGTTATCACAATTGTTGTTTTGTTTGTACTCTCACTCAAAATGGTGATGGTTGGTCTACAACTTAAAAATCACAATGAGGATATGTGGAAATGAAATTAAAAATGAGAGGTTTGGTTATATATATGCTTTTTTTTAACTTTGTTTTGATTGTATATGCCTTATAAGGTTGGAGTGTTGGTGCAGTATACTTATATCCTTGCGCATATCGTAAGTTCTCTTCTCATTTTGTTATAGTGTTTATTTTTTTATATCATATCTATTTACACTTGAGTTTTGCTTTCATCTTACATGTAGCGGGATCTTGGATGGTGAAATTTTGGCACACGGACATGTCAGGTATAGCTTCTAACTCCCCATTTCAGGAATTCCATACTTTGACTCTACATTTTACTCCTCTTCATTGTTAAAATGCTTCTTTGAGGGGGCAATATGTACACACCCAAATTTACATGTGCTACATTGTTGGAAAACGGTTAAAAAATGTCCCCAATGATGATTCACGTATTTTCTAAAGTGTTCGAGCTCCCTAAACCTCTTTACAACTTACATTTGTAGCCTAGTTTACCCTACTTATCCATTCCCTACTTTTTGGTAGCTTCATGCACCTTTTGCCTTAGTTTTTTCCTTTAGTTGCAAAATTGCCACCCTGCCTGGGTGACGGTCCTGTAACCGCCACCAAGGAGGGTGGAGGTTTTGTAACCACTTCCCAAGTAGGGTGTTATTCTATAACCACCACCCTACATAGGGTGGTGGTCATGTGCACTTTTTCCAGAATTCTTTACTCAAGAATTGATGTGTGATTGCTTCACTTCAGTTCACTTTTAGAGCACATTTCTCAATCATTTGAGTTGATTCTAAGCTTGAATGACTTGTGGTAATATCCTCTTCCACTTGTAACTTATAATTTAATTTTCAAACTACCCATTCATGTGTTGATGTGCCACCCCATGGCTGCCAAGTGTGATAGTGCACAACATAGCCAACCTTTATAAAACCATCATTTGTTCTCAAGAAAACGTTCAGAGATTATTTTGTGTATCTTTATTATTTGAGCTGAAATAATCTTGCTATAAATTACATATCGAAGCTCTATCCTTTTGCGTTATCTTTTTCTTCCCGTATTGCTACCAGAAACCATCAAGTCATGTCATTACTCCAACACTTTCTCCTTGCTTCTATTGCATTTCCAGTATCTTGGACTCACGTGAACACAAGAGATTGAAAATAAAAATTAAAGGGAGAAAAAACACACCACAACTAGATTTCCATAGTACTGCAAATACCAGGTTGAGGTTGTAATTGGGTTTCTTTAGTTTTTTTATTACAATCTTATTTACATTATTTACTACAAAGTAGAAAAGACATTTATGTTTTTATTATTATAATAATTGAATAGTTACAGTAGATCAATTCCTTCAACAAAGCTTTCTTAGGATAGATAGCTTCCTTTTCTTATCTTTGTAGATTTGTAAAGAAGTGATTCTAGAAGAAATATTCTGTGTTAGTTTAGAAATCAACCAAAGCATCATCCCATATAGAAAATCCTCCATAAAAATCTTCTTTACTTTGTCAGGGAAGTTGTAGGGAAGAAAATCTTCTGAGAAGCTCTGATTTCTTCTCATGCCTCTCGAGGAAAAATAGAAGATTTAATTCAAATCAATAGTTTAGAGAGGCTTTAATTGATTAGTATAGATTTAATTACACCATTATACAGTAAATAACTACATCCGGTTATTTATCTGTATAGGATTTATTTGTTAGATTAGAATCTTTTCATTTCTTCATTTCTTCTAAATTCTAGAAAAGCACAAAAATATTTCCTTTTGTTAGATTAGTTTCTTTGTATTTTTTATTTCCATTATATTCCAAAAACACAAAAACATAGTGTAGAATTTTCTTATTTAGATTAAATTGTTATTTACCTTGATTAGATTAAAATGCTTTGAATGCATACATGACCATAAACAAACCACAACAAGAGAAAACATATGCTAGTGATCCATTGGTCTTACAATTAAATGGTCCTAAACTAATTACAGACATAGATACAAAAATCCGTATACTTGTTCTCAGAATACTAACACAATACACTGAGAAAATTGAACAACTAAACATTTTGAGCATCGCAGATGACAAAGCCTATGAATACTAGACTACCCATGGTAATAGAGTTTAAATGTGAATGACCATGCAAGGACCACAACCTTCAAGAGTTTAAAGTTATGTTCTACGAGTTCCTCAACCGCAAGGGCCCAAAGACCAGTTAGACCTTGACATAGGATTACACTCATTAGTCTTTAGGTCGTCCCCACTTCCACCAGACATCATTAGACAACTAAATATTCTAAATAAAGAAGCTCACCAAGCCATCGTGTTTTGGATTTCTCTAGCTAACTGACCATAGAGTCATTTGAATCACGCTTCTCTTTCATTCATCCTATGAACTTGTTCAAAAATTGTTACGAGGCACTCATTGGTTTTCCACGTATCCCACAACCATTGGAAGGAATTTTTGTGAAGCTTGATATTGATTGGAGTCTTTATGTGGCCATCCTTTTCGATCCATCCATTAGACCCATTTAGGTTAGAAGGGCCTTCTTTTCCCTTGACGAGCAGATCCCGATATTGTGCATTGAGGACATTATTTTTCCTTGATATCTTGTTTGTCCCATTCCCACATATTTTCATCCACATACCACATATTCAATATACTTCACTATCCATATCCATACACATCTTCCACATCTCTGCTATCCCATCATGACCTCAAGAGTTTGAGCATGATTGAAGGTTGCATGTTGATTTTCATCCATACAAAGGGCTCACACTAGTGGTTGAGGAGAGTTAATCTTGAAATTAAACTACATATTGGTTTTGGAGAGAAGATATAGCCCCCAAAATTTTGACATACTTAAATTAAGATGTTTGGTACATGATAAAACATCATTTATAAATATGTTGAAATAATTTAACTCGCAAAAGAAATACGTTCCTAATTTTAAACACATGTTCACTTCTATAGATTTTTACACCACTATTTAAAATACTCTCCTATAAATTTTATAATTTTCCCCTCTTTATTAAATATCTCCATTAAAACATTATAAATATCGGGTGGAGGTAGAGGTTTTAAATAGTTCCTACTTGTAGTTTCAATCCCCACACCATTGAAAGTTGATTTTTTTATCAAATTCAATATACATCAATTAGAATGTATGAAAATTCAACCATGAATATGAAATTTTTTCTATTTAATTTTTTTAACAAAGTGACCTCATTGAAACTAAACAAGCAACACACCTTTGATAAAATGTGTGGCATGGTTTGTTAAAACTATGAGAAAAGAATTTAAAAGTGAACTAAAATGGTTGGTGAGAAGATGTAAACTTCATTAAATGTGGCTGGTGTGAATCCACGCAATGATACGTTTCTCTATATTAAAAACAACTACGGTGAGGAATGCTACGAATATCACTTTTTATTGTGTACTATGCATTCTTTAATGCATTGGATGATCTCGCAAGATTTTTTTGGTATTACATGATGTGGGCTAATAGAAATGATTTCTTACAAGAATGTAAAATTGAGATGAAATGAATTTAAACTTGGTAGATCTTGTAGGAGCTAAAATTTTATGTTTGAATATCATTGACAATTTATATGATTTTATCGATCAATAAAATCATCATACAACCGAGTCAAATAGAAGATTCTAATGAAAAATTGAGCATGGGTGAAGGAAATAATTCATAAAATAACAAAAAGTAAGATTAATAAAGATCTATACCTATGAAAATATATGATCTACTCAAATCAATCCATATAATCTCAAGAAATAAAGAAATAAAGTCTCTCATTCACAAGACAACCGTCGAATTTATGAGGGCATGTAATATCGAGTCCCTCCCAAAGTTTTAAATCCTTTTACTACCCTTCAACCACTGATTTATCAGGCCATTTAATTGTTCATCGTTGAATTAATATTTTGGCCGTTGGAAATCTTCTCCTCGCTTTTTCAAGCCACGTAGTGTTATTCTCGTGGGTTTCCATTATTTTAGCCTCACGAAGAATTTAAAGTCCTGGAATTAATCCTTGTTAATAATATTTTTGGCTCCACTTTTATAAATGGGTATGGATTATTATATATATAGGGCTCAATATATTTTAATATATATGAGGCATTTTATATTATTTCGGGTCAATTTTTGGGGATTATTATTGCAGCAAAGGAGAAAGTAAATATTTTTATATTTATGGCAACGGTTAAAATAGAAAGAGGGAGATATATAAATTTATGAGTAGCAACATAATACAATGCATGAATAGGGAAGAGAGAAATAACTCAAGAAAATATAAAATAGAGAGAGAAGAAAAAAATGTGTAGAACATAGTGAAGGAGAAGAATTAAAATATAGAGAAGGGAAAATACAGAGAGAAGAAAAGAGAGAGAAAATTCATTAGGACAAAAGAAATAGAGGAGAAAATAGAAAGGGGAATATTTTCAAATAGATGTGTGCAACAACACATAGGATTTTTTTGGTAAGAAAAAGAAATGAAGATTTGGACACAAGAAGAGAAACAAATTGAAAAATAGAGAAACAACTCTGAGATTGTAAAATTTCTTGAATTAATATAATATATCTTGTGTGTGTGTTTTGTGGTTTTGTCTTTCCCTCACTATTTACATTTGGCACTAAAATTTTCCAATAGTTTGGTATTAGAGAAAACAAAAATCTCATTAGCAAATTTGGGATTGATCTTTTATCTTCTCGGTTGAAGTTGTAATGGCTTCTAGCAGCAACTCTTAAGCAACAACCCCCAATGTTTTATGGGAAGAATTATGACATTTGGTGCATTAAAATGAAAACTATGTTCTCTTCTCAAGAGCTATAAGAACTAGTTGAAGGAGGCTATATAGAGCTAGCAGACCAAGCTACATTTAATGCGTTGACACAAGAAAAAAGATTTCTTTGAAGGAAAATAGAAGAAAGGATGAAAAATATTTAAGATAAATTCATAATGTAGTCATAGATTCAATATTTCTGAGGATAACAATAACTATTAACTCCAAGCAAAAATGTGACACATTGCAGAATGCATATAAGGGAAATGAGAAGGTAAAAGTTGTAAGACTACAGATGGTAAGGAGAGAGTTTGAAACTCTTCTCATGAAAGACTCAGAGTCTATAAATGACTTATTTGCAAGGAATATGACCATTTTTAATTAGATTAGGACAAATGGAAATGTGGTAGAAGAACAAAAAATCATAGGGAAGGTACTTGAGAAGCCTTCTAGTTAGTTTTGACCCATTTTGGTAGCCATAGAAAAATATAAAGACTTAAAACAAATGAGTGTTGATGAGATGATGGGTTCTTTGCAAACCCATGAATAGAGGATGATTAGATCAGCCATCTCCTCCAATGAACAAGCCTTCAAGACAAATAAAAATGTTAGAGGTAGGGGGAGAGGAGCATACAAAAGAGGAAGAGGAATATTTAACAACCAAAAAGAAGGTGGAAGACATGACCACCAACAAGAGCCATAGACAAGAGGAAGAGGTAGAGGAAGGAGTAACAACACTTCCAGAGGTGGTTCTTCACAAAGGTATGATAAATCAAATGTGTAATGTTATTACTGTAAAAGTTTGGGCATTATGTCAGTAAATGTAGAAAGAAAGAATATGATTTGAGAAATCATAATCATAATGCAAGATTCTCTAATGCAAAATAAGTTGAACTTGAGAAGAATGAAAAGGGTGTAAATTTATTTTTAACTTGCAATGTAGCTAAGAAAGGAAACAAGCAAGTATGGTATTTGGATAGTGCTTGCAGTAATCATATGTGTGGAAATAAGGAAATGTTCAGTAATATAGATGAAGTAATCAGATATAAAGTGAAGATGGGAACAAACAAGAAGGTTCCTGTGATTGGTAAATGTATTCTATGCCTTCTCACCAAGCAAGGAGATAAGAAGTATAGACATAATGTTTTTTTTGTTCTAGGATTGAAGTATAATATTCTCAGTATTGGGAAGATTGTCCAAAATGGATATAAGGTGAAGTTTGAGAATGGAGAATGTGTTTTATATGATAAAGGTGGAAGCAACAAGCTAATTGAAATAGTGCGAGATGATACAAAAAAATGTTTCCTTTGAGGATGTAAAGTGTAGCAGGCGCGATGCATCGCTTCAAAATAATAGCCATCGATCAATCCACACCGTGACATCTCGAGATGGACACTTGAGTTATGGTGGATTGCATGTTCTTTACAAAAATCAAATGGTTAAAGGATATCCTCTTATTGAACAACTGGATAAGGTTTGTAAGGCATGCATATTGGGAAGCAACATAAAAATTCTTTTCCCTTAGGTAAATCATGGAGAGCAAGCTCACCTCTTGAGATTATACATTCATATTTGTGTGGTCCCATGCAAATTCCCTCCATGAATAAAATTTTATATTTCATAGATGAATTCAATAGAAGAACATGCATTTAGTTTCTAAAAAATAAATCAGAAACATTTGAAGTATTTAAATAGTTCAAGGCCATGGTTGAGAAACATAGTGACCATTATATAAAGACATTGAGAACTGATAGAGGGGGAGTATATCTCAAATTATTTTTTAAACTTCTATAAGGAACACGAGATCAAGAAATATTTCACAGCAAGGTATACGCCTCAACAAAATGGTGTAGTTGAGACAAATAACATAACCATTTAAGAAATGACAAGGAATATGCCTAAAACAAGAGGATTGTCTAATGAATTTTGGTTTGAAGAGTTAGGATAGTAGTATATCTATCGAATATATGTCCTATGAAGAGTGTGAGGAAAAAAATACCTCAAGAAGCATAGAGTGGAAGAACACCAAGTGTTGAGCACTTGAGAGTATTTGGATGTGTGGCATATGCACATGTGCCAAAGAAACGAAAGAACAAAATAGGATAACAAAGGAGAAAAGTGCATTTTCATTGTTTATAGTGAGCAATCAAAAGGTTACAGGATGAATAATCTAGCTACAAAAGGAGCTAATTATCGGAGAGATGTTCAATTCATTAAGGAAGCATCTTAATAAGATGCACAAGTATTGGAACTGCCACAAACAAATGTAAATGCACCTATCATTGTGCTTGAAGTAGCAGATAGAAGAAATAACAATGTACCAAGTTGGACACCCATTTCACAAAAGGGTGAATCTTCAAATGGAAATAACCAAAAAATCATGCAAGGACTAGTGAATGAAGAATATTCATCATCATCAGACACATTGCAACAATAAGGTCGAATGAGGAATGTTCAAGAGATATATGACCAATTAAGGTATGAAGAAAATGAAGATGAAATGATTAATTTTTCTTTATTTTCACAAGTTGATCCAATTTATTATGAAGAAAAAATTAAAGAAAATAAATGGTGTGAAGAAATGGATGAAGAAATGCATGCAATAGAAAAGAATCAAACATGGGAGTTAGTAGATCTTCCTGAAGGAAAGAAATTCATTGGAGTCAAGTGGGTTTATAAAACCAAGACTACTCCTAAAGGAAAAATTGAAAGACATAAGGCAATATTAGTTGTCAAAGGATATAAACAAAGGCTTGGACATGATTATAATGAGACATTTTCTCCAGTAGCAAGGCTAGAGACTATGAGAAAAATTATTGCCATAGTTTCTCATCATAAATGGAAAGTCCATCAAATGGATGTCAAATCAGATTTTCTGAATGGAGTATTAGAAGAAGAAGTGTATGTGGGCCAACCACCTAGTTATGAAATCCTAAGGCATGAAAGAAAAGTGTACAAGCTGAAAATATATTTGTATGGTTTGAAACAAGCACCAAGAGCTTGGTATAGTAGGATAGATTCCTATTTAATTAGTAATGGATTTAGCAAAAGCAATAGTGAGCCCACACTCTACATCAAAGAAAAAAATGGTGAGATTTTAATTGTTGTTTTATATGTAGATGATTTGATTTTTATTGGAAATTTAGACAAAGAAATTGATCAATTTAAATCATCCATGAAGAAGGAATTTGAGATGACTAATTTGGGATTGTTGAAGTATTTTTTGGCATTGAAGTCAAAAAAAATGGAGTAGGGCATTTTAATGTCAAAACAATTATGTAAAAGACATTTTGCGAAGATTTGGAATGTTTGGTTGTAAACCAACATATACACTAACTAAATTAAGTTTGAAATTCACAAAATAATATTACAGCAACAATTTGGATCCTACAAGGTACAAAAGCATGGTAGGAAGCTTGATTTGTTTAACTACAACAAGACTAGACATACTATATGCAGTAAGCTTAATTTATAGATTTATGGAGACACCAAAAGAGTCTCATTGGAAATCGAGACAAACAAATATTGAGGTATGTAAAGGGAACACAAATTTTTGAAATTTTATATGCTTGATAATAATGATTTCATATTAGTTGGACACAACAATTATTTGGTAGGTATCCTTAATGATAGAAAGAGAACATCTGGATATGTGTTTAATGTTGGATCAAGGGACATTTCATGGGATTTGAAGAAACAATCAGTCATGTACTTTATTTATCTACGAAAGCATAGTATATTACAATAAAATCAACATCTTGTCGAGAGGATATGGTTAAAAAGAATCCTCTTATATTTGCAAGAAAAGCAAAAAGGAGGTTTTGTTATTTATTGTGACAATATGTCTTTGATTGCATTATCTAAAAATATAGTTTTTCATGGAAGAAGCAAGCATATTTCTATCAAGTATCACTTCATCTGTGAATTGGTCGAGAAAGGAGAAATTAAGCTAAAGTTTTGTAGGTTAGAGCAGCAACTTGCTGACATTTTTCTCAAACCACTGTCAAAATAAAAATTTGAGTATTTGAGAGAAAATTTGGGTTTCATAAATGGACCGCCTAGCTCCAGAGATTAATTTATTTTTGTTCACTCAAGATTAACTGGGGAGTGTTAGAATTTATGAGGGTAGGTAATCTCAAGCCCCTCTCAAAGTTTGAAATCCTTTTTACGACCCTCTAACCACCAATCTATCGGACATTTAATTTTTGGATTTTGCATTAATATTTTGGCCACTGAAATGTTCTACCCCCACTTTTCCCCAAGCTACGTAGTGTTATTACGTGGGCTTTCATTTTTAGCCTAGAGCATAGTTTAAATTCACGGAATTAATCCTGTTAAGAATATTTTTGGGTCCACTTTTATAAATGGTTGTGGTTTATTATATATATAGGTCCTAATATATTTTAATATATATGAGGCATTTTATATTATTTCAGGCTAATTTTTTTGGATTATTATTATAGCAAAGGAGTAAGTAAATAATTTTATATTTATGGAAACACTAAAAATACAAAGTGGGAGATATATAAATTTATGAGCATCAACATAATACAACACATGAATAAAGAAGAGAGAGCATAAGCTCAAATAAAATAGAAAATAGAGAGAGAAGAAAATACATGCAGCAACACAATGAAGGAGAAGAAGAAAAACACAAAGAAGGGAAAATACAGAGAAAAAAGAGAGAGAAAGTGCGAAACACAAAAGAAATAGAGGAGAAAATAGAAAGGGGAATATTTTGCAAATAGATGTGTGCAAAGAACACAAAGGAAATTTTTGTAAGAAAAATAAAATAATATTTGGACACAAGAAGAGAAACAATTGAAAAACAAAGCAACAACTCTGAGATTGTAAAATTTCTTGAATTAATATAATATATTTTGTGTGTGTGTGTTTTATTTGTGTTTTTTAGTTGTGTATTTCCCTTACTGGTTGCATTTAGCACTAAATTTTTCCAACAACAACAAATAATCATATAAAAAAACTTATATCTCAATTAGACTCCTTTCATACTGGAAATGTAAAATTTAGTCAATTTTTACAAAATAAACACTCGAAAATGCTTCAAATTTATTAGAACAACATAAATAGAATACAAGACTTTTAAATACAAAGATGTTATTCAAGTAACAACTTGTTTTTCATGTATCAAATCTTATTATATCTCACTCAAAACAACATTCTTAAATACCTTAGATATGATGATTTATCTACAACTCATCATTTACATAACATGATTGTACTCATGTTACATTGTGTTATGTGAGCACTAATAAAAATAATAATATATTCATAATAATCCATATGATCTCCCAAACATTTATGCTTGAATAAATGATCCCATCCCATCTTCAGCCCTATTGTGGGCCTCACCAAAACACTACTCACCAAAAGCATGTATAATCGAGTTGTCTCATTTACAAAGACTCTCTCGAAATCCCATTATAGGCCCCTAGCTCCACATTGAATCTAGCATGGAAATAACAAGATATTCTCTTTCCTAAGAGTTATCTTGTGTAAGGCTTGGCTCACTCAACATCACCACATTTTATTTCTCTAAGATATGGTAAACTTAAGTTCCCATACACCTCCAAATAGGTTTCAATCATCACCCCTATAAACAAAAGTCACGAAAAAAAATCACATACTTGAGAGAACGATGGAAGAGCATTAAGATAAATGTTTACATCAACAAAATCATATAAAAACCAAACCTAATTCATCACTCAACTTAAATCTTACATGAATCCCTAACTAATCAACCAAATAGTTTGGCGAGGTGTTTTTGGTGCTATCTTTCACGAGTAAGAATTTAAATATAAAATTAGGCATATGTATATTTTTTTAATCTCCTAGCTCGATTGGGTTAGTTCTCTATATTGTTTCTAAAAATTTAACTAAGAGGTTTCAAAACTTCTAACCACCTTCTTGAAGAACTTTTTCAAATAATTTTTAGTAGAAATTATGTATATGTATATGAATATGTATGCTTTGAAACACAGTCTTTTAATTTTTTTAAATGAAGAGTTAATTTTAATCTCATAAAAATGAATTAAGAGTCTAAATAATTATTTTTTAGATCCTTAAAACATAACTTGTGTTTTAAAATTGTTGTAAATTATGAAATGAAAATGCACCCCACCTCTTTTGATCCTCTAGGTCACACATGCAACCATGCCTCACTCAGTACTTTCTTTCAACCCCTCTTCAACTCAACGTCAAATTAAAAGTCACCACTTGCCCTCATAAGGGAAAGGTGAATTTTCATGCAACCATTGCATAAATTAAAAGGTATGAAAGGTTCATAAAATTTTTCTCCACCCTTTTCCCTCTCATTTCTAAGTTTAAAAGCATGAGGACTTAGCTAATTTTTTTCATTCTTGCCCCACACACTCTCCACATGTTACCGCATGTTGTCATATTTTTGTCAAATCCCTCCACCATTATTTCTGATAAAAACAAGATTTTTTATGCTCCCACATTTTTAAAACATAAAAATTCAAGAAATAATGGATCAAAACAAAGAAAAAACAATGTTTTTCACTAGAAAACTTAGAAGTTGCAAAAATGGAAAATATTCATCTCCCAAAATACCAAATGGATCAAGATATCATGTTTTAAATTCATTTAGTTTTTCAAATACCATGAGGATCCAAGTAAAGTTTTTTTCATACATGGACCATATTTTTCTGTGAGTAAACCCTTGTTTCCCCACAACAATAATATATGAAATTAAAAATCTCTCATTTCCGACATTGGATCAAGTTAAAATTTCAGAGGTGTGTTGTTGGGAAATAACCCACATTGAGAAATTTATTTCATCACAAACCAACCACCAAAGACCCACTTTCAAAAAATAATAAGCCTTCCTACATGGGTAATGGCTATTTTTGGAAAGTTAATACTAGAAGTAGTTGTGGCAAAGGAATTATGCACCATAGACATCCATGAGAGCATAATAAGTGAGCAATGACAGAAATAGTAAAAATGGTCACTTACTAAAAATAATAAGTTCCCTATATGGGAACTATCTATAAATAGTAAGTCATCTTAGGAAATCACTTTCAGAGGGAACAATCTACACAGGGGTGATTTGAAGAAAATAATCTCATTGGAAAGACCAGAAAGGGGAAATTCCAACTTACTAAAAAAAGTAAATCCTCTTCTCACTACAAGGAAATGTTTCATGGATCATGGAAATCAAGTTCATAGAATGGGTTTTCTTCACTATCAACAATAGTTTACTCCTTAGCATTCATGGTTTTCCTTCTAGGTGTATACAAGATATCTCAACAGTGTCTTTCGACACTCATTTCATGGTTCAGGTTTCTTGTGTATCATGTGAGAGGTGGAGTTTACGATCATTTCCATTAGACTATCCATGGTTTGTTTCATCAAATTGTTCAATGCAACATGGCAGTGTTGCAAAAGGTCATTGCAGGAGTTGTTTTATATTCCCGACTTCTCTAGAGTGGAATTTCATGAGAAATTCCCAAGGTCATCCAGGTAAACATTCAATAGTTTTCCTAAACACTCAGTTTGAGGTTTCGATGCATCATTTGAAGGAGTTTCTCATAGTGTAAAACATTCAGGGATCTAGAGTTCATTGCATTAAATCATTTCAACATATCATCCGGCAAGGATCAAGTGGACTTTATCAAAGGTGGCTTCTTCTTCATCGGCACTCCTCATTTCTCTATACTTATCCCTTTCTCCATCTTCTTTCTCTCTCTATTTTAATTCTTCGTTTGGCATCATCATTGAATTTTTTCGTATTCACCGAAGTGGCATATTTTAATATTGTACAAGTATTTTCTCAAAATTATAATAGAAATACTTAGTTCATTGGTAAGTGAAACAAGTTGGTGTCGATTTAGCAATAGGGCGTGTTTGATTAAATTTTATTAATCACAATCAACCAAAGATTACATAGAATGGGCTGCAATATTTATAGATATTGCATAGCCAAATACAAACATGAAACAAAGTTGCACAGGTGCAACCATATTCCAAAATACACAAGCTTCCAATAACATCCGGGAAGCAACAATTAAATACAAACAAATATATTGTTCAAAACAATATAACAGCTCCCGAAATAACCAAATACAAACAAGAGGATGGTTATAATTAAATATAACCATAAAACAATAATTAATAAATTTATTAATTATGGAATGCATAATTAAATAGGATAATAATATTTTTATCCTAACATTCCCCCCCTTAATTGTGCATTGTCTGAAGAGATGAGGAGAGGAACTCTCTGAACAACTCGAACTTGTCATGTGCAAGTGACTTTGTGAAAATATCTACTCGTTGTTTAGCAGTTGGACAAAATTGAAGCTAGATGTTGTGCTTCAACACATGTTCACGTATGAAATGAACCTGAACCTCTTGTTCTCTCATGAAACACTAGATTGCGAACAAGTTTGAGAACACCTTCATTGTCAACATACATGGTGGTCGGTTTGTCTTGTGGTATTCCAAGTCCTTCCAATATGTGACGTAGCCAAATCACTTCACAAGACAGCTTCTCCTGTAGAATGATACTCGGCTTCTGTGGAAGAGTGAGAAAAAAAGTGTTGTTTCTTACTTCCCCATGATATTGGTCTAGATCCCATAAAGAATACAAATCCAAGTGGATTTTCTATAATCAATGTTGCCTGCATGATCTGAATCCGAATATCCAGTTAAGAAGAAGTTTTTGTTCTTATTATATTCTAGACCAAGATCCACTGATCCTTTGCGATATCTCAAAATGTGCTTTGCTACTTTCCAATGACAAACTTTGGGTTCCTGCATGAACCTGGATAGATAGCTCACTGCAAAGCTGATATTTGGTCTAGTGTAGGTCAGGTAAATGAGACTCTCGATCAGTTGCCGATAGAGAGTGGCACTTACCTTAGGAGATGGATCTGAACGAGATAACTGTAATTTGTTCTCCATGGGTGTAGCAATTGGTGTGTAATCCATCATCCTAAACTTCTCGAGCGTAGTCTTGGTATATTTCATCTGAGAAACAAAAATATGATTCTCTTTCTACCACACTTCCAATCCAAGACAATAGTGCATCAGCCCAAGATCGGTCATGTCGAACGATCGATTAAGATCTTTCTTTGTTGCATTGATCATCCTCACTGAACTGCCAGTGATGACTAGATCGTCAACATAGACAACAACAATCACCATCTCCCCCCCTTGATTTTTGAGGTAGAGATTGGGATCGTATGGATTTCTAACAAATCCATGTTGTATGAGATGCTCATCAATCTTGATGTACCATGCCCGGGGTGCTTGTTTTAGACCATACAGAGATTTCTTGAGTCTGCATACCTTTGCTTCTTGACCAGGTACAACATATCCCTCAGGTTGAGTCATGTAGAATTCTTATAAATATTCGTTTAGGAAGGCACTTTTTACATCCATTTGGTGAACTTTCCATCCAAACTGAGTAGCTAGAGAAAGATCATCCTGATCGTTTTGATCTTAGCTATGGGAGAAAATGTCTCCTTATAGTCAATGCCTTCTTTTTGTGCATACCCCTTTGCTAAAAGTCTTGCTTTATACTTGTCCACTGTCCCATCTGCTTTGTACTTAGTTTTAAATATCCATCTACATCTAATGGGTTTCTTTCCTAGTGGAAGATCAACAAGTTGCCAAGTGTTATTCTTCATCATTGATTGATATTCAGAATCCATGGCATCTTTCCAAGCTTTTGATTGTAGGGCTTCCTGGACTATTGAGGGCTCATTTGATTCAATAACTCTACTCATCAAAGCAAATTTAACTTCTTCTCTTGCTTTACTACGATTCCGTGGTCCAGGGGTTGATGTATCCGGTGGAGCATCTAGTCTTGCATCTCGCAATGTACTTGTACACCATTTAGGCATACATTGAATTTTTCCCATGGGTCATGGTTCTATCTGATCAACACCATCATCCCCATCATCACTTTCATCTTCTGAGGGAACATCAACTTCAATTTTTACAATAGGTGAAAAATATACATCTTGCGAGTCCGGAGGAGGAGTCCCTAGTTCCTTCTTCTCGAAAAACTCAACATCTCTATTGGTGTAGACTTTTTTGGTCTTAGGATCCATCAATCTATACCCAAGATTCTCTTCACTGTACCTAATGAAGATTATTTTTTGTGACTTCATGTCCAATTTATTTTTGTTTTGTTTGGGTATGTGCATGCTTGCTTTGCACCTGAATACTCTGAGGTGTGCAATGGATGGTTTCCTTTTTGACCATGCTTCTTATGGTGTTATTCCATCAAGAGCGCTTATGGGTGCTCTGCTCAACAAATACAATATTGTCTTTGCTACTTTTTCCCAAAATTTCTTTGTAAGTCCTGGAATCATCGATCATGCATCGCACCATTTCCATGATGGTATGATTTCTTCTGTCAACAACACCATTTTGCTATGGTGTGTGTGGAGGAGGCATTTGTAGATGAATCTCGTGAGTTTGTAGGTAGTCTTTGAACTCATCACTCGTAAATTCCCCCTCGATCTGAGAAAAGAGTTATGATGTGATGACCAGTTTCTTTCTCAACTACTACTTTGAAATTTTTGAAGGTTTCAAATGCTTCACTTTTCTTGTGAAGCTATAAAATACACATTTTCCGTGAATAGTCATCAACACAAAGCATGAAGTACTGGAACCCAATATGACTTGGCTGCAGTGGACCACAAAGATCTGTATGAACTAGGTCAAGTTTACCATGAGCTTGAAATGTACTCCTCTGGAATGAAACTCTATGTTGTTTTCCTACTTGTCTGTATCCTTCTGAAGAGATGGTAGCCCATGTACCATATTACACCAGTGAAGTGTTTCGAGATATTTGAAACTTACATGACCAAATCTTTGATGCCACAATTGTGCTGAGGTGGTGTTTTTAGCTATAAGTGCTTGATCATCTTTGTGAACAAAATCAAGTTGGAACATGCATCCCACATTGGAGGCTTTTGTAATTATTTTTGAGCCTCTTGATTTATCTCGAGTCAAACACATTTTCTTGCTGAATTAACTATCAAAGTCAATTTTTAGGTTGTGATCTAGGAGTTAACTAACTGAAAGAAGATTCTTTTTCAACCCGTGGACATATAGAACATTTGATAGTTTGCATTTGCGTGAACAAAGGGGTAGAGAAAATTTTCTAATCCCCTTAACTATATATGAAGAATCATCTCCCAATGAAACATAATTTTTCAATGGCGTGTCCCTCATTGAAATAAACCAGTCTCTGTGGCTGGTCATGTGTTGAGTGGCTCTGAATCAAAATACCGACATCACTAGATGACATGGATGGTTTACTTGATCGAGCGATGAACAAGAAGTCTTCATCATCTAACTAGTCTTGTTTCTCAAAAATATTACCTTCTTTGGTAAGGTCTTCTTTTCCCCTTTTTTTGCCCATAATTTTTGTTAGAATGTCCCTTGTAAGATTGTTTTTGTTGTGGTCAAGATTTGTTGGATGAACCTTTCTTGTAAGTGTTATACCAACAATCTTTTAAGTCATGTCCTCTTTTGCAAATAGGACATTGCTTCTTCTGTTGATTGTCCCCATGAAACTGATTCTGATGTTGGGAATTCTTATAGGAATTAGGTTTTCCTTTCCATTTTTGATATGAAGACAGCTTCCTACTCCTCTTCATCATCCTTATTGTGCATTGCTTCCTCTTGTTGCAGTAGGGTTTACCATTTTTTCAAAACCAATCTGTCATATCTCACACATTTAGTGTTGTGACAATAATGTGGTAAGAAGAGGGGAGTGCTCTCAGAACAATGGGAACGAGAGCATCATATGTGACTGGTTCTCCCAGGGCTAGAAGTGAATCCCTTAATTCTACAACTCTTCTTAAGAAAGCTTCAATTTTCTCATTCTTCTTGAATTTCGGTGTATGACTGACTCTGAAAATTTAGTATGACATTAATTCTTGTTCTTGGCCTCGTATACTTTGTACTCAATTTATCCCACGCTTCTTTTGTTGTTTTGGTATCTTGAATGTGGGGTTGAACATCATCAGAGACTCCAAACAAGATGATGAGTTTGGCCTTCTGATCTGCTTTATCAAACTGTCGTTGTTGTGTTGTATCGGTGGATGATCCGGGTCGAGTACCATTCAAAATGCAGACCAGATCTCTTCAAACTCAAGTTGTGTCTTTATTTTTATCTTCCATGTAGCATAGTTGCTTCCTCTGAGAAAATGTGAATCCAGAAGAAAAAATTTGGGGGCATTGGTGCCCATTTTGCAAAGATCACTAACAAGGTTTGGCTCTTATCACTCTAGGTATTAGGTCTCCCAATCTATATACCATCAGTCCGATATACTGAACCTTTCTATATACGTGCCCTTTCGATATACCCGTCGAGTACGTGGAAGAAGCTTGCCCTTTCTATATACCCGGTGGTACATGAAAGAGGTGTTAACATACGTGAAAGAATTCAATACGTGGTACCAAGAAAATACTGATGGGGTTTGTGTGATTATTGACACCAGCTCAAAGAAATATCCTCATATGCATGCATAAATTTGCTATATACTTGTATAATTTCTTAGTCCGTTTTATGTCGTGCAATCGTTCACGTAAAGATGGGATGATTCATAGTGTGCACTTTGTGACCTTATTACTCCCGTCGATTTATAGGGACGATGCCTGAGACCACGTTGTTGCAGCTATATTAGGTGTTAAGTGCAGTAGTAGTTGTGATGGCTTTACCCGTAAGCGCTTCCCAGAGGCACCGTATATACCGAACACTGCGAATGAGATCTAGGATCTCATGAGTGTTACAAAACCAATTTTTATTGTTTTTTATTACAATTCGCTAGTTTTTGAGCGATTCTAAAGTTTTCAATCGACTATGGTAACTCAAAATTAGTACAATATAAAGCAAGATACAATTTACATTCAAAAATCTTGAAAATTTGAATTGTAGGATTTTTTTGTTTTACAGTGCCTTGGTGGCCTCCTGAGCCCAAAATGACCCAAAATGTAAAGAATTATGAAAAACCAGCTGAAAATGCAACTTTTAGGTATCCTCCTTTTGGAGAAAGTTTCCCAGAATGAAAAAACAAGCTGAATGGGAGAAAATTTTTTTACCCTAAATTAGGGATTTCTTTGCTAAATTTAGCTAGTTATAACTAAATTTAAGTTTCCTACTAAATTTAGCGGTTCTGCCAAAAATTCTACCAAATTCAAAAAAGTAATTTCGGGATGGGATTTGAACTCCAAACCTCCCACTTCTAAGTCATATAGTCTATCCACCTTGGCCGCTTAAGCTTGTTTAAGTATAAAACGCATAATATTGCATTTAAACAAGTGAAAAAATGACTAACCTTGCAAATTAATGATGTGGTGCATGCAAGATCCATGTGGTTGAGGATTGAGGTGGATTTAGGGCTCCATTTGCACCAAAAACGGATCTACAAACTTTCCTCCGCCCCTTTATTGCTCTCCATGCATTGTTTTTGTTTTTATTCCTTTACATGGCGGCCTTTTTTATTGATATTTGCTTGGTCGTTGTTTTTTCCCTTTAGCCGCCTTTTTTGTTTGCTGCAGGTGTGTGGAGATGCACAACAATAGCTTTTATTGTTGTATGTAGGTTTGACCAAAGTTGTAGGTCTGCGTGTAGAAAATGCCTCATCCGCTATTTTTTTTAAAATTTATTTTGTTGATGCCGCTTGAGTTTCTTCTAGTTACTGCTCGGTGGGTCAGCCTCTAATACAACTCAGATTTATTTAAAACACAGAAAATCATTAACATAGCAACTCAAACAAAGAAAATCGGTTATTGCATTTTGTGCAGGTCTTGTGACTTCAACACAGCTTGGCCTTTGTATGAAGAAAATATTTGAGCTCTTCAAATGTAGCAGACTGTTAATATTAATAGTGAATAAAATCTCCTCTAATATTAGAGGTAAAACCCTTGATGGGAAAATATATATATTTTTAAAATAGCATCCAGGAGAAAATTTTGCTTGTGCAAGAGGCACCAAGGTAAAAAAGAAATTGCCTTACAAATACCTGGAGAATGGCAGGAGGTTGTGGAGATGCAGAACGTTTTGGGAAGTTGCTGGAGGCAACACAGCTCTCCTAGAGTGTAGAATCTCCTCCAAAACTGTATGCTTCCTCTCTCCAACCTTCACTACTTCACAGGTCCAGATTCTTGCTCTGGTACCAAATGTCGATTTAGCAAAGCAATAAGGGCGGAAGCTTGATTAAATTTTATTAATAACAATCAACTAGCATTACATAGAATGGGATACAATATTTATAGATATTGCATAGCCAAATACAAACATGAAACAAAGTTGCACAGGTGCAACCATATTCCAAAATACACAAGCTTCCAATAACATCCAGGAAGCAACAATTAAATACAAACAAATATATTGTTCAAAACAATATAACAGCTCCCGAAATAACCAAATACAAACAAGAGGATGGTTATAATTAAATAAAACCATAAAACAATAATTAATAAATTTATTAATTATGGAATGCATAATTAAATAGGATAATAATATTTTTATCCTAACGGTTGGGGGCCAAAAAGGGGTAATAAGTGAACGTTAGCCTATAATATCAGTAGTCCATTTTCTCGTGATTTGGATGACCAAAAATTGATTTCTTTTCCTTTGGTGAAAATTTATATGCCACTTTATCTATCTTGGGATAGATTTTATTTTGTATTGTTTTTAGCAATATTTTTTAATGATTTTTTCATGAAAGTGGTCTAAAAACATAAAGAAAATGGAGCCCTCTCTATTTTCCCACCATAACTTCATCAAAAATATTGAAATCAAATACTTTTTTTAACGTGTATATAATTTTGACATGGTTGGGATGGTATATGTTTTATCACATTCTAGAAAGTGAAACAAAAGTTGCAGTCTTAAACGTAGACATGAATATTCATGGGAAAAAGTGTCTTAAAGACCTATTATTAGTAAAAATTATAAAATGATATTTATCATATTCTATTCACTTTAAAATCAATATTTCTACGAAGATAAAAGTCTCCCCTATGCAATGGTACCATTTTTGTTACATGTTTTTTATTTTTCAGCATGTTTATAAACCACGATCATGGTTCGTAAAATTCAGGATTTGATGTCCACTTTTTGTCCCCCAACTTCTTGCACTTACCCTCATGGAAAAAAAGGTCACAAGTGGAATATAGAAAAAAAGAGTCATATGAGGGACGTGAAAGGAAAATTTAGATTGCTATAAATCTGGATGGCCTCTCCATTCTAAAGGATTCGAGATTTTGGAGAACTTTTACTTTGTAGCATTGTGAATTGTGGTAACTTGATTGAATATTTGTATTCATCACTACACATGGAATAAAGGCTACACTTATTCTATTTCTCTTTCCTTTTTACTCTATTTCCCTCTTGTATGTAATTTTTAAGCATGGTGACCAAAGAGATATTTGTATCTTTAATGAATGAGCCTCGAACTTTGTGTTTATGTGGGTTTTGTTTGTCTCACTAAATACTTCATTATTGATTTCTTCTATATTGAATGTTGGACTACTCCGATTCTTCGGGTGTGAGCTCTGAAATTTTTCTACTCACCGAAATAACTCCCCTAATTCCCATCCTTCTCTCTAACTCATTTTAATTTCCACCCTTTTATCCCCGTATAAGCATTTTTCAACAGTTCGGTGGAGTGTCCCTATGTGATCCCCGACCTATTTAGCCAACCAACAACATTAAGATTAGGATTAGATTAGTTACATTCAATAATGAGATTTGTACCATTCAATGTAGAGGGCCATAGCCCTGTGAACATTGGTGGAGACACCTAATTTCTCCACCCAACAAATTTTCTCACCAACATTTTTTTGAAACTCCAAAGGGGGGAGAGATTTTCCCAAGTGCACCCAAGAAAGGATATCTACCCAAAACATACAAAAAAGTGTATATTAAAAAACACAAAAATCAAATTTCAAGAAAATCATTTTTAAGGTGACTTTGTCAAGCAATGAACCCTATCACATTTATTTCCCGATCACATAATGAATAAATTCTTAGTTTGGAGTGAAGTACCAATGAGTGACATTAAAGATGAAGAAGAAGAGGATTTCCAAGAATTGTAAATTTATTATCAATTATCATTCTGGAACATCTCTTACAAATCCAAGAAAATTGAAGGAAAGAAGGCTCTCCCTATCTCCACAAAATCCAAAAAAAGAATTTTCGAATGGAGAAAATCATCACATGTGAAGACCCAATTTTCAAGTCATGGTGGTTACAATTCAATAAGAGAGCTACTAAGGGGAAAAGAATGGTGTCTTTTGCTAATGATCAAGAATCCTAGAGATGGATGAAGAAGGTTCAAAAGAGATACAAAAGGTTTAATGAAGGAAAAGATGGTGCAAAATCCACTGAAGGTAACTTTTTCAACTTCACGCAACTGACCAAGAAACTCATGACATTGCCTTTTATATATTTTCCTCTGGATGGATTCTTTGTATATGTTGATGAAGAAATGGAAATTCTGAAAAGAAAATATGGGCAGAGGCTTCTAGAAACAAGCGAAATGAAGAAATCCTGACCTTGAAGCCTACCATGAAGTTTGGAGATATACTTTAGTGTTACAAAGGAGATATGAACATCTTGAAGCACTCCATCAAGGGGAGGAAGAAGAAGAGATTTGTCCTATGGAGGAATACCCTAAGGATAATTCATAACATATGGTGTTCATCCCCAAAAGGTTTTTGAACACTACTAAAGAAGATCTTATCTTGGATCCTTTCGATGAGAATCAAACCAGTCTAATATAATATTATGAAGGAAAAGGTGGTGTGGAATCCACTGAAGAATAATTTTGTAACCTCATGCAGCTCACTAAAAATTTGAGAACATTATATATTTTTCCACTCTATAGAATAATTACTTATATACGGAGATGAGGAAACAAACATATTGAAAATAGAATATGTGGAAAGGATTCAAATAATAATAGAAGTAAATTATAACCATGTGTTAGCGATAAAATGTTTCGGGTGGACAAACTTATGGATTTCTTGTCAATGCTCTAGGAATCTAAGTCCATCTACTTAACCGGTGCAATTGCCATATATGCATGCATGAGTGAAGGTGGATTTTCCTGGTGGCCTTATGTCCAGGATCCAACAAAGCATTTTCTATAAGAGACATTGTATGAAAGAGGGAAAGGGGAGTGAGAAATTAGATAAGAGAACTAATGTTGCAGGTAGAAAATCAGATTCTTATATACATCAATTATAATTTTTATCACATGCATTAAAATTAGGAGGAAACAAATCTACACGTAGCAACAAGACCAAATGGAATTTATGATTACAAAGTATCAATAAAACCCTTAGTCAAAAAAGGCTCGAAACTCCTCCTTGTATTGATTGCTTAAACCAAGTTGTACATAGTCTGAGAATGGAGGAAAAATAGAGAGTGGGGGAAAGGAATAATTTGGATATCTCCTTTGTTCTCTCAAGATAGAATGAACTCTTGATCTTACAAAATTAATGACCAACCCTTTGAAATGAGAATGGAGTTACAATTTATAGAATGAGAGGTGACTTATCATCTACCCCCCAATGGATTTTCATATGTCCTTGTGCAAATTAAAACTTTTCATCTTCCTAGGAGAATATTAAGTCCCTTTTTATAACATAAAGGTGAATTATTAAATTAAGAACATTAGGACATATGAAAAAGTGCAAAGCCAATGCAAAATTAGAATAGTGGAAACGAGAGAAAGTTAGGGGGAATAGGAGAGATAAAGAGAGAGATAAGAAGAAGAGGATATGTCATTCCCGATGAAGTCTGTTGGTCCTTGTTGATGGAAATATCCAAATGAAGTGAAACTATGAATCTTCAAAATCCTTACACACTGTGAAATTCCTTCAAATTATCTCACGAATGCTCACCAAGTTGAGTGAGTTGTTCTGCACGATGACCACACACACCTAGCCTACGTATGATATGCCTATGACTCGAGCTATGTAGTGAGTGTCGAAAAACATTATCCAGTTCCCTGAGATGATCATTCCTCTATGTCTCATTGTGCCAAACTTTCCCTTTGAGAACAACCTACTATTAATAGTAAGTGTCCAGATGGAAAGCTTACTATTTTTAGTGAGAGGTTATTTTTTCCTCTTCTTGACCATCATGATATGATGAACTCCCTCATTCAATCCTGTGCACACTTCCCTTTCCTTGGCTACTTGTTGAGTTGACCTACTATTTTTAGTAAGTACCCATATAGGGAGATTACTATTTTTAGTAAGTGGTGATTTTAACTGTTTTCTACTCCAGCACAATTATTCGGCTTCTTGGTGACCTTGGGTACACACTGCTTTCACCAAAACTACTTTTGATGATGAATTTCAAAACATAGCAAGTCTGTGTAGGAAAACTTACTATTTTTATAAAGTGGATTTCAAGTGCTCGGTTTGTGATGAAACATATTTTTTTGGACTCATCTCTTCTTCGCGATCACATCTTCTCGAATTTCACATAATTTTTCCCACTAGAATGCCTGGAAATAAAATTTAAAATTTTTGTTAGCGGTGGCTTGAGCACGAGCTACCATAGTAGCCATTAATGGAGCTCGAAATTTGTAGGTCTAGTTTTTGTCTCTGTTTGTGATGAAAACAACTCCATTGTGATAGGTTTTTCATTTGGAGTCCGAGGGAAAGTTTTTAGCTCAATCGGATTATCATATTGTTGGGAAATCCAACACACGTGATCTGGAGTGTGAATTAGGATTTTTGTTGGATAAAATAATTCTAAGCACCATTTGACCTCTAGTTTATTTCATCTTGATCGTATTGAAAAAATTGGAATTCTTCATAAGATGACACCTCGATCTAACTTGTATCTTGTGAGATATGAAGATTTCTTGTTCAGGTGACTTCACGGTTATCTAGCGAAAAAACTTCATTTTATTCCCGTTCTTCATTGTTTCAATCCATTTTTCTCTGATATTTCTGTGTTTTCATGGTTTGGGGATTTTTATGACCATGATGGATCTGGTTTGGATCAGTAATGGTAGACCGGGTGTCTGGACAAGCAAGAACAAGGCCATGGCATGGTGAGAAGCTATGAGGAGAAATGAGGGGGAAGAAACAACTAAGTGTTGGATTTGAATATTCAAAATAGTTATGCTCATGAAAGGGTGTGGTGAATTTTTTCATGTTTGATGTCCCTAACCTTAGGTACATGAGGGACATCAATTTCCATGTTGAGCAATAGGACGACACGTGTCCTTGATTTGATGATAGGGGATTTGAGCTCTAAAATGCACTGAGGGCTGAAAATTGGTCACGTGCGTGACCAAAAGACTACCCATAGGGGATGGGAAAATTTTGAAGGTTTAATGTACCTAACCATAAGGATCCGAGGGACATCATTTTCCATGGAGATCTTGGAGTGACACGTGGCACTTGATCGACAACAGGGATTTGAGCTCCAAAAATGCATTTGGGGGCTGAAATCTGGTCATGTGGGTGACCAAAAGACTCCCCATAGAGGCTGGGAAAATTTTTAAAGGTCTGATGTTTAGGGACATAAAATCCAATAAGGCTCCCGGAGTGCTGACAAGTGTCCTCCCAAAAATTGACTAACTCCCGAACGGTTTCCAAGAGGGTAACTTGGAATGATGATAACTTGAGCTCCCAGTGGAATGTTTTGGAAAAATATCATATGATCCTGACTCAAAATTTCCTTTTGAATCCAATGGTGGGGTTATTATGTCTTGATTCATCCATTTGGTACCTGAAAAATAGGAATTGGGATTTGGTACTCTACTTGTGCTCGAGAAAACTACCTGCAGACCTAATGCACCAAATTGTTTTGAAAAATATTATTTCACCATCATGTAAGTATTGGAATCCTATTTTTGGAGATGTTTTGTTTTACTTATAACTCCATCCGAGCTCCCAAAATCTTCTTTTGAATCCCAACAATTGTTTTAGGCATGTGCACTACCTAGGCTTGTGAAGCCTAATTGCGCGAAACTACCCCAACTTCTCTTAACCATTCCAAATACTTCTCGAATCATCTCAATGATTTTCCAATACCTTTAATTCACCTCCAAATCCATTTATGCTCTTTTGTTCCACTTTGTGAGGTGGCTCTAGCTCCGGAAGGCCGGTGATAGCCCTTCCCACAACTTCTTGTAGCTTGCAAATGAACTCCTAAAATCACCTAGGGGGAATGAATATAATTTCCTAAATCACCTAAGGGTATGATATAACATTAATTGGGAGGTCACTTGGATTGACTAGACAAACTTGGAGTGCCTAGGAATGATAGGACTAGAAAAAATTGGTACAGGGGTATCGTTGTTGTGCTTGGAAATTGTCAATTTCCTGTTATACCTTTTTTGCATGACAACACCATGAATCGTATCAAGAAATTTGAGGTGCACTCGGCCTTGCAAAGAAGGTACAAATACCTTGAATCACTTCATGTTGTCAACAACAAAGAAACTCTTAAAGATCCTAATGACTCTCGGTATTATGAAGTGTTCATCCCTGGAAGATTTATGGATGCTTCCAAAGAATGTATTCTCCTTGAACCCTCTATTGAAAATTAATATGATGAGGAAAAATGCATGGAATTTGAACCACCATTCATTAAATCATTCTAGCTTGAGGAACATCCCACTTTGGGGAAATGGATTCAAGAGAGGATGATATGTATTGCATAATGGATTATTTAATGCTTTCTAAAGACTCCACTAATAATAAAGTAGTAAAATATGATCAACTCAAATAAATCATGAAAAATCTCCTTTAAAAATTTCAATTAATGATGAAATGGAGGTATGTGAATAAATACAAAAAATCCATCCTGGTTCTTAGGCTCAAGATGATGAAGTCAAAATTGTCGGGGATGACTTTCACTCCTATTTTGATTCCTCAAGTGACATAGGAATGTGAAATAAAGAAATGGAGATAACTGAAGATTAAAATTTCCTCGCTCATTTAATCATGGATGATCGAATGGAAGAGGCCCATTTCCTTTTCAAATCGAGGGAGAATGAACAGTTTGAGAAAAACCTCCTCTCACCCAAGGAGAAAAATGATCATCACCATGGGTATGGATTTTATCATTGTCCACATGAGAAAGAGGATTTGATAATGAATGATCAAGATAGAATTGAAAATTCTTCCCCGACATGGTTCTCCACTTTCCATCAAGATGAGAATGATATGAATTTTGAGCTTGAAGGAGTTCCCTTCCCATAAAGCATGTACCTCTTCACCTTGTCACAAAGTGCGGTAAGTCATGTATTCTTGTGCTTGCAAGAAAGTGAATCTTCAGAAATAGAAATCATGGAAGAGGTGAATGGGGATGTTTTAAATGAATCATGGGCCCGGATGGATCATATTTTCAGCCATCTCCTAAAAGAACAACATGAAGATTATTTCAATAAGGATGAAGATGAGCTTATGATAAACCTAGAAAAACCATTTGTGCAAGACATCTTGAAGGTTGTAGAAGAAACTAAAAATCCTTAGCTTAGTCTTGAACTCTTGGCTCAGTTTATGGAAATATAAGACATGTATGAATCAATTTGTGCTTCTCATTTTAGTAAATCAATGTTTGATGTTGAGATGGAGCATTTAGATAAGCTTTATGACTTAACCAATGCTTTGGCGGGTGAGAATGAATTTAAAATCATGTATTTTTCTTACACACAGTATGAAGAGGTTCATGAGTGAAAAATAAGGAAGGTTATTGAACCTCCTTAGAATTTCACCAATCTCGAAGACAACATGTCTCATGTCATGGAGGAAGATAGCGAGGGAGAGTGTTGAGATGTTTTGTATTAAAGATATTTGTTCAAAAAAAAGTGAAAAGTTACAAGAATATGTTCAAGATAAAATTGTTCCCACTACTTTGGAACTCTTAACCAATACAAAATAAAAATTCATGTTGCAAAATTCACTCAAGAATGAAGAATTCCTCTATGATCAAATCAAATATTGTAGTTGTGAGGATGATGATAAATCCAGCTTTGAGTGGATGAGTATGGATAAAATTTATTTTGAGAAACAAGATAAATATTCACACAACTCATGTGGGAAATTTCAAGATCATAGTACACTCACCATTATTCAAGCTTCAAGGTGCCTTGAACATGTTCCCATATTACAACATTTCCCCAAGATTGATGAGGGCCTTCATCTTAATGGCATAGCCTATATTTTGGAAGGTAGTCACCTAGAACAGCTAAGTGATATGTTCAGAGAAGTTCTCAAGTAGGAAGAAAATTAGTTTTTTCTCACTCCTCCCGAATACCTTGCTGATGTAGGAGATGATTTGAAGTGGCAATTCAAAGAGGATGAACATTTTCATGACAAGATCCATGTTCTCATTCTTGAATACATGGAGAAATTGTGTCTCATGATTGTAGGACATCAAGAGGAAGCCTTAAGAGGCAATATTTTTAAGAGGGTGACCAAGTTTTCAACAGATACAAGAACATTCTCGGTGGAGTGTGATTATGAAGATGGAATCATGATCAATCTTCTTCTCCTCAAGCATTGTAAATACATCACAAGATCATGGTTTGATCATATAATGGTTTTTGTACTTCAAAGATCACATTTCAACCCATTATTCCATGATGGCATGCGTTTCTCGCAACCCATGGCCGCTTATATGTATATTATTTTTCTTATGTGTTTCCCCTTATATATTTTTGTGTATATGTGTGTGTTCAATAATGGAAGTCTTATAGCATATCTTTCTAAGTGACTCCATCAATCCTAATGGATATGGCATTGATCCACAAAGAAAATTGAGATTATGGGAATTCTCATGTCATGTCCTCACCGTGCTTAATCCATAACTTCTCCCAAGCTAGATCTATTTTTGTCCTATTTTTTTGATGGGAAAAATTCTCCTGAATATAGGAAAATTATAACCTAGTGTCAATTTTTGTATGTCATAGCCTTTAAGACACCCCCCAGATCACCTTTCCCCACAATGTCAATTTTAATCTTTCCATTCAATATTCCACCTAAGATGTCTTTAGTACTCTCCTAAGTGATTTATGAACAAAAAATATCATTCAAACATGTTAGAGCAATATTTTGCAAAGTGAATTATCGAGCATACTTAGAAATGGCTTTCACTAGCCTTTCTAAGCAGGGTGCACTATCATCGGAGTGGACCGGAAGAAAATTATTCCTCATGAGGGTGCATTTAATATTATATAATATCAAAAAACCTATTCATAAAAAATTGGAGGTTTAGGAGCCAGGTCACTCGAGGTTGGTTTTGGAAGCCTAGGGAGCTCACACCGAAAAAAATCACATGATCTTTAAAGATAAATTACAGGAGCTTTGGAAGGATTTAGGGACCTAAAAATATATCATTAGAAATATCTTTCAATCCTCCACATAGTATAAAAATAAATAATTTTCAAGCATCATACATTTCTCGGACCATCTTAGTCTTCCCATGCACTACGGAAATGCCGAGAAATAATGGTCCATTTGGAGGTGTTTCAAGAAGAATCAAGCCTTGGGAAAATCACCATTATTTGAAAAAGGAATTTTCTAGTCACAATCATATAAATAAGCACCCAAAAACTCATCTAGGAGCTCAAGATATGGCCTTCTCAAGTCACCCGCCAAGGTAAGTATATTCGATACTCAGGCAATTTTTCAGTGGGACACGTGGCACAACTAGGTTAAGGCACATTTTCATGTCACATTTGCACCTTTTTAAAGAGACATGAGGTGTAAAAATTATTCCCCTCTCCCATGAATCCTTGTGGTCACCCATATGACCCGAAAACCTTCTCTCTAGCCCCTTTGACCATGTTGACTAGCCCCTACCTAACTCTGTATGTGTGACACTTTTCAATCCCATAGAAAGGCACATTTTCTTGGACCATTTGTCCCTTTTTAAAATGGAAATGATGGATATTAAAATTTTCCCCACCTCTTTTTATCCTTCAGGTCAAACATGCGACCATTCCTCAACTCCCGGTGCACCCTATTTCAACTCCTTCTTCAACTCAACGTCAAGTTAAAAGTTGCCACTTATCCTCATGAGGGAAAGGTGCATATTCTTACACCCATTACGCAAAATAAAAGGGATGAAATATGGATAAAAACTTTCCACACCCTTTTCCCTCTCATTTATTGGTTTAAAAGCATGAGTACTTAGCTAATTTTTTCATTCTTGCCCCCAAACTCTCCACGTGCTCCCAAATTTCAGCTAGAAATCTATCCACCATTTTTTTCTAAAAACAATATTTTTAATGATTTAAAATTTTAAAAACATAAAAAAATCAAGAAATAATTGATCAAAAAAATAAAAAACAATATTTTTCCTGGAAAACATAGAAGTCACTAAAACAAAAAATCTTCATATCTCCCAAAATACCAAACGGATTGAGATGTCATTTTTGCAGTCATTTATTTTTGTAGGCCATAAGGATCAAGTGAAAAAAATTTAGACATGATCCAAATTTTTTACAGTGATAAAACCTTCGTTTACCTACAACAAAAATATAAATTTTAAAATATCTCATTTCTGGCATTAGATCAAGTTGAAATTTCATAGGTTCATTGCAGGGAAAAAAACCCACATTGGAGAAATTTGTTTCATCACAAACCACCACCGAGATACCCACTTTCAAAAATTAGTAGGCCTTCCTACATGGGGAATAGCTATTTTTGGTAATTTAATACCATAAGCAGTTATGGTGAAGGAAGTGTACACCATAGACATCCCGGAGAGCATAACCAATGAGCAATGAAAGAAATAGAAAAAATGGTCACTTACTAAAAATAGAAAGTTCCATATATGGGCATTATCTATAAATAGTAATTCATCTCAGAAAGAATTTTCAGAGGGAACATTCTACATAAGGGTGAATAATAGAAAATAATCTCATTGGCGAGACCGGAAAGGGGAAATTTCAACTTACTAAAAATAGTAAATCCCCTTCTTAGGTACAGGGAAGTGTTTCATGGGTCGTGGAATTCAAGTTCATAGAATGGGTTTTCTTCACTATCAACAATAGTGTACTCCTCAATGTTCATGGTTTTCCTTCTCGGTGTATACGAGTGATCTCAACAATGTCTTTCAACACTCATTTCATGGTTTAGTTTTCCTATGTATCATGTGCAAGGTGGATTTTCGATCATCACCATCAAACTATCCATGGTATGTTTCATCATATTATTCAATTCAGCATGGCAGTGTTGCAAAAGGTCATTGCATGAGTTGTTTTTTATTCACAGCTTCTTCAGAGTGGAAATCCATGAGCATTGTCCAAGGTCATTAAGGTAAGCATTCAACAATGTTCCTAAACAATTAGTTCATGGTGTCCATGCATCATTCGAAGGAGGTTCACATGGTGTAAATCATTCAAAGATCTATAGTTCATTACATTGAAGCATTTTATCATATCATCTGGCAAGGATCAATGGACTTCATTAGAGGTGGCTTCTTCTTCATCGACACTCCTAATTTCTCTCTCCTTCTCCCTTTCTCTCTCCATTCTAATTATTCATTGCGCCTCATCATTGCATTTTGTATTATTCACTTAAGTGACCTATTTTAACATTGTAAAATTATTTTCTCAAAATTATATGAGAAATACTTAATTTATGGAAAATGAAAGTTCACAAGTGGAATATGGAAACGAAGTGTGATATGAGGGAGGTGAAAGGAAAATTTAGATTTCTATAAATTGGGATGGCCTCTCGATTCCAAAGGATTTGAGATTTTGGAGAACTTCTACTCTATATTGTGAATTGTGGTGGCTTGATTGAAGCTTTGTACTCATTACTACACATGGAATAAAGGCTACACTTATTCTCTTTCTCTTTCTATTTCTCCTCTTTTTCCCTTTTTTATGCACTTTGCAAGCATGGTGATAAAACAGATCTTTGTATCCTTGATGAATGAGCCTCAGAGAACTTTGTGTCTATGTGGGTTTTGTTTTCTCACTAACTCGCTTCATTGTTGCTTTCTTCTATATTGAATGTTGAACTACTTTGGTTCTTGGGGTGAGATCTATAATTTTCCTACTCATGGAAGTAACTCCCCTCCTAATTCCCCTCCTTCTCTCTAACTTGTTGTAATTTCCACCCTTGTACCCCCATACAAGAATTTTTCCACAGGTTCAGTGGAGTGTCCTTGTGTGATCCCTAACCTATTTGGCCAACCAACAACATTTAGATTAGGATTATATTAGTTACATTCAATAATGAGAGTTGTACCATTTAATGTAGAGGGGCATAGCCCTATGAAAGTTGGTGGTGACACCTTATTTTTCCACCTAGAAAATTTTCTCACCAACAGGGATGATAATTTGACATTAGATGTTTGAAGAGGAGCTAGTATCATACTTTATCTTATTAATGTGTAGTAATTTGGAATCATATTCCTTTATGGTATGGAATACATGATCAAATGAGGAGAACTTGTGAAAGATAGTAGATTCTTTCAATAGAGAAAGAAAAATTTGTGTGAAGAGATTTTGAAGTTTTGTATTAGCTAAGGTATTATTCATTTTTGTAAGCATAATATTATAACATTAAATAGAGTCACCGATGTGTTCATTAGAACCTTTGATAGACTTTAGACATTTGAGAATATTAAAATTTGTTGCCAACATTGATATAGAATTGTGCAAGAAATCAATTTTCCTATTATGTGACTAAATCCTTGAATCATTATAAGTAATGAAGAGTTGTAAAAATTCTAAATACAAGTTTGGATGGGATTCTTGATAAATTCATCATAATAAATCTATTAGATAACTAAAGGGATGAATATCCTAAGCATTTGATTAAATATGCTTAATTTGATTTATAAAAATGTGTGAGAACCATTGTGTTGGTTTGTAACCACATGTGAAGTATTATAAAAGAGATGTAAATATGGAAAACAAAAAAAACAAAAGAGAATGGAAATGAGCAATTGAATGAGAGACAAGGAATTGGGCTTGTGAATTTGAGAAAGAGAACAATTGTGAAGAGAGTCTTAAGGAATTTGTGATTTTAGTCTATGGAATTAATTCCAAGGCTGACCAGATTACAGACAGGTGGTGGGAAAGAGAGAGGGGCACGAGTTTTTTTCCTAACCGGGGTACAAATTACAACCCCGTTGTTCTTGGCCATGGAAATGTGAATATACACTCGTGTATAGTATTTTCCTCTCATAAGTGGCCATAGTTTGGTGTTTGTAATCCTATGGATGCATTGGAATTTAGTATAAAGAATTCTGAATTAGTGTTCTCTGTGTGTGTGTTGGAATTTTGAATTATAATTTTTGATGCTTGTCTTCTCTTAACATGGGGATGTTGTATCCACCGATACATATAAGTATTCTTTTGTTTAACTCGTATAAATCTCTACAACTATGTAAATTATGTTGGAAAATTTTATGGAATGAAGTTTATTCTTTTGATTATTCAAATAAATGTATTTTGTCTATTATATTATGTATTTTGTTTATTATGCTATATATATTGTTAAAATACGTAATTTTTAGTAAAACCCTAAATTTATAGAATCAATTTAAAAAAATACGTGACTTTGGATATGTATGTATGTTCTTTTCAAATATTTTGTATGATTAATATAGAATAAGCTTGTTTTGATGTATTTTATCATAATTAAAGAATAACCTTTTAAATTTAATGGTATTTCAACTAAATTATTAATCTCATGTATTTTATGGTCATGTCTACTATGTTTCTATCTTTCCGCATTCGTATTTCTTGTTTGGAGCCTTAGACCTAAGCATTCCTTTAGAAAACAGTTATATATTAATTCTATGCAATATACAATACTACCCATTTTTGGCCAATGAAAATGCTCCATGTGTCATCTGTCAATGTCAAAGTTTGTCTTTGCAAAGCTTCAACAAATCAGATAAGCCCATGTGTAAGTTTATTTTCAGACATACTTTGGCATTTACGAACATTTATCCAATGAGAATATGACATTTTACTTTGCAAATCTCGGGATTTTGTCATCCTTTTCTCGAGCGTTACGAAGGGAGAACCAATGATATCTCTCCATGTTCTTTGTGGATTTCAGACTTAATTAGCTTGCCTCCACCAAATGCAAAACCCACAACAAATGATATCTCGCCAATTCTTATCCCCATGTCATACTTTGTTAGTTACAACATTCTTCTAACCAATTATATTAAGCCACTAATTTCATGGTGTCGAGTCCCTTGTCGGTTTATTGGAATATGATCCAATAGAATTTTTCCATGTTTCTTTCGCATATGTTTTTTTGTATGTTATCACACATTGTGAAATGTAATTGAATAACAGTAAAGCCACATATATTCATATTTTGCAGTGGCTTGTTTTGTGAAATGCGATCTAGTAAAAATTTTCCATGTGTCTTATTTCGCAGTGTCAAAATTTTGAAGCGATTTCTAATGAGTTATCGCACTTATCTTTATTCTTTACTTTATTCCACAAATTTTCCTATATTTCCTTTGTTTTACTTGATTGTCTTTCTTCTTAATGCGTAATTTTCTTTGTTACATGGGTATTGTTTTCCTTCTCATGCGTATTTTTATTTGTTTTTACATCTATGTTTTCACCCATGGTTGTGGGAAGTCATCTTAGATTTATAGATTATTATATAAATATGAATTACCTGTGGATATAAACTATTTTTCTTGTTAATTTTAATGGATTATCTATTGAAAACGTATCATACTTCCACAAATTTTAAATTGGTCAAGATTTAGCAGTTTTTGGTCGAGTTAAGTTTGTATGTAGTTAATCAAAGCTGGATTTTTATCTAGGAAAAAGTTATGTTTCATTTGGTATCAGAGCTAATTATCCTCATTTAGAGATGTTTTGTTGTTGCTATTGAGATGATAATGTGCAAAAATGCTCAAGCAAAGATTATGGTGATTTTCTCACAAAAAATTTAAAACTTATGTAACACACACACACACACACACACACACACACACACACACACACACACACACACACACAGAGAGAGAGATAGAGAATGGTGGACAAAAAAATTGAATAGAATGGACTCATAGAATGGCATGGATTACAAAAATTGGAGCATCAAAACCAATAATTGGGCAGGGAAGTAACTTATCTATTTGAGCAATTAGAATCTTTGAAAAGCCAATTTGCAGAAGCAATGATTGATAAAGCTAATAAGACTAATAAATCAGATAAGAGTACTAAATTAGAAAAGAAATAAAATAAGGAAGAGAAATCATTATGTTTCTGATGATGATTTTGTTTCTAATAAGGTAGATGAATCCTCTGATTCTTCTAGTGATGAACAAACAAATTCAAATAAGAAATCTAAAGAAATTGAAAACTTTTCTAGGAAAATTAAATTTCTTGAATATGTTGGAGAAGTAGGGTCAGGTGAACAAGCTGAAACTTGGTTAACAAATTTGGAAAGGTATTTTGAATTACAAGGGACTAGTAAGCTAGGAAGAACTCAAATTGTTGCTTTTCAATTAAAATACGTTGCTTTAAACTGGTGGGAAGACACATTAAAAATTGAAAAGATTAAACCTCACAAGGTTAAATGGAGTAAATTTAGAAGCTTGTTTAAAAATAAGTATCTCTCTGATCATTTCTTGCAGCAACGACAAAATGAGTTCTTTGATTTAAAAAATGCTTGAAAAGTGTGAATGAATATAAGCAAACATTTGAAAAATTAAATAGATTTGTACCTTTTATTACTGGTTCTGATAGAGTGGTTAGATTTATAAATGGTTTGAGGGAAGAGTATAAATAAAATGTTTGGTGTGGTAAACCACAGTCAGTAGATGAGGCTACACAAATTGTAGAACAATTTGAGAAATCTAAAACTGTGATTAATAAAAAATGGGATGAGTTCAAAAATAAAAATACTAGTTTTTAGTTTAAGAATAGAAAGAGACCCTTCACAGAAAATGTTCAATGTAAAAACTCTCAGTTTAAAAATCAACAAGGAAGGATTATGAAAAACTCAAACCTAAAGATATTAAGTGTTGGAATCATCTTCACAAAGGTTGTCCTTATAAAAAGAAAAAGTGGGAAAATAAGGGACAAAAGACGGAGGAGAGAAAAGAAGAAAACATCAAAGTTTTTACTACTGTGGACATGGGTATTGTTCATAAACAAGTGTCTTTAGTAGAATTATCCGGATATATTAATGGTACTAATATTTTTGTCTTGATTGATTCTGGCAGTAGTTATAGTTTTATTTCTCCAAAATTAGTTAAAATTTTGAATTTGTTTTCGAAAACATAAAGCCAATTTCGGTAGGGATGGAAGATGGAAGAATAGTTAGGCAAACTGGAGCTTTAGTGGAAGAATTAAAATTTCAGATTGATGGTTTTACTTCTATGGAGTCTTTTCATGTGTTGAATTTGGGTCAATATGATGCTATTCTAGGAATGACTTGGTTAGAAAGAAATCATGCTCTTATTAGTTGTGAAAACAAACAAGTTTGTATTCAAGACTTTTATAAAAATACTCATGTTCTACTAGGGAATGAAAAGATCTCTTACTTTGAAAAATATTTATGCTATTCAAGTTATAATATGTAATAAGGAAAAATGTAATATATATATATATATTGACTAAAAATAATGGAAAAGTATAAATAGATGTTGATGTGCATCCCTTAGTTAAAGAATTTATGGATGTTTTTCCTTCTAGTGTTGAAGATTTTCCTCCTAGAAGATCTGTTGATCATGCTATTGAAATTATTCCTAGTAGTGAACCTATTTCTAGAGTACCATATAGGTAATCCATACATGAGTTGGCTGAATTAAAAATTCAATTAGCTGAATTGATTAAATTAGGAAAAATCAGACCTAGTGTTTCTCCATGGGGTGCTCCTATTTTGTTTGTGAAAAATAAAGATGACACCATGAGATTATGCATAGACTATAGGCAGTTAAATAAAGTGACTATTAAAAACAAGTATCCTTTGCCTAGGATTGATGATTTGTTAGATCAGTTAAATGGTGCTAAATATTTTTCTAAAATTGATCTACATTTTGGCTATCATCAAATTAGAGTTAAAGAATCTGATATTCCTAAAACTACTTTTCATACTAGATATGGCCATTATGAGTTTGTTGTGATGCCTTTTGGTTTGACTAACGCTCCAACCACTTTTATGACTTTGATGCATGATGTTTTCCATCCTTTTCTGGATGTGTTTGTGATTATTTTTCTTGATGACATTCTAATTTATTCTAAAACTAAAGAGGAACATAAAAATCATGTTAGAATGGTGTTAGAAACTTTAAGGAAGCATCAAATTTTTGGGAAACTGAGTAAGTGTGAATTCTTTAAAAATGAAGTTTCTTATTTAGGTCATATTATTTCTGATAAAGGGATTTCCCCTGATCCATCAAAAGTAAAAGTTGTAGAAGAATGGCCTATACCTAAATATTCCCATGAAGTTTGAAGTTTTCTTGGATTATCTGGTTTTTATCATAAATTTATTAAAAACTATTCAAGAATTGCTTCTCCTCTTACTAATTTAACTAAAAAGGATAAAAATTATTGTTGGACTGAAGAGTGTGATCTTTCTTTTAATAAATTAAAAGAAGTTTTAATTACTGCACCTATATTATGCACTCTGATTTCTCTAAAACATTTATTGTTGTTACTGATGCCTACAATTCTGGAATTGGTTGTGTGTTAATGCAATAAAATAGAGTTGTTTGTTTTGGTTCTAGGAAATTACTACCTACTGAGAAAAACTATCCTACTCATAATTTAGAGTTTCTTGGAATTTTTCATGCTTTAAATATTTGGAGACACTATCTGTTAGGAAATAAATTTGTCTTAAAAACTAATCATAGAGGTTTACAATACATCTTCACACAACCTTTGTTAAATATGAGGCAAAGAAGATGGGTTGAACTGTTAAGTCAATATGATTTTGATATTCATTATGTTCTTAGTAAATAAAGTGTCGTGGTGATGCTTTAACTAGAAAAAGAATTTATTGTAATGTTGTTTCTATAAAAATAAGTCACTTTGAGGAAGTTATAAAAGAAGATTTACCTACTTGATAAATATTTTTGTGATATATATGTTGGTTTGAAAATGGAACTCAAAATGTGCATTTACATGATATTAATATCTCATTATTTGCTTGATAATTGTGGATTATTGTATTATAAAAATACGAAGTGTATCCCTAATCTTGCTTGATCTAAAACAATTTTTTTGAATGATTCTCATGACATACCTATAGTTGGTCATCCCGGGTTTCATAAAACTTACTCATCTATTAAGAAAAATTATTTTTGGCCAAAGATGAAAAAGGAAATTTGTGAATATGTGCATAAATGTATGACATGTCAAAAATGAAAAACCGAGCAATGTTGTAAACCTAGTTTGTTACAATATTTACCTATACCTGACTAGAAATGGGAATCATTAGTATGGATTTTATTATTGGTTTGACTAAGACTAGAAATGAGCATGATTCTATTCTTGTTATTGTTGATAGGTTAACTAAGATGGTGCATTTTCTTCCTACTAAAATTAAGTCATATAATTCTGATGTAGCTCATTTATTTTCCAAAGAGATATTTCGTTTGCATGGAATTCCTAAAAATATTGTAACTAATAGAGATCCTAGATTTACTTATTATTTTTGGAGATATTTGTTTGATTAATTGAGATCCCAGTATCATCCCGAGTCGATGGCCAAAAAGAATGGATTAATAAAATTTTAGAGGACATGATTAGGATGTATACTGGGGATAAACCCAAAAACTGGGAGAAATATTTACACTTGGTTAAGTTTTCTTACAATCAAGGTTATCATACTTCTACTAAGATGACTCCTTTCAAGAGGTTGTTTATGGTAGAAAATATGTTACCCCTATTTCCTAGTCTAATCTCAAGCATAGATCCTGGTATGGTAATGACAATGTAAAATAAATGGAAGAAATCATAACTAGGGAAAAAAATATGAAAGTTGCTCAGATAGACATAAATAGTTTTTTTATTCTAAAAGGTCTGTTAGAGAATTTTTTGTAGGTGATAAAGTGTTTTTGAAATTTAAACCAAAAAGGAGTTCTTTGAAGTTAGGAAAATATGCTAAGTTAGCTCCTTGCTATTGTGGACCTTTTGAAATTATTGAAAGAATAGGAAATATTGCTTATAGACTTGCTTTACCTCCTGAGTTGTCTAGAATTCATAATGTTTTTCATGCGAGTTTGTTGAAAAGATATGTTTTTGATAATAAACGTGTTGTGGATTGGAAGACAATAAAGCGTATAACTTGCTTTGTGGCTTTCAAATTGAACCAAAAATGATTTTGGAAACTAGAAATAGGAAAATTAGAAACAGAGAAATTAAAGAAATAAAAGTAAAATGGTCTTCTTGTGATGTGGATAGTGCTACTTGGGAAAAGAAGATTATCTTAAGGAACAATATCCTGATCTGTTTGACTAATGACTTGTGTTTTGTTACTGTGATTTTCATAATAGACTTGACACTACTAAGGATAGTAGTTGATTCAAGGGGGAGAAATGTTATGTGACTAAATCCCCGAATCATTATAAGTAATGAAGAGTTTTCAAAATTCTAAAGACAAGTTCGGATAAGATTCTTTATAAATACATTGTAATAAAGCTATTGGCTAACTAAAGGGATGAATATCCTGAGAATTTGATTAAAGATGCTTAATTTGATTTATAAAAAGGTGTGAGAACCATTATGTTGGTTTGTAACCACCTATTAAGTATTATAAAAGAGATGTAAATATGGAAAACAAAAAGACAAAAGAGAATGGAAATTGAATGAGAGCCGGGAATTGTGCTTGTGAATTTGAGAAAGAGAACAAATTCAAGATATAATTAAGGAATTTTTGATTTCCATCTGTGGGAGTAATTCCAAGGTTGATCGAGGCTATAGGAAGGTGGTGGGAAAGAGAGAGGGGCACTAGTGGTTTCCTAATCGGGTACATAGTACAACCACGGATGGTTCTAGGCTAGGGTAATGTGAATATACACTCGCTGTATAGTATTTTCCTCTCATAAACGGCCATATTCTCGTGTGTGTGTAATCTGTGGATGTATTGGAATTTAGTATAAAAATTATGAATTATGTTCTCTCTCTGTGTGTGAATTTTGAATTAAATTTTTTTATCATTGTCTTCTCTCGACATCGGGATTTTGTATACATTGATACAGATAAGTATTCTTTGTATTAAAGTGTATAAATCTCTATAACTATGTAAATTTTGTTGCAAAAATTTATGGAATGAAGTTAATTCTTTTGATTATTCAAATAAATTCATTTTGTCTATTTTATTATGTATTCTATTTATTTTTCTATGTATACTATTAAAATACATAATTATTTAGTAAAAATAGTGAATTTATAGAATCAAGTTAATAAAATATGTGACTTTGGATATGTATGTCTATTATTTTCAAATATTTTGTATGATTTAATATAGAATAAGTTTGTTTTGATGTATTTTATCATAATTAAAGAACAATCTTGTAAATTTAATTGTATTTCGACTAAATTATCAATATTTTGTATTTTATGGTCATATCATTATGTTTCTATCTTCCTAGCGTATTATTTCTTGTTTGGAGCCTTGGACCTGAAAGTTCCTTTAGAAAATGGTTAATTCTATGCAATATACAATATTGCAAAGTTCTCACCAATTAAAATTCTCCACTTGTCATCCACTAATGTCATAGTTTGTCTTTGCAAAGCTTCAAGCAATTAGATAAGTCCATGTGTCATTGTCTTGTTAGATAAAATGACATCTGTGAAGCTTTAGCTAATGAGAATACGACATTTCACTTCACAAATTTCGAGGATTTTTCATCCCATTCTAAGTATTGTGAAGGGTAAACCAATGATAGCTCTCCATATTCTTCATGGATTTCAAATTTAACTATCATACCTCTACCAAATGTGAAACCCGAACCAATGAGATCTCACCAAATCTTATTGTGATGTCATACTTTTTCAGTTGCGATGTTTTTAACCAATTATATTAAACCACCGATAAGCCACCGATTTCGTGGTGTCCTACCCTTGTCGGGTTTTTCAGAATGCAATCCAAGAGAATTTTTCTAGATTTCTTTCACGTATGTTCTTTTTTTCAGTTATCTGCATTGTGAAATGCGATTGGATAACAACAAGCCACATATATTCATATTTCATAGTGGCTTGTTTTGCAAAATGTGATCTAGTAAAAAGTTTCCACGTGTCTTATTTCATAGTTTCAGACTTTTGAAGTAGTTTCTAATGAGTTATTGACACTTTTCTTTAGTATTTTCTTTATTCTATGGCTTTTTCTATATTTCCTTCATTCCATGAATTGTCTTTCTTATTAATGCGGAATTTTCTTTTTACGCAGTATTTTTTCCTTCCGTGTATTTTTCTTTGTTTTTACAGTTATGTTTTCACCCATGGATCTAGGAATTCATCTTATATTTATATATTATTATATGAATATTAATTATCTATGGCTATAATTGATTTTTCTTGTTAATTCTAATGGATTATTTATTGAAAAACGTATCATACTTCTACAAATTTAAAATTGGTAAAGATTTAATATTTTTGTCAAGTTAAGTTTGTATGTATTTAATAAGAACATGATCTTTATCTTAAAAAAGTTACATTTCATTTCCAAAGTGGTAAAAGGTCACATGGAATTTGTTGTTAGATCATATAACCATTATAAGGAAAAATCCTTAAGACTCTAGGGAAAATATTGGTGATTAAGATATCATGAGAAGAATAGTCAAAACAATTGATTTGGAATGAGAAAAAATGCTTTGTGGGATCACTCTTTCCATCCTAAATAAGAATATTAGGATTATTAAAACTCATATGTAATGGGTAAGAGGCCACTTCTAAGGTAATTGGATTATGGAGTAAGTGGAGTCCATAGTTTAGGAAGTAGATGATGTACCGTGTTGTAATTGTAACATTTGAGCTTATAAAATATCAACAAGGGTTGTGTGTTAGAAGATGAGATGTGAGAAGAAATATGATTTTTATTAAGAAGATTTGTTGATGTAGGAATAAATATGGATACATTGTGTATTGCGGAACTTGGCTCCCCCATATATGTAGGTAGAGTAGAAATAAAAACATTAGATGTCTCTTTATGAGATTAAGAAGTATATTTAATTACTCGTGGGCAACATATAGAAAAATATAAATGAGTTGGATTCTTATAATAAATGTTCCATATTTTGATACCCATTCTCATGAAGGTCATGGGAATGATCTTCAAGTTTAGCATTAAAACCTTCATCATGTACATAATTAGTAATAATAGTCATAAAAAAATAGAAAATATGTTGATGGTAGAATAAGATTCAATAGTAAGGGTAATTGTGCCACAATGTATACCAACATAAGGGGAATAATATTTGATCATGGAAGAATATTGAGAACACCTAGGATTAAGAAAAATAATGTAGAATATATGAGGGTTGATCATGATGATATATAGAAAACCAAATGCAATACCGAAAATAGATGAAAGAAACATACACAAAAGAACCCTAGGGCATATAGGGTTACGAGTGATAAATATTCAAATCAGAAGTTGAGTTCACCAAATGTTTATTTCCTTTTTAAGATTATAAGATTTTTCATTGAACACAAAAAAATAAAAAGGTATGTAAGGTTAAGAAACTAGGATCTATTATGGTAAATTAACTTCAAACATTAATTGTACAAACTCATAATAACATATTGGTTCTTATTGTGAATGCATAAAATATCAAATATACAAAAGGAGACAAAATTAGCTATATGGAGCTATAAAGGAAGAATTTGGGAAGAAAAACTAAAAAATCTAGAAGTGTATAGCCTAGAGAAATTTTTTTACTTGAAATTATAGTTTGTAAATATCCCAGTGTAGGATTGTACAATCTAGTCAAGATGTATAATCTAGTCTTGCCTCTTATATACATTCTTGGACACCTTCAGAATTAGGTTTTGTGAATTTCTAGTTCCTTTAAATCTTGGAAATATACATCACTTTGTAAAACCCTTGTTGTTGCATAGTATCGGTAACATTTGTAATTAGTTGAATCGCTCTAAAATGTGAGTAATGGTAGAAGACCCTACAAGAAGGTTAGTATTTGGATTTTAGTGCCTTGTGTATACTTCTTATATCGAACTACTCTAAAGAGGCAATAAAACACATGTAGTTCTCCACCTAACATGTAACATCTATATGAATGTAACTAGTTGGCAACTTGAACCTCTTAGATCGTTTCTTGATAGAATTACATTCTTGTTAAGACTTGGAAGTAAAATTTTGGTGTGGTTGTATTTAAGGGAAAATATAATCATTGACCTAGTTGAGTGCTTCAAAATTGTAGTAGTGGCTACCCTAATGGATGTACATCAAATTTAGGAAGATTTAGGGGTCCTTAATTTCCTTTTGTGCTAGTATTTATAATGAGATCCTAAGAGAGTGTCACATTGTGTTGGGTTATCAAATGAGGTGAGATTAACTTGATTATATAGGGTTCCAATGATGCTTTATTATGATAAGGTTTACCTAGGAGGATAAAAATACCCAAAATATGATAGTGCATTAAAAATAACATTATAAAATGTGTCATTTTAGCGCTATATAGGTCATTTGAGACCGGATTATATGACCTAACTAGACTATCGGGTTTTGGATTGGGATAAGCTTGAAGAAATTTGAAAGTTACAGTATGAAAGAAAATCAACACATGACCTTCTTCACACCCGACTTCCCGAGGTTGTGCTTGAGACAAATCGATGTAGAATATAAACATACATGTATGTGTGATTATGATGGATAAGCTAATGAGGTAACTATACGTACCCAAAATTTTAGGGTACTACACTACCAAAACAACGTTACACATGCCCCAATGATGATATAGGTCTCCTCGCAAGGTGTTCGGGATCCGGAAAAGCTCTCCAAGTATGTGTTAACATCCCGCATACCCCACTTAGCCCTTACATGCTTTACTTTTCTCTTCTCCCCTCTTTTCTTTGTGTTTTGGTCTTCAGTGACGAAACCGCCACCTGCACAGGCGGCGGTCTTGTGACCGCCGCCCGTGGGCGGTGTTCCTATAACCACCACCCTGCTCAGGGCGGCGGTCCTTCACGCATTTTCTAGAATGTTATTTTTAACGTGACTCACGTAAAATTCAACATTTACCAGTATTTTTTCACCACCTTTGCTTGTATTTATGATTCTGGTTCCCTAGAATAGTGTTTTGGCATTGTTTATGGTTAAAGAGTTCAATTTGGTTTTCACCTTTGGGTAAATGGGAATTCTATAAATAGCTAGCTTGTGCTCAAGCAAATGGCCCCTCAAAATTTGCCTCTCAATTTCTCATTTCAATAGCTTAGTCTTTCAATTTTGCTTAGGATTCATAGTTTTATTTGTTGCATGCATGGTTAGTGTTGTTTAGCTATTAGGAAGCCACATAATCTTCTTGTGCTAGTGTTGTTACTATTTCATGTAATTCATTGGAATAGGATAGTTTGATTTTCAGTAGGAAGCCATTAAAGTTACAGGTTTTGTTCGTCAAAAAGAATAGTTTTAGGTTCTGGATGTTTTATGTTGCATGACTCAATAAATCCCACTAGGAATTGCATAAGCCAAGCTTTGTTCTCTTGCGCTATCCCTCTCCTACTTGCATTGTATTCAGTCTGCATCCTAAGTTGCCATTATTTTGATACCAACTTTTTTTGATGCTAACATCACATGCTTTTCTAGATTCACGTGAGCATGAAGGAACAAGGAGATCACACTGAGGGGACAAAGCCACACACCATCAGATTTGCCACTGTTCTACAAAATCTAGGTTCAAGATTTCAAAGTTCTAGTTAAAAGCATATCAAATAGAGTAGACAATCATTTCATTTCAGTTAATTTTACTTTCGATATTGCCAGGGAAGCTATGGGGATTGATAGTTTCTGAGAAACTATGATTCACTCCTCACTTTGAGGTAGGATCGAGAATCTTTCAAATAGAATAGATCAGTTATCTGGTTATTTAGAATAGATTCACAACTACACAGGCAAGTAGCTATTCTTGGCTGCTTTGTTTGTTTTAATTTTGTTATTAGTTTAGTTGTCAATTTCTAGATATTTTAAATAATTTCTCTTTCAATTTTGTTCAATAAGTTCATCAAAAACACAAAAATAGAGAAGTTATATATGTTGTAGATATACTTTACATAGTTAATTTTACTTTGCTATAGTTAGATTTACATTGTTTCTTTTGTATGACAATCACGGGACCTAGGGAGCCCAGAGAATACGTATTCGAGCCAATCATGCCTCAACCCAATCTTGTTACAGCAATAACTGATATAGATCAGAATCTTAGAATCTAAGTCTTCCAAACAACAATAGACTTACAATAGATCAACTCACGCTTAAAAGGGTTAAACATAGAAAATGACCAAGCACACACATTTTGGTCAAACCATCCAAACTATAGATTACCCTACACAAATATCTGCATGACTGTAGAAGGGCTTGAAAGAGAGAAAACATTCGGTTGTGACCCTTTGGTCCCACAGCCAATGATGCGTGAAGACATTCTCACCGACATAGACACTAGCTTAAGAATTCAGGTTGCTAGAACACACACTGTGAGGTACACTGAGAAGATTGTGTAACTTGCAATTCTAAATATAGAGGCCGAAAAGGCATACAACTACTAGATACTAGGGATTAGAGATTGATTCCTCGTATGACCATAGCAGGTCCACAAAAACCATGAATCTTTAGTTGTGATCCACAAATGCCACAACCCAACGGACCCACGGGGAAATATGACATTGATGTTGGCTTACACACATCAGTATTTAGATCCACTCCACTTCCACCTATCATCATCGCATAGTTATCCTTGTTAGATATAGCAGCTAACAAAGCTAAAGATTTTTGGACTAGACCAGAGAATCGACCATAGAATCCACTCCATATCCATCATCCATCTTATGACCCTATTTAGAAATATACATGAAACAATTCCAGGTCATTTTCCCCGTATCCCACAACCTATAGACCGGATCATGCTAGAGCTCGATATTGATTGGAGCCTTCGAGTAGTCATCCTTGTTGACCGATCTATCATGCTAGTTTAGGTTAGAAGGGCCTTCTTTTCCTTAGATTCACATTCCATTAGTGTGTGTCGAAGATATAAGATTACCTAACTAGTTTGTTTGCACCCCACGTATAGTCCATCCCCACCGGCTGTCTTAGCACGACCTTAGGAGGTCATGTACGAGGAAGAGTTACTTGTAGATTCCCATGCTCGCTTGTCACTTTTCCATCGTATAAAATTGGTGAACCCAACATGAAACAAAAAACATCTTCCTCTTTTCCACCTTATTGGCCTTCGCATCAGCTTCACCAACAAAATTGGTGAACCTTGCATGTAAGGAACAGTTGCTTCACTCTCACCTTTCCCCTTGTAGTGTTTCGTCTTCTTTCATTCACCTTCACTCATTCCCATTATTCTATGGGTATTCATATACCCCCCGAATATGTCGGGATTCGATGCATATGGTAGACCTCTCCTAGGTCTTGAAGCATACTACGATCAACTGAATAGACAACCATCACCCTCACTCTCAGCATGGGGTGACAACTATTCAACTAACCAATTGTCAACACAAACTCTGCCCCAAGGACTAGATATAGTTCTTCTTTCCAAATAGAGGAGTTGGATCAGCTCGCTCAAACGTAACACCCAGAGCCTTCAGGCTCGAACGCCATGACGTTTACAGGAGAATCTGGTTTGTCTCCTCAGGTATTGCTTAGACCGTAAATTAGTAGACAATCAGATCCATCTGGTTCATCTCCATATCTATTTTTAGATGATGAACATTTAGTGCATTATGCCAGGAATGAACAATGCTCTCAGAGTATGTACCCACCTGTAGGAAGTTTACAAACACAACCCGGGGTCTCGTTTCAAGAAAACACCTCCATGCCACTACCTATAGGAAATACCCTCGGTGAAACTTGGTAAGACAACGATCAATTCATAGCAGGGTACCACATGCCCATACAACCTCAGGATATATGAAAAATGCCACTAAGGAAAAATACTGTGACTTCACCAAATGAAGTCATCTCAACTTTAGTAGAAAAGGTTAGAGGGTTAGAGCTTGCTCAAGCAAGTCAAAATTCTCAATTCATGCAAGTAGGAAATTCCAATCCTCCACATCATCCTAGCCAAGTAGATCTCCTCATAGGAATAGGCATGTTAGGCATGCCTCCTCAGTATTCACAACAAATGCCAACTAGAACCACGTTCTCAAATGCCGCTCCAGTGGAGAATATGACACCTCCCGGTCTAGTACAAAATAATCCATTCCTGGGCAATACTCCTCCATACTTAAACATATATTCCAAATCACCACAAGGAGATATGTTCTCTTCTCCCGGCATGTTCACTCAACCATAGGGATTTCCTTATGCCCCTACAAATGCATATGCTACGCCATACCAACAAACCATCCCACCTCCACCCCCTCAGCAGGCACCATCGATGGTCAAAACCTATGTGATAGGGACTTATTCAGAATATTTGAAAGAACCCTTAGACTTCACTATACGAAGCGTCATGCTTCCAAGACCTCTTCCCGATTTTCCCAAATACAAAGGGGAAGGAGACCCGAATGCACATATCAAGGCCTATGCCACAACCATTTGAGAACTGCTCCCTTGGGATGGGGTTGTTGCTAAAATATTCCCAAAACTTTAGAGGGCATCGCCCTCGATTGGTATTATAGAATACCTGAAGCTTCCATACATTCGTTTAAACAACTTGTTTCAGAGTTCATCAAGGCGTTTGACATGAACAAACTGTTGAGAATAGGAATCAGGGAGTTCTTGCACATTAAACAAGAACACAATGAATCTGTTGCTCACTTCATCCAAAGATGGTGTATAGTCCTTTATTCTTTGGCAAGTGCTCCAAATATGGACCAAATGGAACTATGTGATTTATTCCTTCATTCTCTCAGTAGAGAGGTAAAGGAAGAAGTCCAAAAGTTCCCACTAAGGACTTACGATGAAGTACTTGAGAGCACTCTCTGAATAGATCAAGCGACAATAGATAGATAGTGGTCGTAAGACGTATGGAACAAATGGGAGGTTAATCACCCTCAGCCAAAATACTACGACTTATCCTACTACCACAAATGTCAATCAAGGACCTAAAATCCTTAACAAAAATCACGGCGCAACAATAGATGGAGTAACTGACCAAGCTAAAAAGGAAAATGTTGTGAATACTCCACCACTGATTAACAATCAACGAAACAACAATTTTACCTCAACAATCAATACAGTGGATGTTAATCATTCACAACAACAACAATGACGACAACGGACACAGACACAGGGTCCAAGACAAAACCCAACTGGATATCAAAACCAGAACCAAAACCAAAGACAACAAACGCAAAACTTTAATAGTCAACGGTTTAATCAGAGTTTTGGGCCACAATATGTGCCAAACCAACAACCTAGGAATTATAATCCTAATTCATATTGCGGTTTCCACAAGATTCGAGGCCATGACACTAGAACGTGCCGTGATTACAATAAGTTCATGCAACGTCTACCAGAAGAATAGAGACAAATTTTTATAGATATGTTCTTAGTAGATCCTGCATCACCTGCAGCAAATAATTTCACGGGAGCAGTCTCTCCTCAAAATGCTCCCCTTAAGATCTTCAACGATCCACTCCCAAATCACAATAACAACAAATTAAATCCAAATGGGATGAACAAGGGCATAGTAATAAGAAATAATGATCATGAAGCCTCGAATTCACTAAACCCACCAGTTACACCACAATTAGGAAGTCAGCCACGACCCAAAATAGTTGGTTTAGTGGAGTTAGACACCGAACTACCCATGTAGAAGCCATAACAAGGACACGAGAGTATTCCTCTCAGCCAAGTCCAAGTTACCCGCTAGAGACAGATAACATCCAACAAATATTAGTAAAACCCATAGGTGCCTATGATTTAATTAATGACCTAACAAAAACCTTCTCTCACATCTCCTTTTTGGACTTACTAAAGAACTCTCCTACCCACAGGGCTGCTCTTTTAGAAGCATTAGGTTTAGGACATCTAATTAACATCACTCCACCTCCCAAAACATAGGTAAACCATATAGACTTTGATATCCACCCTCCGGGCAGCCGGATAGGGATACCGAGTTTATATTTGAAATAAACAAAATGCCAACAGATGCTAAGATTACACGCAGAGGTGATCTAACCTTACATTTGCAAGTATGGGTTTATAAAAATTACGTTAAATGCACAATGGTTGATGATGGGGCAGCAGTTAACATAGTCCCCTTTGTCTTTCCTTCAAAAGCTAGGGTATGGAGAAACAAATTGTTCCACGACTTGGAATATGCTAAGAGGCTATGATAGCCTTAAGGCCACTTCGATTAGAACCATAATACTACCAGTCACCTTAGGACCCAAAAAATCCTCACTGAGTTTTATATTATACATCGGGAAACCACCTATAATATGATCCTTGGCCGACCGTGGATACACTATATGAAGGCAATCGCTTCTACGTTATTTCAAGAAGTAAGATTCTTGCACTTAGGAAAGATATTCGTAGCCAAAGGTGATCCAAAACCATTCGATATACACCTAGCCGACTTAAAGAAAAGGTCGGGCATTCACTCTAAGTTTGAACTCCCAACAAACCAACTTAATAAACCAACCGACGTGAAACCGAAAGAAAAGTTGGTACCTACAATAGAACTAGAAACTATGAGCCTAATCAAGAATATCCCAGCCCTCAAGGATGAGGCTAACATTGTCGAAATAGTATCATTAGGAACTAATGCAAAGATTATTGACTTACTAGAATAGGATCTACTAATTTTTCTACCATTTGATTTTGTAGGCATGGGATATACCCTGGGTGTTGGTTCTCTGCCAGCAGAGGATCTCTGCATGGTAGAGGTAACCGAAACTAATGAAATAGATGGAATGAATGTCCTAATGTCCATCTTCCCAACTAAATATTGGACTCTCCATTTTGATGGAGCTAGATGTCGTTATGGGGTCAGGGCGGTGTGTGATCTTTACTTCTCCCGAGGAAATATCCTACCATTCACCTTCAAATTAAATTTCGAATGTACAAAGAATAGCACCGAGTACAAAGCCCTCCTCCTTGGCCTCATCTTAGCTAAGAGGATCAATGTTAATAACATCGGGTGTTAGGAGACTCTAAATTAGTAGAAAACCTAGTCTATGAGGTGTATGAGACCGAGTTGAACACTTACAGCTCTACAAAATGGCAATATTAGATTTGAGAAAAGAATTTGAATTCATATCCATTGAAGCAATCCCACGAGAAAAAAATATTTTTGTAGATTCAATAGAAACCTCAAAGCATCACATTTCACTCCAAACAGGTGAGTTGGAAGACACCCATTTCATGGTATCCCTTCGCACTAAACCATTAGTGAATAAAATGTCAAATCCTCTTTTAACGAACATAGCTGAGAACAAGTCTACTAGCTTAGATCACGTTGATAGTGATAGAGATACTCTTGATTACTTAAACGCCTATGCAGCGTTACATCTCACCCATCACGGGATAGATTTGTCTTTAATCCCACATTCATCTTCTTACTTCGAAATCCCATGATAGAGCTTCCCCCGCAAAAGGAACTTGACATATACGCGGTAGAGAATGGAGAAGATCTGGAACTACCTCTAGCCCCGCCTGAGTTTGAAGAAGGTAATGCTTCTTTAATTGAAGAAACGATTGATATTAACATCGGAACGGAGGAAGAACCAAAGATCTTGAAATTAGGGTCTTCATTGACTCGGAAGAAATAGAAATACACACTCGAATCCTCAAATAACATCAGAAGGCTTTTGCATTTAATTATAAAGAAATGATAGGGGTTGCACCACATATCACGATACATAACCTCGTCAAAGAAATCGATGCAAAGCCAATTAAACAAAAATTGAGACCAATGAAACCCAAGGTAGCTCTCATGGTGAAGGAAGAGGTAATGAAACTCCTCCAAGTAGGATTCATCAAACCAGGTTGATTACTCTCAGTGGGTATCTAATATCGTTCCCGTTCTCAAAAAGAATGGGAAGATACGCATTTACATAGATTTCGAGACATTAACGATGATTTCCTATTACCATCCATAGACGTCATCGTTGACGCAACAACCAGATTTAAGCTTTTGTCTCTCATAGATGGATTCTCAGGATATAATCAAATTAGAATATCCAAATGAGACCAAGCCAAAACCATGTTTATAACTCCTTGGGGGACCTATTGCTACGTTGTTATGCCATTTGGTCTCAAGAACGCTGGCACTACATACTAACGGGAAATGACATATATATTTCATGATCTTATACACAAAATCATGGAATCCTACATAGATGACTTGTTGGCCAAATCCAGGAAGTGTTGTGATCACTGGAAGTGCTCCGCATCATTCTTTCATGTTTGATAGAATACGAGTCACACTAAACCCAGAAAAATGTGTATTTGGTGTGACAGGAGGGAAGCTCCTAGGTTACATTATATCGTCATGAGGGATCGATGTAGACCCAGCCAAAATTTGGGTTGTTCTTGAAATGATCCCACCTTCGATGAATCTGAATCAGGTCGTTTCTTGGGAAACTCGGTGCAATTTGAAGATTCATCCTAGATTTAAGCTTTGTCATTCATCCAATCAACAATCTACTCAAGAAAGAGTACAATATCAATTGGACCGAAGACTGCAATGAGGATTTCAAAGTAGTTAAGCATTTCTTGTTGTCACCACCTACGCTAATGCCTCCTAAGCCAGACCACCCTTTAATCTTATATTCACGAGCTACCAATGTCTCGCTAGCCTACATGCTAGCCCAAGAAGATGATGACAAACGAGAATGTGCAATCTATTTTATTAGTGAACATTGCTTGACTATGAAACACGCTATATGCAAGCAGAACGAGAGTGCCTTGCCATAGTCTTCGCAACCAAACACTTAAGACATTACATGCTAAACCAAGAAATGAGGGTCATTGTAAAAATAAACCATTTACAAAATTTCCTCACGCAAGGGTCCTTGTCTAAAAAGGTTGGGCACTTTATAACCTTAATGGGTGAATTCAAATTAACATTTGTAAATCAGAAGTCCATTAAGGGACAAATCATTACGGATTGGTTAGTTGATAACCCATTAAACAGAGGTGATCTAGTAGATCTAGACTTTCCTGATGAATGCATATACTACATCAAAGCCAAACCTCCCATCTCGGAATGTCCTTGGTATATGGATATTATTAATTATATCATGGACCATACGTATCCAGAAGGTGCTACACCACAACAAAGAAGGTGGTTACACATTATCGTAGCTAAATACGTCATTATAGAATAAGTGCTCTATCGTAAGGCTTTCAATGGAATGCTTCTAAGGTGTGTTGACACGAAGAATCCAAAAAGATCCTCCATGAATCTCACAAAGGAATATGTGGAGGCCACTTCGATGGTCATGCCACCACTCACAAAATACATTGGATGGGATATTTCGCCCACTCTAAAATAGGATGCAATAGAGTTTGTATGCAGTGTCATAAATGCCAAGAATTCTCCCACAAGATTTACATGCCAAAGACAAGCTCTGAACCAATCACTACTCCATGGCCCTTTTCTACGTGAGGCCTAGATTTGATAGGGAAATTCTCTCCCTCATCTACAGATGGCCATAACTTCATAATCACGGCCATCGAGTATTTTACTAAATGGGTAGAAGCTATGCCTCTCACCACTGTACTAGGTTCCGTGATTGCCAAGTTCATTTTAAACCAGATCATTTACAGGTACAGTGTCCCACAAATCATTATCTCAGATAATGGGACTTCTTTTAAGAATGACGAGGTTCATGAACTATGTAGTAAATTTAAGATAAACCATCATATAGCCTCCCTATATTACCCTCAAGCTAATGGACAGGCTGAAGCAACAAACAAAACAACGAAAGATATTCTCCTTAAAACGGTGAAAGAAAACAAATGATATTGGCATTTAAATTTATACCCGGCCTTGTGGGCCCACCAAACCTCAATAAGAACACCAACATGAGCAACTCCTTTCTCGCTGGTATTTGAAGCGAAGCAGTTCTCCCACTTTAGGTTGAAATACCTAGTCTCCGCATCTCATTACAAGGGATTCTGGATGAAGAAGCTTATAGAGAAGCACGTCTATCTCAATTAGAAAGCCTAGATGAAGCCAGGTTAGATGCTAAATAGTAGCATAGAATCTATCTTGACCGACTGATGTCTTGGCAGATATAACAAAAAGGTCTATGAATGAGATATATATGAAGGAGATCTAGTTCTAAGATGAGACTGCCGGATCGATAAAAAGATCGGTGAAGGAAAGAAATTCCAGCCCAAATGGTTGGGCCCATACCGAGTCACGAAAGACTATGGAAATGGTGCATATCTCTTATGTACACTAGAAGGTGAGGAATTTGGTGAAACTGTCAATTCCCTACACCTTAAACGGTTCTATGCATAAGCAACCGGTGCTATTTGTATAATTATATCTACATTGCATCTTCGTGTAGTTAGGTTCATTTTGTCCACTCGTTTCATACAATGTTGTGATCAAAGAACTTATTCTCAGAGTAATGCGTTACAAAATTATGATAGTATTGGCATAATCCTTCCAATCATACTTCTTCATTTTCATGACATCATCAATCATTTCAAAATCATTTCATCAAATAAAGCTAGATATGACAAAGTCTTCACGATAACCATACCAAGGTCTACATGTTTGTTCTCACTTTCATTTCTTCTTAGGATAGGTGTTTTACCTATGGTCTGTTCTAGAAACTTCATGGTTTCACGTCTACCCCATACATATATCTCTTTGGAAATAAGAACATACGACATTTTGCTCAAATAAACAAGTCAAATATAGATCAAACAGAAAATTTTATTTTTTCACATTTCCTTGCCCCACCAACCTTCGGTGATGAACTTGTGTATCTTACGAGTGATGCAGGGTTGAGAAAGGATGGAAGTGCCCTTACTCGCCTATGCCTTGTCCATGGTGATAAGCCCATGCTTCTTACTAGTAGCATGGGGCAAGGTGTGGGGGGTCCTCTTGACAATAAATGGTGAAGGTCATAAGAAAACAGTTCAAGTAAACCTTTGCAATCTTAAGTCAAAAGTAAATGAATTAGATGTCCAAAATTCCAAGAGAGCTCAAAACCCCGAAAACTAGATTTTGTCTACCATGTGGCCATCTATGGATCTAAGTCTAGATAAACCGCAAAGCAAGTTACATTCTAAACTATGAATTCACTCGAGTGGAGTAGGTTTATAGCATCCTAATTTGGTTCCACCAAAACTTTTCTATCTCTCATCACTACCTTTCAACAAATTTCATAGCTTGTGCCCTTTCTAGCTCTCGGTGATGAGCCCTCGCATATTACTAGTTGTGTGGAGTTAGGAGCGGGGCAAGTTCATCTGCTCATCATACCGGTTTATCATCTCATTTTGTCACAACAAATATGAAGTATCGACAAATTGCTTAGAAAAACTAAAGTTCAAGATCACATTGTGTCTACATTATCATATATCAGCATCACGAAATACAAAAAGAAAGAAAGCACTTGTATCATTTGTTCTCCACTGCATACATTCTGAAAAGCATATAAAAACAACATTATAGTTTACATGCGAAAATGAATCACATCATAAACACCAAGAGTCTGATCCAAAAAGAATATATATATATATATATATATATATATATATATAATCAAGTTTCCTATACAATGCCATCATGCACTAGGCATGGTCAAAATGCTCAAAGAGCCTAGGAAATACAAATACATCATATAAACAATCTATGAGAGCCAAGGAGCCTCTCAACCCTTATGAGATCCCTCTAAAGGTGCACACCCACATCTAGAACTCCAGCTACGCCGGTGCTATGAGTGCACGGAGGGCTCACGGTCATGAGCAGTAGTTGCGGTCTCGCCATGAGAGTGACTCCTCATCAGGCGCTCTGCTATCTTGTATCCTGCAAACTTGGTATGGAGGGTAGACACCATCCTTGCCACATGCCAAATAGGGGAAAAAATGTCGGTATGCCTACCGGCTGTTGAAGGCTCCCCTGCATCCATAGATAGTTCTCGCATGGGTCTTCTCCATAGGGATCATCAGGGTATCAGTGCATACCCGGTGAATCAGGTCTCGCCACTCGTCAGCAGTCTCTGCAAGCAAAGGAGAAAAATGAATTAGAAATAATCAAAAGATAGAAACAAAAGTAAACAAAAGGAGAGATAACAACTAAGGAAATCCTAAACAAACATTAAAGAGAAGGATGATAACTCACTCGGATCTCCAGGCCTCCAAGAGGGATCCCTAGGGTCAGCACCTGCCATAGATGCCACCGCTAACTGATGTACTCCTCCCATGGCTGGAGTGACATAGCATCCCACTATGGACTCATCCTCTCCACCCAAGCCCTGAGAAAGTGGCTCCTCTAAAACTAGAGTCACCCTCTCGCACTCTTTGCTCCGCCCTCTCCGCCTGTAAGATATCCTGAGTGTCATGCCACTCAGGATCATTGTCCTCCTCTCCACCCGACTCACTGACCTCAGCCTTGGTCTCCTCCTCCATCTCTCCCCCTATGAACTCCTTGGACTCAGAGTCTATATCAATGGGGTCATCGCTTTGCTATGGGTGGGACCGGCGGCAATCTGAAGTAAGGGTGCCTGAGGAGCACCAGCTCTCCCTCGAGCACGTACTACCCTCCTAGCTACAATGGGGACACCAGGAGTAACAATGGTCCAACCCCGGCCTCTAGGACCTCCTCTAGCCTCCCAAACTGATCTGTATACTGGCACCACTAGGGGAAGCATACCCATGTAAGGAAGGCCAAACTGCTGAGGCACTCGACCAAAAGGATGTATCTCCACCTTCCCCATCCTGTCCACAAGCTGCCCTATGGTGGAGCAAGAGATCAAAGTAAGAGCCTCCTCACCCCATAACCCTGCCATGGCCTGATAGGGTGTGGCCTCCATGTCATCAGTGGTCAAGGAGGTGACTGGCTGGTGGGGTGCTCTGAGCACCAACATATCTGTCCATCTGGCTGCCCTCACGGCTCAGGATCCGCCACCTCTACACCTCTCCCATAAGGGATGAAACGCTCGTAGACCCAACTCATAACCAGGGTCAGATGACTCAATGATTGCCCTATATAAATGAACCACCTGGTATAAATCATGATAGGTGGTCCCAAGTATATCAGCTCCCTAGGCATAAATCTAGCCATGTCCCTCAATCTATGCAATAATGGGGGACTAGTAATAAAGTAAAGTGTCTCCTCCCTTGTCCCCGATCAATCTCAAGGCAAGGATCCCCATAATGGCCTGACGAATCAAGGGGATAGGTAGGCTAGGAATAGATCAGACCCTCACCCCCTTCTTCGAACTAGTGGAGATAACTGTGTCTCCCATATATAGGCCCATTGTGCTATTTGAACTCGTGACCTGCTTATCTCAAGTGTGAGTCATGCTCGCACGATGATCGGGACCCCAAGATGTGGTAAACATCCTCCAAAGTGATGGTCCACTCACCCTAACTCCTGGAAATCGGAAAGTGTTCCGATCAGCATCCCAATATGAAAACAAGTCACAAAGTATGTGACTGGAAGGTGCAACATGCGGGACCCATGATATGCGCAATATATCGGCCCTCTGAAGAGTGTCCTGCTCATCCTAAGAAAGGGCATCCAATACTGACTGGAAGCTAGTCACACTCCCTCTCTTGGCTCCATCGGATGTACTCCTCCTTTGCCTGCATACACCCAAAAACACACAAAAGGGAGTAAGTTAGTATTCAAAAGACATTACAAAAATCATGAAAGTAGGTAAGAATGCTAGAAATGTAAAAATAATTTCAAACAAGTATGATTTAAGCATTCTCGAAATGACCGCCGCCCGAGTAGGGCAGCGGTTCAATAACCGCACACCTTAAAGGCGGAGGTCTTGTAACCGCCGCCCTGAGTAGGGAGGCGGTCATGTAACCGCCACCCTGCTCAGGGTGGCGGTTGTGTCCCGAATTTCCACATGGGTCACATGCCCTAAAAAATGCCTAAAACGTAAAATAAAGACTATTTTGACCAAAACAAAGCCTACCCATTAGGCACCCCCCTAAGTGACCCTATTAAAACTAACATTTTCAAAAATAATCCCCCCATGACAAAGATTTCACCATTTTAACATTTTGGGGATAAAAATGGTAAATCGAGAAAAACTAACCTGTGATCTCACGGGTCGGTGTTCCACTCGTGGAGGCATGATCACAATCTCATCCCGAACATTTTGACTATACTCTCGTCAAAAACTATCACCGTGGGTCCCAGAGCTCAAAATCAACCAAATCAACACGTGTAAATGAATAGGAAAATGGGCCCACTTTTACATATATAACATCCTGACTAGCTTTGAATTCCCTTTTTCACATATTTGAGCACCGATGGAGGTAATTTCTTATCCCCACACAAATGTTACGTCCTCATTTCATATTATTTTAGTATTTATTTTTCGATCTATTTTTTTATCTGCACTTGAGTCCTCTTTTCATCTTACAAGTAGCGAGAATTTTGGAGGGCGCCATTTCGACATACGGGTGTATCACGTATGATTTCTAACTTCCCATTTCGGGACCGCCATACTCGGACCCACCGTTTTACGCCTCTTCATGGCTAAAATGCTTCTCCGAGGGGGCAATATGTATGTACCCAAAATTGTAGGGTACTACACCACCAAGATAGCATTATGCATGCCCCAATGATGATACAAGTCTCCTCACAAGGTGTTTAGGATCTAAAAATCTCTCCAAGTATGCATTAACATCCCGCATGCCCCGCTTAGCCCCTGCGTGCTTTTCTTTTCTCTTCTCCCCTCTTTTTCTTTGTGTTTTGGTCTTTAGTGATGAAACCGCTGCCCTGCCTGGGCGGCGGTCTCGTGACCACTGCCCAGGTAGGGTGGCGATCTTGTAACCGCCGCCCTACTCAAGGCGGCGGTCCTTCATGCATTTTCCAAAATGTTCTTTTTAATGTGACTCACATAAAATTCAACATTTACTAGCTATTTTTTCACTACCTCTGCTTGTATTTATGATTTTGGTTCCCTGGAATAGTGTTTTGGCATTGTTTATGGTTAAAGAGTTTAATTTGGTTTTCACCTTTGGGTAAATGGGAATTCTATAAATAGCTAGCTTGTGCTCAAGCAAATGGCCCTCAAAATTTTCCTCTCAATTTCTCATTTCAATAGCTTAGCCTTTCAATTTTGCTTAGGATTCATAGTTTTCTTTGTTGCATGCATGGTTAGTGTTGTTTAGCTGTTAGGGAAGCCACATAATCTTCTTGTGCTAGTATTGTTACTATTTCATGTAATTCATTGGAATAGATAGTTTGATTTTCAGTAGGAAGCCATTAAAGTTACAGGTTTTGTTCATCAAAAAGAATAGTTTCAGGTTCTGGATGTTTTGTGTTGCATGACTTGTAATAAATCCCACTAGGAATTGCATAAGCCAAGCTCTATTCTCTTGCACTATCCCTCTCCTACTCGCATTGTATTCAATCTGCATCCTAAGATGCCATTATTTTGATACCAAATTTTGTTGATGCTAACATCACACGCTTTTCTAGATTCACGTGAGCATGAAGGAACGAGGAGATCACACTGAGGGGACAAAGCCACACACCATCACATTCGCCACTATTCTACAAAATCCAAGTTCAAGCCTTCAAATTTCTAGTTAAAAGCATATCAAATAGACTAGACAATCATTTCATTTTAGTTAATTTTACTTTCGATATTGCCAGGAAGCTATGGGGATTGATATTTTATGAGAAAATATGATTCACTCCTCACTTCTGAGGTAGATTGAGAATCTTTCAAATAGAATATATTAGTTACCTGGTTATTTAGAATAGATTCACAACTACACAGGGAAGTAGCTATTCTCGGTTGCTTTGTTTGTTTTAATTTTGTTATTAGTTTAGTTGTCAATTTCTAGATATTTTAAATAATTGCTCTTTCAATTCTGTTCAATAAGTTCATCAAAAACACAAAAATAGAGAAGTTATATATGTTGTAGATATACTTTACATAGTTAAAGATTACTTTTCTATAGTTATATTTACATTGTTGCTTTTGTATGAAAATCACGGGACCTAGGGAGCCCAGAGAATACGTATTCGAGCCAATCGTGCCTCAACCCAATCTTATTACAGCAATAACTGATATAGATCAGAATCTTAGAATCCAAGTCTTCTGAACAATAGCAAACTTACAACAGATCAGCTCACAGTTAAGAGGGTTAAACATAGAAGACGACCAAGCACACACGTTTTGGTCAAACCAACCAAACTATAGATTACCCTAGACAAATATCCACATGACTGTAGAAGGGCTTGAAAGAGAGAAAACATTCAGCTGTGACCCTTTGGTCCCACAGCCAGATGCAGGAGACATTCTCACTGACATAGACACTAGCTTAAGAATTTAGGTTGCAAAATGCCTGTGAGGTACACTTTGAGAAGATTTTGTAACTTGTAATTCTAAATATAGAGGCTGAAAAGGCATACGACTATTGGATACTAGGGATTAGAGATTGATTCCTCATATGACCATAGCAGGTCCGCAACAACCACGAATCTATAGTTGTGATCCACAAATCCCACAACCCAACGGACCCACGGGGCAATCTGACATTGATGTTGGTTTACGCACATCAGTATTTAGATCCACTCCACTTCCACCTATCATCATCGCACAGTTATCCTTGTTAGATATAACAACTAACAAAGCTAAGGATTTCTGGACTAGACAAGAGAATCGACCATAGAATCCACTTCATATCCATCATCCATCTTATGACCCTATCTGGAAATATACATGAAACAATTCCAGGTCATTTTCCCCGTATCCCACAACCTATAGACCGGATCATGCCAGAGCTCGATATTGATTGGAGCCTTTGAGTAGTTATCCTCACCAATCGATCTATCATTCCAGCTTAGGTTAGAAGGGCCTTCTTTGCCTTAGATTCGTAGATTCCATTAGTGCGTGTTGAAGATATAAGATTACCTAATTAGTTTTTCTCGCACCCTACATATAGTCCATCCCTCTCAAGCTATCTCTGCACGACCTCGGAGATCAGGTGCAAAGAAGAGTTACTTATGGATTCCCATGCTTGCGTGTCACTTTTATATATTTGACATGCAATAACAAGAGCTGCAAATATAAGGCAAAGAATGCGTTCCTAACTAAAGTGGCATGATGGATCGATCTAATATGATAGCTTCTCGAGACTCTAGTCAATATTGAGCTTTTCCGAGAATCTATTCACTAGTTTTTAAACACACGGAAAGTGACTGCGGGAGCCTCGTATAGTTTTCCGTAAAATTTCATGTAAGTAATAACGAGAGGCGTAATGGAGCCATAGGGACTATGGATGATTTTATGGTCTAGTCCAGAAGGTCTTAGCTGATCGGCTGTTATATTCAATAATGAAAGTTGTGTAATGATATTAGGTGGAAGTGGTGATGATCTAAATATTGATGCATGTAAACCAATTTCGATATCTAATTGGTTAGCAAGCCCATTGGGTTATGGGACCTAAGGATCACAACCAAAAACTCATGGAGGTTGTGGCCCTATTATGGTCATGTGCATAATCAAACCCTATTTCTAGGAGTAGTCCAATAATCATAGGCTTGATTAATAGTGATGTTTAGCATGTTTAGTTGTTCTATTTTATCAGAGAATATAACAGGTGCGTGTAAGACTATCAAACATAAACTTGTATCAATTTCATTGTTAACTCCACTCATTAGGTTGTGGGACCAAAGGATCACAACCATACATCTTTATTGTTGTGGGTCATTGATGGTCATGCAAAATGAATTGAAATGATCTTGATAAAATAAACTAACTATCAAAGGAAATCTAATCTATGTTTTTAGTGTTTTCACAATATATCAGAGAAAAACAAAGAAACAAAACTAATCTAACAAAAGTACATGTTTGTGATCTATTCTAGTATTTTTAACAATGCATTCTAATCTATTAAACAAACTAAAGACAAGTAATCGGCCGAGATGTATCTAGTTACTTGTGAGAATATGTGAATCTAAATCTAAAACAAATAACCTAATTTAATCAAAACCCTTCAAACCCAACCTCGGATGTGAAGAACAAATCATGACCCTAGAAGAGCTATTGTTCCCCACACTTCCTAAGTAATGTCAAAGAGCAAACTTTCTAATGATTTGATCTACTTGTAATTTCCTAATCAATTAAAACAAAAAGTTTACTATTATATTTGATGTGCAATTTAAAATAATGATTCAAAATTGAGAATTTGGCAAATGAAGAAAACAAACAAGTAATTCCAACATAGATAAACAAGATCTTTGGCAAATCTGGTTATATCTCAAGTCTGTCCCCAATTTGTTCCTTTCTTTCTTTATGTGTTCATATGAGTCCAAGGAATTGGGAATGTAAGAACAAAAACATAATAAGACACTTGAGAAATGGTAGCTTGAAGGTAGTCCGTTTAATGCAAGTAGAATAGAGATATCATAAGATATATGAGCTTGGATATGCAATTCCTAGTAAGATTATGGTAGCATTACTATGCAAGATACACAAAAATTCTTAGTTCTTTTGCTTTACCACACCATGGAATATATAAGAATTGGGGTTGGGATGTGCCTTCATGCACAAGGCAAGAAGAGTTAGTTGCAAACTAACTAAAGAAAATTAAAAATAGAAGAGGAAAGCAGAACCAAGTAATCAAAACTATTTTTAGACAAATCGGTTCGAAACGCATCCTAAAAGTGAAGTTAAGTGAATCATCACATGTTAAAGGCCAAAAATGCATAGAATGAAGCGAAACTCAAAAAGTGTGGAAAATCTAAGTAAGGACATCTAGGATACAAATATATACTATGAATTGGTTTAGGAGCTCGAACATCTTTTGAAAGGACATGAATCATCATTGGGGACTTTTGTAACTATTTTCCAACAATGTAGCACATGCAGTTTTGGTTCGTATAGTTTCATCCTGGAAAGTAGAGATTGACAACTAGTATTATGGATTAATATTGAAAACAAATCAACACATAGGTGTATGTAAATAACTAAGTTAGACAACATATGACAACATACAATGAGTGGTAATAGGATATGGATGTTTATCTTAGCCAAGAAGCACAATTCTAATAGCCAATGTTAAAAGGGTAAATTACCAAATTTGAGTGTCTACACATAGTAGGAACAAAAATAAGGAGCATCTTGTTCATAGGTCTGGAGCTCAATAAACTAGGTTCAAGAGTCACGATTATTATTCGATTAAAATACAAACACCTTAATTCCCAATACATATTGTGTGCCTAAAAATTGGCTAAGTATAAGAAGGCGCAATGCAAGAATACTGTGAGAGTGCCCTGTAGAAGAAAACTATAGATATATAGAGAAATATGTGTGGAGATACCGAGAGTTGAAGAGAGGAGAAGCTATGCAGGAATACTATGAGAGATCCCAATAGAAGAATATATATATATATATATATATATATATATATAGAGAGAGAGAGAGAGAGAGAGAGAGAGAGAGAGAGAAATATATGTGTGGAGATACCGAGAGTTGAAGAGAGGTGAAGCTATGCAAGAATACTATGAGAGCTCTATGGGTTGAGTTTAGAGGATTTGTAGGAGTATGTTGTATCAAGGGGATGGGTTTGAATATTTTTCTTTTTACTATGAAGGGCTTAAGTCTAGTTCTAATGCATGACATGGGTCTGCACTATTATATGGATCTGTGATTGCCTCAGTAAATGTAATGTGGTTATCAACATACTCAATATGAATATATGTGTGGTTCCAGTTTTTACTTATATATGTATGGATTGGTTTTATATATATTTCATATGAGTGGGTGTAAACCCCTATGCATTTCCTTTTTGTTATGATTCAAATCTATGTTCTGTAATGCTTTTCTTATCTGAATAAATACATTGGTCTAGAAGCCCATTCTGAGATCTAAGATGAATGTATGGTCCATTTCCATTCTCTTCACTTAATTTTCTGTCATAAGTAATGCATTCTCACACAACTCACACAAAGGAGGGGTTCAAAACCCGTGTGTGCCTCGAGTGAGCGCACACTAGGTGATAGCCCGACTCTCACTAGATTTCCTTGTTCTTTAAAAGGCATAAAAATGACTACAATACGTGCCTTTGATAATTTATAATTCAATAGAAATAAATCCGGTAAGTAATCTAGTTTTAAAATCCATCCAATAACATCATAACCATGTGCGATTGTAAGGTTCCATTATATCTACTCAATCCCGTTTATCACTCTTTTGAGTGTACATGAATAATGGATCTACCCAATCTCATTAATCTTCACTTATTCCACCCAAATTTAACCTCCTTCAAATACCGAGTAGCAGTAGCATCATGGATTAGACAGAAACTCGAGGCGGATAGACAATCATGTATGTTGTTTTGCATCTCGGGAAGCAATCTATTTGACTTGTGGGCACTCAGGCTTTGAAGGGAGTGGGTAGCACATTAAAAAGGATGTGATTTGATCCTAACTATTTTAGGTTGTGCCTTTCAACCAAGGTAAGAGAACCTATTTTGTAACCTTTGTTATATGAAAGGAGATACATGTACCTTTCTTTTACATAAATTTTATAGAGAAGACCTTGGGGAAAATATGATCAACACACTAGATCTAACTCTCACGAGTTGTCACTTCTAGATCATGGAGATACTTTCACAACAAGGCAAAGGTTACTAAAGACATTTGAGACCCTCTTTCTTCTGCATGTTTAGGTGATGAGGATTGTGCATTGGCATACACACATGACAAACAGGGGTAGTATGGGTAGGATTGGTTGTTTTTAAATGAATTTTTGGGAGTGGGGGGTGAAACTAGATTTACTAGATCCTTGAGGAACCTTATAAAATGGAGAGTCATAACAAAACAATGCCACATAAACAACTAAAATGTTTCTCCAACTAGAATATGTGCTTCAATGGAGGCCCAAATTAACACTCTTTCACAAAATCTCTGAGATTCTATCACAAAGGCTCAAGTTAGAAAACCCAACAAAGCATCAAGATCCAAGCCAAATCATGCCTAAGGTATACCCAAAGGCTTATAGACAATCTCTATCAATAGATGAGAGAAAAGTGATTTTAAATTGTTTATTCCAATCCCAAATGAAATATCTTCTAGGAAATGGAATTGCAGATGCCACTAAACTATCACAAGGATTGAGGCCTATGTGATTGAATCAGATTTTAATACAAGATTGCAACATAAACAAGAAAAACTACTTGCATACATTCAAAATAAAACCAACACATTTTGCTCAAGACAACACAAAAAACTCAAATTTGATTAAGTCTATTAGCAGGGGAAAGTTTCAAAAAATATTAGAGCTCATCAATGGTTGTACACTTGCAACCACCTTGACACAATAAAATTTAATACAAAAAGAGATAACCTAGCTTCTCAAATGGACTCTCAAAAGATAGGCTTAGTCAAATTTTCCTCTTGGGAATTTTCTTCGACCTCTAGCACTCTGACCTCCAACTTCCAACCTCCCAACCATTTTTACACAAAAAATTGTGCCATTTATAACATTTACAATAGAGCCTCTTCCTCCTAAAAGAATTTAATGCACTAGTGTTCACCATGATTCTTTTGTATTCTCATAATCAAAGATCTACAAAAAGTCTTCGAGTGCTCGAGGGGTAGATTTCATCGAATATCTCCTACATTTAACTCCTTCCTCTCGGTAGATCCTCTTTCTTTAATTTTCCAACCACTTCCACCCCTAATATGTCAAATATAGCTCCTTGCATGCTTGGGAGAAGAAAAATGGAAAATCTAATTGGGCACAAAAGTCAAACCATTTTAATGGCGAAAGACGTCTTCTAGATCTTCCCACCAAACTTCAGATATCAACATTAACTTCCTTCTCTACTTGGTGTAGAAAAGACCAAGAAATCATGGAGACTTGCACTTCCAGACGTGTTTCAAAGAAATGGGGGGAAAATCATATTTAGAATCACAACTGCCATTGATCTTTACTTTGAATTTGGGTCATCCACGTGGTAGATTCAAAATTTAGAACAGACCTGAGGGGCTTCCTTTGACTTTTTACAACTTTTTGAAAAAATGGAAAAATTTCCATTTTTCTCTCGCACCTCTGCCCTCGGGAAACAATCTTGACACATGTCCAAATGTGATTGGAGTGGAACCATGGCCAGATTCTACCATTTTACTCTCTTTTTGAAAAAAATTTTTTTAAATTTTCCCCTACAGCTTCCCCTCGGGAAATGAGCCCGACACATGTCCAAATGTGGTTGAGTGGACCCATGCTTCCTTTTTTACTTTTGAATTTTTTTCTCATAAGGAAATTTTTTACAAATTTCCCCGAGAGCCCCACCTCATCGTTGACCGGGAAAACATTGACTATTTCCCTCATCAGGCTTACGGGCCATTTTGAGATTTTAATCCTTAAGGGGTAAAAAATCCAAGTTGCCTCCGATGGTCCGTTTTGCCACCTTTTTGACTTTTCAAAATGCCATGTGTCACCACAGTGCACCTTGAGGTGGTCCCAAACATTTGATACCTTGAATGAGCGTGGGCTTGTGACGTGGCATTTTCTGGCAAAGTCTATCTGAATGCTTGAAGCTCAGTGGAAAGCACCACATGTCATGCTCTCGAGGTAGTCTCCTTTTGGTCATTGAAAAGTCTAAGCAAAATGTAAAGTGAGCGGAGGCCTCCACATGTCATCCTGGGTCTTGAAATGAAACTCAAGGGATAGTCCTCAACATGCGCAGTTCCTCCACGTGTCTCCATGGGGCAACTTCAAGATGGTGCCCAAAGCAGAGAGACCTAAATGAGCACGAGATCGCCACGTGTCCTACTCTCGCCAAACCGATCTAACCGCATAAAAAATTTCTAATTCCGGGCCAAGTAGTAGAAGCCTCCACATGTCCTCTCGGTGCTACTCCAAGGCCAAACCAAAATTAGATCTTCAAATGAGCGTCATGCCTCCACGTGGACAAATTTTGAGTTAAGGATTTCCATGAATTTTTCTAAGTACCCATCTAAGCCGCACCCAACCAAAAGGTGCCACTTCCCATAGATACAAGGATGTAAATTTGACTAGGAGAAACACCCGTTAAACCATAAAATAAAGAAAAATGACCATTTAAGCCTAGGAATGAAATTTTCTTCAAGGACAAAAAGTTTAGAAATGTTACAAGGCTCAAATACGTTCTTTAAGGATACATCCATTCATTTTTCTTCAAGTATTAGGGATAAAAATGATAAGGAAGACAAATCCCACCATGGAGAATAGAAACACATGGGGGAACCCGAGTTTTTGATGAACAGAGAATGGGGGACCCAAATTACAGACCTTTTCCAGAGGAACAAAGAAACAAGGAGCAAACCATGGACCCATAAATGATCCTCGACCCAGGAACTGACTAAAAATAGAAAAAAATACTGACCAAGCTCAACATGGTGAAGGAGAAAATGATAGAGGCCATAAATCAATAGATTTTCAAAGGTAAAATTGGGGTGAGATCATTTTGAGCACCAACATAGGCTCTGACTTGGGGATGGGCACTCCCTATGAGTGCCATAAGAACAAAAGTAGACCAAGTGCCAAAATATCCATTGGGTAATGAATTCATCTTGCAGAGTAGAGAAACAGAGCCATCTTCAAAAAGAAAAGAAACCAGCAAAGACAGGTCACCGAGACTAGAATGAGCAAAAACACAAAAACAGGGAACAAACAACAAACTATACATTGTACACAAGATTTATGCCTTGATTCAGGGGAATCAATCCAAGAAATGCTTTAAATGCCTACCATTGATAGGAAACTCAAGTAGTTCACCATCTAAGTCCTTGAGGAAGAAGGTATGCTCCCAATTCTGATGTCAATAGAGTAAGGGCCCATCCATAATGAGTCAAACTTTCCATGCTTTCCCTTATCCTCATGTCTTCTATCCCATAGTAGCACAAGATCTCCAACATTGAAAGCTCTGGAGTGACCTTCTTGTCAAATAAATTCTTCAGTTTATCTCTCTAAATTTTACATGCCTCTGGTGGGATGCCCTCCTCTCTTCTTCAAGCTCAACAATCTAGTTAATGTGAGCATCATAAGGACCTACCTCTTGATCTTCCATTGTTGCATAAAATAATATGAAGATAGTTGCATATGAAGAGGCAACAAGGCCTGAGTCCCATACACCAACTCAAATGGACTCTTTCCAATGACCCTCTTGACAGTGATCCTATCTACCCAGACAACAAACTTCAACTATTCACCCCACCTTCTCTTGTTCTCTCCAATGTTCTTCTGATGATCTTCAACAAATTTTTATTACTGGACTCATCTTGTCCATTTCCTTGAGGATTGTAATTGGAGGCATATGTCAAGTTGATCCCATACTCTTTGCACATTACCACCAAAGGTTTAGCTCTAAAGCTCATGGCATTGTCAGATATAATCTCGATTGGTATCCCAAACTTGTAGATGATGTTGTTTAGCAAAAAATCCATGACAACTTGGTGTGTTTCCTTCTTGGTGGAGATTTCCTCCACCCATTTAGTGAAATAATCAGTTTCTACAAGAATCCATTTGTGGCCAACACTTGAAGGGTCTGAAATCTCACTAATGAAATCCATTCCCCATTTCTTAAATGGGCTTCAATTGATACATGCTGCAAAGGAAGGGAGCCTGAAGCTTTCAGTCTTCCAAAGAAGTGTTGGCAACTTTCACATCTTCTAACCAACAAGGTTGTATCCTTGAAAAGAGTTGGCCACCAATAACTAGCCCTCAGATCTTATGTGTTGTGACTCTTGCAACAAAGTGCCCCCACAAACTCCTCCATGGAGATCAACAATTATCTTGGGGGCTTCTTCTTCAGTAATGCACCTTAAGAGGACTCCCTCTAGGTTCTTCCAAGCTAACCCATAATCAATGATGACATATTTTTGGGAATCCAACTTAAGGGCTCTCTTCTTGTTCTTACTTAAGTGCTCAGGCACCTCAGATGTCTGAGATAAAATATTACACCTTTATACCACTTAGAATTCATCAACCTTTCAAATACACCTACCCTTTCTTCTTCTACCTCATTTACCTCAATAGTTTTCAAGTTTCTCTTAGCCATAAGCTTAGCTAGGCCCAAACCTCTCACCAACTTCATGGTTTGGATGTCCATGTCATATTCTTGCAACTTGTTCACCCATCTACATATTTTTCTTGAGACCTCCATCTCTGACAAGATGTCCTTCACCATTGTGTGGGGAACATAAGCAACCACTTTAGAACTTAGAATGTAAGGTCTAAAAACCTTTGTTACTTTTACTAGGGAAAATGCTTGTTTTTCCATGATAGTGTACTTCAGCTCAGACCCCTACAAGGCCTTACTAAAAGGAAATTGGCCTCTCAGCCCCTCATCATTTCTACATCGGGGATAAAGCAATAGTGTTCTCTAAAGCAAAGGAAAATAGCTGGAAAGGTTTCTTATAATCTAGGGCTGCCAAAATAGGGGCATGCTTCAATGCCTCTTTGATTCCATTGAATGCTTGGATGGCAAGCCTCCTCCCACTTGATGACCTGGTCTTTCTTCAACATGGAAGTGATTGGAATGGTTAGCTCAAAAAAGTTTGATATGAATCTTCTAATGAAGTTTATTTTCCCAAAAAGGACTGAATTCCTTTCTTGGTTCTTGGGATTGGGACCTTGATGGCCTCTACTCTTTCTAGATCAATCATCACTCCTTCTTGTGACACAATGTGACCAAGAAAATTTTCCTTCTGCACTCCAAAATGGCATTTCTTTGATTGAGTGAGATGCCATATTCTCTACATCTTATTAACATCTTCTCCAAGTGCAACAAGTGGTCACTTCTCTTTCTAGAAAATATAGTTACATCATCTTGATAGACTAATAAATTCATTGATGTAACCAGAAAAGCAACATCCATTTCTCTTTGAAAGGTGGCTCCAACATTCATCAGACCAAAGGGCATCCTGACATAAGCATAGGTCCCCCAAGGAGTAGTAAAGGTGTCTTGATCCTTTCTGATTCCTTCACCACAACTTGGTTATAACTAGAAAAACCATCCAAGGTGGAAAGAAACTCAGAACTAGTCACTAACTATAACATGTTCTCCATATTTGGAAAAGGATAATTATCCTTCATTGATGCTCTGTTTAGATTCTTGAAATCCACACACAACCTGATGTCACCATTTTTCTTTCTCACTGGCACTAGGTTTGCAACCCAAGAGGAATACCTTGTGGGATGAATAATCCCTCCATCTCTTAGCTTCTTTAGTTCCTCTTGCATTTGAGAGATAAGAGTGGATTTATGGGCCTCTACTTTTTTCCTAAATGGATTTGCATTAGACACCAAGGGGATCTCATGTTGAAACAAATCCTCTCTAGTATGCTTTTAGTTCAGAATAGGTCCAAGCCATACAATCTTGGTATTTTTCAATAGCTAGATGTATGATTGCTTCTCCTCCTTGCTTGAGATTACTACCTAACCAAATTTTCCTTGGCTTCTCCTTTGTACCAAGATCATGCTCCTTAATATCCCTTGAGGCTTTCATGCATCTATTAACAATGTGATCAACATTATCAAAATTGGACTCAAGAGAAACCAACCCTCTAGGAATGGTATTTGTTTTTAGCTGGATGATATCCTTGCTAAACAAGGTTTCTTTTCCTTCTATTGTACAAACCACTAGCTCCCAATCAATACTTTGATCAAAAATTCTCCCTTGTTTTGTAGAATCTTCTAATTTGAGTATCATCATCAAAAACCTGCCAATGCTTGATGTTGTCAGGACAAGAGGGTCTTGTCAATACCTCAACCTCATATTCACAATATGGGGACATTGTACAATTGTCAAATCGAGACCCCAACACTGCAAGCTTGTCTTCCAAATCATTGAACTTCCTATCATGATGCACTATGTTAAATGAATCAAACATCTCAATGAAGTCCCAAACTACATGCTTGTATTGTTTCATTCGCTAATTCTTTGTGGCATACATTTTTTTGACTTGTTTGACAACTAACTCTAAATCTCCCTTGACAATAATGTCCTTGACACCATATTTCCAAGAAATTCTTAAACCTAGCAATAGTGCCTCATATTCAACAATGTTGTTAGTGCATTCAAAGTTAAGCTTGAAGGAGAAAACAAATTTTCTGGCTTGGAGAAAGCAAAACAACACCAACACCATTCCCAAACTTGGAGCAAGCTCCATCAAACAATAGAGTCCAAGGAGATCCTGTTTGTTCAAGACATTTGCATTCTTCAATCTTGTGCTCCTTTCCATCAAAGAAATCCCACAAAATTGTCAGGATCAACATTTGTGTACAATACTTCATAGGATGCATTGTTGGGATCCTCAATAAGGTGCAACATTTTCTTTTCTCCATATAACCTGACAAGGCTGCCCTCAACTAGGATGGTGGCATAAGACATGTCCATTTGGACACTCCCACCAACACTTGCAGCCCATTTTCTTGACAACAACATACCCCACTTGGCTGGGAATCAACTATGACAACATCAAGTTTTAAATTTTTACCTGGTAAGCTGCAAGCTACACCACTAAACCCTTCACACATCCCACTACTGGCACTTCTCTAGGAGTCCATGATAAGTGCACTTCCCATATGCTACTGTCACTTTGATGTTTAGCTCATTCATGACTTCCAAAGGCATGACATTGCATGATGCCCCTAAGTCAAACATACAATTGTGCAACAACCTATCCTTTATGATCAAAGTGGTGAAGAATGGATCCACATTCATTTGAGAGTCCACCAAGGATGTCCCCAAATAGACCTTAGGTGGTTCATCTAGCTCTTCTGATGTTGGTGGTGCTTCTAACTCTTCAATGATTGGAGGAGTCTCCACAATATTTACATTTTTGCCTAGGGCGGTCTTCTCTTCTTTCAACCCCAAGTATTCAAATGCTCTCTTTTTGTGCTCAGGAATCCTAAGCAACTCAACAATTGGGATAGATACTTTGATTTGACTCAAAACTTGGAAATATCATATGGGAAATTCTTTGGTAGGACAGTATTGGAAGGAAGCCAACACACTCATTAGGTGGTACAAGATTTTTGACAACTTGGGCATGAGGAGGGGTATGATTTTTGTTTGAACTGCAGGGTTTTTAGCAAGTGCATCTTTCCTAGAGCCTCTTTAGGAATGTTTGAAAGTAAGGGAGCTTTAGGCTTGGCTTGAGGCCCTATCCCTTTGACAACCTTACTTCTTGTGTTATATTTCCTCTCTTGAGCAAACAACAACATTCATCAAAGAATCGTCTATCTTCCTCGATATGGGATTCCTCCATCATACTTTTTGATCATTAAAGCCCTTAAATATTCAAAGTCATTATTGGGAAATTCAAAATCTTGTACATTATCTACTTCTAAAGTATGAGAGAGAGGAAGAATAGGTACCCTATGAATGTAGTCCCAAAAGGTGGCAGCAGTTCTAGCACTTATCACCTCAGTTGAGTTTGCCCCTTGTTGTGAGCTGGTGGAACAACCCATCATGTAAACATCATCATCATTATCATTATCAGCTCCTTCTTCTTCTTTTTATCTTCTTCACAAGGAGCATGAGGCATGAAACATTTGTCACACCAATCAATGACATATGTCTCTTCCACAACAACAACTCTAAAGCCTAAAGGATCAATGTACCATTCTTTTTTTCCCTAGCTTGGGACTTTCTATTTCCAAATCCAACAGGTCCCTTACCTCTATCATCAGATCTTTGGTGATTTGTAAACCTGTCTTGGCCTTGCTACTTGTGCTGACCTTGTGAGCTCTCCCAATTCCCTTCTCATCCTAGGCTAGCTTGTAGGAAATTTCTTTGACAGCCCCCAAAGTCTTCACAACCTCTTCCAAATCAAGCAACCTTGCTTGTTTGGGGTTTTTCTGGGTTAACCAGCTTTACACCTTCCCTCTTTGGAGGCTTTCCAATTGCCTTGATATTGTTCTCTATTTGCAAAGCCATGGTGAAGGCCTACCTCAAATTTGTGGGGTTCTTATCTCTTAAATAATATGCAGCCTTTTTATCAAATGCATCAGTATATTTGATCAAACATGACTCATCACAAGGCCTTATCCTAACAGGCAATATCCTCAAAGTCTTATTAAACCTTGTGTTGAAATCATGTACTGACTCATTAGGATTTTCTTTTTTATTTTCAAATTCTGTCAAAAGAAACCTAGGGTCAGTCCTATCACCATACTACAATTTGAATGCATTACTCATCTCAGTCAAGAATCAATAAAGTTATCTAGAAATGCTTTATACCAGTCCCTAGCATCCTCTTCCAAGGTATGGATAAATATCTTGATATATACATCTTCATGTTCAATCTCAAAATCTTCCATCATATTGATAAAAATATTTAGATGTTGATCACCAATTATAACATTGTTTCCTTGGAACTTTGGCATTTTGTTCCTTACATCTTGAGGCACTACATTTGGGTAACCAACCATTCCCACAAAATTTATAGGTCCAAAGGTGTTTACAAAAATGGAGGCCTGGTGGGTTGACTAGGCCATGTTTTTGAGGAGGTGACCTCCGAGGGGTGAAAAATTGATGAGGGGCAAGGGTCCTTAGAACACATGAGTATAATTTTCAAAATGGAGATCCCCAAAGGCCTTGTTTCTTGGAAATCTCTATCAACCTCAGAAAAGACAGTGTAGAGTGTGAAGAAAACCTTTCAAAATCAAATGAAGGCCCCTCTCCAGCTAGAGAGTTCAATTCCACAAATGAGGCTTCCTGATTCAAAGTCACTTGAATGGTAGTCTTCAATGATAGGCCAATCACTTTCATCAATGGAGATCCCTCTCCTTGTATGTTGATCTCCAAAAACTCTCTAGATTTTCTTCCTTCTTGATTTTTCTTTTCCTAGCTCTGGAAACAATTTCCTAGTAGGATCCCTAGCAAAGAAAGATCTTCTTCCTTCCAAACTTTACAAATATTAGTAACAAATCTGATTTTGACAGAGTTTTAGGACACTAGTACTTATTAAGAATCATATCAACAAGGAGTCGCCACTAAGGATTTCCACCTTAGTTGTGAAAATGCACTAAATATGATCTATCAAATGTTTGTCAATGCTAGAAACTAGAAATGGAAAGATTCTGACCTTTTCTTTACCAAGATTTATCAAATGAAAGCTAGTGCATTAGGTGTGGAAAATGAAAGAACTGCACACAACACTTGGAGCATACAAGAAGTGTTTTACTAGGTTCTTGATTTTGAACTAAGAATCCTCGGCAATGGTGCCATTTATGTTGGTACCCAAATTTAACCTCGATTAAAATCAATAACCAATGAAACTCCATTAATGGATTAGTTGGTAGACACTAGATATAAACTGGTAGTGAATCAGCAAATCAGAATGAAAATCTAGATTTAATAAGTCATTTCCTTCATATGGGGAAGCAATCATCCGACTTGTGGGACACTCAAGCCTAGAAAGTGTCATTTTACAGCCAAGGTAGCACATTAAAAAGGATGTGATTTGATCCTAGTGGGTATTTTTAGGTGTGATGTCCTTTTAGGTTGTGCCAAGGGTAAGAGAACCTATTTTGTAACCTCTGTTATATGAAAGGAGATACAAGTACCTTTCTTTTACATAAATTTTATAGAGAAGACCTTGGGAAAATATGATCAACACACCAGATCTAACTCTCACGAGTTGTCACTTCCAGATCATGGAGATACTTTCACAACAAGGCAAAGGTTACTAAAGACATTTGAGACCCTACGATTTCTCCCGCATGTTTTGGTATCGAGATTGATTATGCATTAGCATGTACACACATGACAAATAGGGTAGTATGGGTAGGATTGGTTGTTGTTAAATGAATTTTTGGTGGGAGGTGGGGTAGGGTGAAACTAGATTCACCAGATCCTTGAGGAACCTTACAAAATGGAGATTCATACCAACAAAATGCCACAGAATAGCTAAAATGTTTCTTCAACTAGAATATGTGCTTCAATGGAGGCCCAAATTAGCACTCTTTCACACAATATTTGAGATTCTATCATGAAGGATTGAGTTAGAAAACCCAACAAAGCATCAAGATCTAATCCAAATCACACCTAAGGTACACCCAAAGGCTTACAGACAATCTTTGTCAACAAATGAGAGAAAAGTGATTTTAAATCATTTATTCCAATCCCAAATGAAAGCTCTTTTGGGAAATGGAATTGCAGATGCCACTAAACTATCACAAGGATTGAGGCATGTGTGATTGAATCAAATTTTAATACAAGATTGCAATAGAAAAAAAAAAAATTTCTTGCATACATTCATAAATAAAACCAACACATTTTGCTCAAGACAACACAAAAAAACTCAAATTTGATTAAGTCTATTAGCAGGGGAAAGTTTCTAGAACAATCTCGAGCTCTTGTCAATGGATGTACACTTGCAACCACCTTGACACAATAAAACTTAATACAAAAAGAGATAACCTAGCTTCTCAATGGACTCTCAAAAGACATGCTTAGTCAAATTTTCCTCTTAGGAATTTGCTTCGACTTCTAGCACTCGACCTCCAACTTCCAACCTCCCAACCCTTTTCATGACTTTTTTGTGCCATTTATAGCATTTACAATGAGCCTCTTCCTCCTAAAGAAGAAAAAATTTTAATGCACCAGTTTTTGCCATGATTCTTTCATGATTCTTAGAATCAAATCTATAAAAAGTCTCGAGGTGCTCGAGGGGGCAGATTTCATCGAATATCTCCCGCATTCAACTCCTTCCTTTAGTAGATCCCTCTTTCTTTAATTTTCCAACCACTTTCACCCCTAATCTGTCAAATTTGGCTCCTTGCATGCTTGGGAGAAGAAAAAAAAAATCTGATCGGCACGAAAGTCAAACCATTTTAATGGCAAAAGACACCTTCCAGATTTTCCCACCAAACTTTAGATATCAACATTAACTTCCTTCTCTACTTGGCATGTAGAAAAAACCAAGAAATCATGGAGACTTGCACTTCCAAACATGTTTTAGAGAAATGGGGGGAAAATCAGATTTAGACTTCATAAAGAATCGTTGATCTTTACTTTGAATTTGGGCCATCCATGTGGCAGATTCAAACTTTAGAACATACCTGGGGCTTCCTTTGACTTTTTACAACTTTTTTAAAAATGGAAAAATTTCACATTTTGCTCCACACCTCCACCCTTGGGAAACGAGCCTGACACATGTCCAAATGTGATTGAGCAAAACCACGCCCGATTCTTCCATTTTATTCTCTTTTTGGAAAAGGGAAAATTTTCCAAATTTTCCCTATAGCTCCATCCTTGGGAACTGAGCTTGACATGTGTCCAAATGGGATTGGAGTGGGGCTACTGCTTCCTTTTATACTTTTGACTCTTTTTTCTCAAAAGGAAATTTTTTCAAATTTCCCTCGAGAGTCCGCACCTCTTGTTGACCGGGCAAACATTGACTATTTCCCTCATCAAAGCTTGCATGGGCCATTTTGAAATTTTAATCCTTAAGGGAAAAAAACCAAGTTGCCTCTAATGGTCCGATTCCTTTCCTTTTTGACTTTTCAAACTGCTATGTCACCACCACAAAGCACCTTGAGATGGTAAAAAAAAATTTGATACCTTGAAATAAGTCGGGCTCACCACGTGGCCTATTCTCGAAAAGTCTATCCAATGCTTGAAGCTCAGCGAAAAGAGCCATGTGTCATGCTCCAAGGTAGTATCCTTTTGGTCATTGAAAATTCTAAGTAAAATGCAAAGTGAGTGGAGGCCTCCATGTGTCATCCTGGTAGTCCTTGAGAATGAAACTCAAGGGCCAGTCCCCGAACATGCACGGTTTCTCCACATGTCTCCATGGCACAACTTCAAGATGGTACCCAAAGCGGAGACCCTAAATGAGCGCAAGCTCGCCACGTGTCCTGCTCTGCCAAACTGCTCCAACTTCATAAAAAATTGTCCAAGTCTGGGACAAGTAGTGGAAGCCTCCACATGTCCTCCCAACACTACTCCAAGGCCAAACCAAAAAGTAGATCTTCAAATGAGTGTCGTGCCTCCACGTGGAAAATTTTTGAGTTAAGGCTTTCCATGAATTTTTCAAAGTACCTAGCTGAGCCGCATCCAACCAAAAGGTGCCACGTCCCCTGTAGATGCAAGGATATAAATTTGACCGTGAGAAATGGCCATCAAACCGTAAAATATAGAAAAATGACCTTCTGAGTCTAGGAATGAAATTTTCTTCAAGGACAGAAAGTTTAGAAATGTTACAGGGATCAAATACGTTCTTCAGGGATGCATCAATTCATTTTTCTTCAAGTATCTGTGATAGAAATGTAAGGACAACAAATCCTGACTGTGGAGAATATAACACATGGGGAACCCAATTATTGATGAAAAGAGAATGGGGGACCCAAATTACAGATATTTTCCGAGAGAACAAAGGAATAAGGAGAAAACCATGGACCCATACATGATCCTCGACCCAGAAATGACTAAAAATAGCAACAAAGACTCGTCCCAAGCTCAACACGGGAAGGATAAAAGACATAGGCTGTAAATCAATAAGTTTTCATAGGCACAAGTGGGCCGAGACAATTTTGAGCACCAACATGTTGAACGATAGTGTAATCGGTTAGTACACTACTTAGCCCAAATATTTCAAGCAATGTTTTGCATGCTTAGTTTTGTGACTGCATATAAGTCAATCAAAACTTGTCTCTTAACAACATTTTTATTCCACTCCATTATCTGGATCATATTTAAACAATCTTAATGTTTAATCTAACGTGTTAAGAAGATCTGAAATCTAAGTCTCATCTTTCAATTTAAGTGTATGTTGATTGTTCTAGATGAGGACCCCTATCGGATAGATATGTTTACTCCTTGACTTATGTCAAAGGTAATCATTACCCATCCCTTAGTTTTCCTAATATGGTATAGTCGAGTACATTTAGATTGAAAGGAAAGACTTAGGTTCCATGTCTACCATGCAAAATTATTATAAGTCAAGATTTTAAGTTAAACTATAAGGTTGACGACAATCATTAATAACACATTCATTAATGTTTCTCTATGTTTTAAACTCTTAGTGCCACTTTATAACTTCTGTCCTTAAGTATATTTTCATATTAATCATCTTATTAGGAATATGTATTCATCTTAATCCTTACTAGTCAATGTCATTTTTATCATAACAATGACTAATTGAAACATCTCTCCCAAGAGACATATTAACCATTTAATCATTTATATAATTTAATTTCAGCATTGTTCTACAATGATTAATTCTCATTAAATCATTTGTTACTGATTTACTGAAGTTGTACTATTGTAATTTTTTTGATTATGTCACTTATCTAGTTAACATATCAAAGTATGATTAGACAATCAATTATTAATTAATTATACTAGTAATGAAGAAATTATTAAGTTTTTCCACTTAATTCGAGTATAGAAATATGCATTTATTTCACACTTTGTACCTATTGTCCCAAACAACATTATTTACTTTCTTCATTAATTAATCATTAATTAATATCATCATGTTCTTCATTACCATAATTTTCATTTAATAAATCAGATTAAATGACATCATAAGTACAATAAATAATCAAGTCCATTTTGTTTCACAAAAGTTCTTTAGTACAATAGTTAAAAATCAGCATACATTATTATTTCATCTCATAAGAATAATAAGGTATATCATGAACTTATTTACCATAATTTCATGTTTAAAAGTACAACATTTATTTTTAGAATGATATAATTGGCCATCAATCATTTACAACATCGTGAAATAACTTTTCACTCAATAAGGATTACATAATCCAAGTTTAATGTATACATTTAATCAATGTTTACAATCAAATAATAAAATATTGCATGTCAATCATGTATGTAACAATCCAACTATATGCATGTAATACTTAATCCTTCATGAAATCTAAAAGATAAAAATTATAGATTTACATGGTCAGTTCAACAAACTGGCATGGATATACATCTCACTATCTAGATGTTTAATTATGAAATAGTTGAATTCATACTAATTGTCTTAATGCCATTAAACTAGTATCAATTATACAAGTCATAAAATTTCATTTACAAATCATAAGGAAAATAATGAACTATCATAAACCCTTTCATGATTATTTACAAACAAGGATGAAACAATCCATCAGAATTATCCTTCAATATTCTCAACCTTAAAATATTAATCAAGAGAACATGATAATAACAATCAACCATCCAAGTTCATAACTAGGCCTTCATATAATATTTCAATAAATATGAAACATTCAAGTGTTCCTTATTCAAACTTGGATTTAAACCTTCACTATCATCAACAATATTCAAACCCAACTATTATGATTAACACCCTTACTAATTAACTAAAAACTAAGGATGAAACTATAAAGTAGTAGCTTAACCATTAAAATAACAATTTCATTGCACTAAATTTATGAATGATCAAACCTTTCTTATCAAAGCATCCTACTTAAGTTGATACATGGGAAAGAGAGAATTAAAATCACATTCGTGCAAGTTCCAATATTACTATCAATATTTTCTAAAACCAACAAGGAATACACTCGAGAACAGACCTATGCCAACCCAACTCTACTAACAATCTATATTATAATTTGATAGAGCTCTATTTAATGTAGGTCATGTTCTTAAAAATATAAATCACAATACAAGCTTATCAAAAATTTAAATAATATAATCAAACTAGAGTCGACATATAAACCTGAAGGATTACAACATTCTAAAAAGTCACCCTTATAATTTATCATTCAAGTAAAGGAAATTAGGACCAAACAGTCCAGAATAATATGAAAATGGCTTAAAATAAAACATGTCATTATTTTTAATTGGGTTAAAATTGAACCCAAATCATCATAATACTGATGACTCAAATCCACGATTCCTTGTAAAAAGATTCCCAATCAACCATGTAGCTAACATAGATCTGTTTTAACTCATATTTATGTCGCATTTCTTGCGTTCGAATCAAACCCAACTAAATAAGGAAACACAATGAATATTTAATCCCCATCTAAGCATACGGACCCGAGAATCCAATGACTATCGAATATTGATATACTTGCTTGAGTTTAAGGATAAAACATAAAAACCAACATACAATGATCATCAAATAATCAAGTTAAACCCATAAGGTTACAAGTTCAAGTCAACCCGTTAAATAAAGCTTGTGATCTTATCGACTTTTTTATAAAGGAATTCATTTATTTCCACCATTTCCTTGGTGGTTCGAGATTGATAAGATCTCAAAAATTAATACCCATAATCTATAGTAATAATACCCAAGCAATAAAAAGTAACAAACTAGTTTGTAATGGCTTAAAAAAATAGATTTCAACAACCCATTTTCTCGAGTTATCAAAAATGATAATGACTCACGGTAAAAATTAGGGTTAATAACTTGCGTTCACAATCCCTACATAGAAGCATATCCATGGACCCAAATGTGAAATAAACCCATAATAATAACATAAGAAGATTTACCCATAAAACAAAACACATTGAGTTGAATATTAATTATTTAACAATCAATAATCATTCTATTATTTCATAATGAAATATCCATATAGGGGAATATAATGATGCTTGTTAAACTCTGTGATAACATCGAAGCTTCCAACAAGATCCTTCAATTCTTCTCTCCAAAACCCAAAATAATAACACGAATGCAAAGCAATAAATAACTCAACACCAAAAATCAGTTGACTATGGTCGAGTTGGTAGGATCTATATAAACAAAGTAAATCCTTAATATAAGTTGAATAGTCCTTATTTACTAAAAAGTGATTCTCATAAGAACATGTTCTAAAGACAAAGTATTTAAATAAAATATGAATAATTATCATTAAAAAAACATACTTAGGACTGCCCAACCAAGGGTATCTTAACAGATGCTTATAAACTAATAATGTTGATATGTAAAATTGTCACCGTAATTACTTGTAATGGAATATCGACTAGCCCAAGACATTTAATTGACTCAACACACTAAATCCAAATAAATGATGATCATAATAAATAGTTTATTATTGTAATATAGATTAGATTAATAAGTAAACTTAATCAACAACTATTTCTACATTTGATCATAGTTAAGATACGTATTCTTGTACCTTATCAAATACAACATTTTACCTGTCTCGATCGAAGTTCCTTTCATGTTGTTTGATCAATGATCATTAATGTCAAAAGAGTTAGTATATTTAACAATCATTATTATTTCCACATAATGAAATAATGTATTAAAACCATGAATAATTTCAACCATACTTTGCAATTTATTACTTCCAAAGAAAAAATTAAGTCACAATATAAATAACAAGTATAGAAACAACAAAGCATATAACATGGAATCATCAAACTCAGCAAGGTAACAAGACTCGGTCAACACACAACAAAATATGGTATTAACATGAGGTATCCCATGAGTGTTTGGTGGTAAGAAACATTATGCGGTTAGCTTCACAATCACATGTAAGCAATGTTATCATTTTCAAGGTAAACATGTGTATGTTCGGTAATGCGAGTAGATGGGTAATGCTTCTTGCATCCAAACCTTCATGATTCACTTTATGCAAATAATATTATCTTGATACAATCATAAAATGAAAATATGGGATGTGACATACTTCCCCCTTAATGAATCATTGTCCCGATGATTTCACTCATTAATAACTATGATATAAACCACACCGATTCATATCCCACAAAGAAAGGGAAACAATCACATATTTCCTTCCAAATTTGAAGTTTTTCCAGATTTTTTAGTGTATCTCATTATCGATTTATTGATGTTACATCCTTATAAAACATTATTTTATGCCATACTATCTAAACTATGACAAAATTACATCATTTCATAACTTTAAATTTATGGAATTTGTATCAAGTTTGACTTAATAAATTGAATTTTTTAGTTTTTAGGATTGAAATAGATAAGGAGTTGTTTTAATCTCTTCAATATCCTCCCGATTGTACTTTCTTTTGAATATTGGTCCCATTAGACCTTACATTGTGCAACTTCTCTATTTCTTAATTGCAATATGCAAGCTTCCTAAATTCTGATTGGTTCGAATACCACAATTCTTGGATCTTGAACCTACAAAGCATTCCAATTAAGCACATGTGATACATCTAAAACATACTTCTTAAGAAAGGAAATATGAAAAACATCATGCATATTGGACAATGCAGGAGGCAATGCCAAATGATATGCTATCGGACTTATGATTTCTAATACTTCAAAAGGTCCAACATATCTTGGTGATAACTTGGTAGCCTTGCCAAATGTTATTGAAATATTTTTGGGCTTAACCCTCAAGAATAATTTGTCTCCTATTTCAAATTTCCTATTTATTTGTTTCAGATTTGTGTATCTCTTATACCTATTGGCATCTTCTTTCAATCACTCACAGATGAGCTTCACTTTCTTTTCCATTTCTGTTAACATTTTAGGTTCCACTAACATTATATCCTCAGTATTATCCCAACTGATAGGTGTCTACACCTCCTTCCATACAATGCTTCAAAAGGATCCATTTTCAATGATGCATGGTAGGTTTTATTGTATGCAAAATCAACCAATGGAAGGTATTCTTCCCATTTGTATTATTGATCCATGTAGTACATCTTGAGCATATCCTCCATAACTTACTTGGACTCATTAGGTTTTACCATCATTTTCTGATGGTATGTTGAACTAAAATTCAACTTCATCCCCAAGGCTGAATTCAAAGTCTTCCAAAATATAGATGTCATCTGTGGATCCCTATCCAAAATTATTAACTTCAACTCCGTGTAATCTGAAAATATCATGTAAAAATATTCTTGCAAGCACTAGAGAATCATCTTTTAGATTTCCCGGTATAAAATGAGCTACTTTCGTAAAATTTTCCATAACAAGTATCATGTCATATTTATTTTATGACATATGCAGCCCCTGCAAAAAATTGATTCTTATAACTTTCGATTTATAATGTGGAATGTTGTGTAGATATAATAGACCAATGGGGTGCAGGTGCTCAACTTTAACACAATGACATTCTAAATAGTGAGAAACATAGTTTATCACATCCTTTTTCATTCCTTTCCAAAAATATTATTGTTTTATATCAACAAACATTTTATTTACTCCAGGATGCCCAGAGTATGGTGAATCATGAAATTCTTTCATAACCTTGACTCTTAAGTCATTTCCTGAAGGTACATAAACTCTACCTTCATATTTCAAGATTCCCTCATTGTCAAATTTGAATCCTTCATACCTTTTATCATTAGGATCCACTACTAAAGAAACCTTAACATGATAATAATAAGTATTAGATATCATTTATTTATTTACCTCATCCTTGAATTAGGTTCTAAGGGTAATAATCACGGAAACATGCTTCCGATGACTTAGTGCATCTAGTACTCTATTTTCCTTACCTTTAAAGTAGATTATATCAAAATAATAATGTGATAAAAATTAAATCCATCTTCACTCTCTTGCATTTAAATTTGATTATGTGAAGATGTACTTGATCCTTAAGGTATTTATTTTCATTTCAAAGGGATTTTCCAACAAGTAATGCCTCCAAACATGGAGTGTGTGCATTATGACAACAATATTTAAATCATGGGGAGCATAATTCAGCTCATGTACCTTTAATTTTCTACTCTCATATGCTATCACATGGTCATTTTGGAGAAGGATTCCACCCAAACCTTCACCGAGGCATCTGTTACCACGATGAAGCTTCCGTTGGGGTCCAAAACCTTCAAAATCAGTTTTGTAGTTAGTTTTTCTTTCAGCAAATTGAATGCATTCTCACATTTTTCAGACCATACAAATTTCTTATCTTTTACAAATGTTCTATAGTATCCTAGCCAACCCCATGAAGCTTCTAACTTCATGAACATTCTTTGGTGCTGGCCATTTTATTATTGCCTTGATTTTTGATGGATCTATAGATATTCCTTATTTATTTATGATGTGTCCAAGGTATTGTACCTCATTTCGAATAAAGGAATACTTAGAAACTTTTCCATGCATTTTCATTTTTCTAAGTATGTCAAACACTATTCTTAAGTGCTCATTATGCTCATCAATGTTTTTGGAGTAGATCAGAATGTCATCCAAGAAAACCAACAAAAACTTGTCTAAATATTCTTGGAATATATTATTCATTAAATTCATGAATGCAATAGGTGCATTCATGAGTCCAAATGGTAAAAATGTGAACTCATAGTGGTTATACCTTGTTCTAAAGGTTGTTTTATATATGTCTTCATCTTTGATTCTCATCTGATGAAATCATGATCTTAGATCAATTTTAGAATAAACTGATGTATCACACATCCAATCAAGCAAATCATATATCCTTAGCTAAGGATATTTATTCTTTATTATATCTTTGTTTAGAATGTGGTAATCAATGCATAACCTTAGTGTACCACCTTTTTTATGAAAAAATGCTTGGTTCTCCCTAAGGAGACACACTCGGTCTTATTAGTCCTTTGGATAGTAATTCATTCAGATGTACCTTGAGTTCTACTAGTTCTATTATAGTCATGCGTTACTGAGCTTTTATTATACTCTTGTAACAATAGGTAATCAACCAATGGGTAATAAACCAAAAATGTGTTCCATTCTTTGTTGAAATCAGAAATTTTGACTTGCATAAAGCATGCAACCTTTGTTTTTGACCTTTTCAGCTACATAGCATATATTTTTCTCACTAATATGTCTCTTTTTATTCCTTAAATGATGGTTTTTTATGTAGGTCATTCAAGACTTAATTTTATTTTCATAGAAGTCTATCATTGCTTTATGTTAGGATAACCAATTTATTCCTATGATGACATCATATATACGTAAAGGTACTAAGTATAGGTCTATTTCAGTTGTAAAATTGGGCATCTCTATTGTTGTGAAAAAAATGAATTTGTTCACCATGTGAACATCATTATTCTGTTTTACACAACCTATGAGTTATTCATATAACCAAATTTTCTTTTTAATTTTTAGCTAACTTAATAGAAATAAAAAATTTAATATCACCAATTTCAAAAAGAATAGTTACAGGTAATCCATACAACTTACATAGTACTTCAATTGGTGTGGCTTGTTTTTCATCTTGCATATCTACTACTGGAGCATGCATCATATGATGTTGGTAGTTATCTATGTTACTCTGAGGAAATTTTTCACGAGTGTGATCACCACCACACTTAAAACATCCTCCAATAGGTCCATTCCTATCTATTTTATTCTCTTTAGTTGTTGAAATGTTTTTATTATATTTTTCTTGTAATGTTTAGTAGGTTTTATTGATGTATCTTTCTTTCCATTTTTTTAATTTCCCACCTTATTCCACAAAGTTTTATTTAGTGCTAAAGGTGATGGTGAGCTAATTTTTTTTTCTTTCTTTTCTCATCATGGTGAGAAAACATAGCCCGCATCTTCTGCTCTTGACAAATGGATTTTTCAAAAATTTCCTCTATATTCAAAGTGTCATGCACATCCACTTTGCTAGCTATAATATGGTTGAGTCCCATGATGAATTTCCTTATTCTGCATTTTTCATCATCTTGGTATTGAGGTATGTATTTTAGAAACTTATTGACCCTCTCATAGTATTCTCACATACGCTTATTTTCCCTAAGTAAATGTCTAAAATTCAGACATCTTCCGATCATAATAGAGTTATCGCAATCGGTGGTACCTAAAATAAAAATTGAACTAATCCCGTGTGATGACGGCTGCATCAACCCCTAGTTCTACCTTCCAATTGTACCACTATGAGGAAGCCTCATTGGAGAGATGATACACTCCCAACCCACCTTTTTTTCCTCAAATTTTTTTCGATGGCGTAATACTTCTCCATTATGCTAAGTCAGTTCTCATCTCCATCCCTAAGCATTGTTATATCAAAATTTGGGCAACTAATTTTCTTGATATCAATTGATAGTTCTACTACTAAATGTGCTTTCTTATTTTTAGGATGGTTTAGATCTACAACATTAGCATTATTATTTGTAGCATGTGCATTTTTATTTGTAGCATTTGCACCATGATTTGAATTATTATGATTTGGTGCATTTTCATTGTTGTTCAAGTAGTGTTATTATTTTCTACATTAAGAGGAACTCGAGGCTGCTCAATTTCTTCATTTTGATATCTTCATCCTCAACCAAGATACGTTATTCCAAAATAGAAATATGATTGTGAGTTTCTTGCATGAAAATAAGTATCTCATCTTGTTTTTTTGTAGTGGCATCCTCAGCCCCATTTGGTTGATTATTAGCAACATTTCCCCTTATCCTAACCATATTTTTCTGTTAGACAAGAAATAAGTTTAGTGTTAGCGTAAGGACCCATTATGTCTAAGATTTTTTTAACTTTCAGCTCTGATACCAAAATATAACACCCAATGTTATTCAACTTCAGATTAAGGAGATTTTTTTAAAAATAAAATCCCCTTAATTCCCAATACATGCCTTTAATGATTTATAATTTAGTATAAATAAATTCATAAAGTAATCTAGTTTTTAAATCCATCTGATAACATCATAACCATGTGTAGTTGTAAAGGTCCATTAGATCTACCTGATCCCCTTTATCACTCTTTTGAGTGTACATGATTAATGGATCTACCTGATCTCATTAATCTTCACTTATTCCAAGTGTACATAACTTATATGTAATAGGTTAACCTTTCTATTTAGGTCTATGAATTGATGTAGTTCTAAGTGTATACCTTAAAAAAAGTTTTCTGAGTTTCATCTGGCATTCCACACCATTTTTTGGAACTTAGTGAACAAATAGTCTAATGAGCTAGTACACTACTTAAGCCAAATATTTCAAGCTATGTTTTGCATGCTTATTTTTGAAATTGCACATAAGTCACTTGAAACTTTTCCCTTCACCACATCCTTATTCCACATAGTTATCTAGATCACATTTAAACAATCTCAATGTTTAATCTAATGTGTTAAGAAGGTCTGAAATCTAGGTCTCATCTCTCAATTTTAGTGTATGCTAACTAGTCCTCCTATCAAAATCTATAGGAGGACTGGGTATAAAAGACATCAAGAAAATGAATGAGGCTCTCATTGTGAAAATGGGCTGGAGAATGCTTTCAGAGAAACAACCATGGATAGATTTAATTAAGGCTAAATACCTAAATCAACAAACTGTCTTTTCTTTTCTGCAAGATGAGCACCTTCCCTATGGTTCCATTTTTTGGAACAATCTAGTAAAGAGCAGAAATTTCATTAAACAGGGCAGTAAATGGAAAGTGGGAGATGGCTGTGATATAAATTTCTGGGATGATAACTGGTTTAATGGCAGTCTTATGGACAGATTTGGGATGGTCAAAGACAGTCTTGTAAACAAGTATGGCACTAAAATCAAGGATTATATTGAGAGAAATGGCAACAAAAAGAAATGGAAAAAACTTTCTGTGGAGAGAGATGATCTGATCCAAAATATTTCCTCCCTTCAAGATTAGTTAGATCTTATCCCCTTAAGTCAGCTAGATATTAAGGATGAATTGGTCTGGAATAATTCTATTGATGGGGACTACTCTGTCAAAATTGGGTATAATACTTTCTTCGACAATAGTCAAACTGAGTTCAAATGGAGTAGGATTTGGATGGCTGAGTTAACTCCTAAAATAAATTTCTTCCTTTGGCTAGCTCTCAGAGGCAAGATTCTTACCACTGACAACCTAATGAGAAAAGGTTTCATAATGCCTAATAGATGTCATCTATGTAAAAAAGACTCTGAGGATATCAGTCATTTGTTTATCCATTGTGATTATGCTACCAGAATATGGAGTTTTTCCCTCTCTAAATTTGAAGCTTTCTGGGTGGTTCCGAAGGATTTCAATCAGCTATGGACTCAATGGAGCCCACCCTATAAACATTGTGTTGTTAGAAGGCTCTGGAAGCTGGTTATTCCTCATATTATTTGGAGGGTATGGAAAGATAGAAATGATATTATCTTTAGAAATAAAAATCAGAATTATAAGCTCAGTATTGGTAAAATTTCTAATGATATTAAAGAGAATATTGCTAGATTTAAACCCCCCAAGAACAAGAGTTATCCAGAAAATGAAGAACATGTCTTATCCCACTAGCAGATAGGAGCTGACAATAGCCGTAGTAATTCCGGTAATAGTATTGATAGATCTTTGATTCAATGGCATCCTCCTGATTTTAACTGGTATAAGTTGAACTTTGATGGGGCCTCTAAGGGTAACCCTGGGATTGCTATGGGGGAGGAGTGATCCGGGATCATAAAGGCAATCTGATTGCTGCGTATGCTGGAAAAATGGGAATTCAAACCAATCATTTTTCCAAAGCATTATCTGCTTTATGGGGCCTTAGAATTGCTCAGACTCATAATATCCAAAACCTCATTCTTGAAGGGGACTCACTTAATATCATTAATCATCTTAATCAGTGCTCACCTCCAAGTTGGAACATCAAGGATTTCATCTTGGAATCCATAAGTATTTGCCAAACCTTCAATAACATTCAGATCATGCATACTTACCGGGAGGGTAACAAGGTGGCAGATGCATTGGCTAATTATGGCATAAATGTTAATCACATTGTTTGGGATAATAAAGATAACATTCCTGAACAGCTTCAAAGCAACATTCAAGCGGATATTTATGAACATGCAAATTCGAGATATGGGATATGAGCATTGGGAGTGGAATTGTAATAATAAAACTCCCACACGTGCTGACTTTAAAACAACACTCATGCAAATCTTGATGGACAATCAAGGTTGTATGAAGTATAATGGGAACTTCAAGTGGATTTATATGGAGATGAAAGATGCGCATGCAGGCAATATAGAGCTCTCAACAGCTTTTATACAAGGCTTTACAGATTCCCAAGTCAGTAATAAAGATAATGATGATCTGGAGTGGGCTATTAAAAGGACTGTAGTTCACACATGTGGATTTTCATAGGTTCATAACAACAGTCACTCAGGTATTCATGGGAAAAGCAATGGCTATCCTAATCATCACTCTCACCGCGTGGAAATAATAGTGAAAGGCGGACTGATAATTGTGCTCTTAAGGATTCTAAAATTTTTATTTGCAAGTAGTTAAGCACGGTGATAATGGGAGGAGCCCCTTGCCAGATTGAGCCCATGGATCCGGAATGGAAAAATAATGAAGAACTTTGGAATCTTCTCAGCCAGGGAGGCATCACCAACTTTATTGAGAAGATTCAGGGCCATGACCAAAGTATTTTAGTTCATTTTGTGAAGGATTGGAAGGATCACACTGTGGATTATGGAGGCGTAAGATTTTGATCAATGAGGAGTTAATTGCTGAAGCAACTAGCCTTGGCATGGAGGGGTACCACTTTTTTAATAAAAGGGTTGACAGAGATGCTGAGGAGAGGAAATTTGTTGAGGGTAATGAGAAGCTGGTCTTTGTCACGGTGGGCCTGCAGGTCAGTTCGATCCCTTCACCTTTTGACGAGGTAACCCGTATGATGGTGCATTTCATTTCTTTGGAGGGGAGGTTCGTCACTGTGCCCTCTAAGCATCTTGTGTTCCTCAATCACTTCCGCAGTGTCTCACAGTATGTTTCCCCCACTATCTACTTAACTCTCTTGAGCACTCCATTTTGGAGTTTCAAAAACATGCACGTGCGGTTCCATTGCACACAGGGGTCTCATTTTCTTGTTACATAAGTTGTGTCTTCTTAGGTCTCCCGGCATCCCTTCCTCCCCTGGCTCTGTTCCTCCTCTACCTAGCACAACAGCCACTAGCCCCATCTCTCCACCTTCTATCCCCGCCACCGCTGTTGTCACCCCTCTTTCGGCCTTCTTGGCTCCATCTTCCATCCCCCACCTCTGCTCCCACCCCCTTCACTTCCACTTTGGCCAGACCTATTACCAGGTCTTCTAGAAGACTGAACCTTGATACCCCTGCTGTGGGGAAGGTCCCTCAGGAGATTGAAATTTCCCATAACCTCCTACATATTAGTAGTGCTAGTTCTCAGGAAGCACACATTGAGAGCTCCACAAAAAGGCTGGAAGCCTTAGAAGCTGACATGAAGTTGTTGAAGGAAGAGGTTAAAAACTTGGCAAAGAAAAAAGGTAAGAGGAAGAAGGAGGAGGAGGTGGTTATTGATAATAATCAGGTTGAAGACATATACAAGAAGTTGAACTCCTTAGACACCCATTTAGGGAAGGCCAAGACTCACCATGATTATAATATGGCCATTTTTAATGCAATTGAAGAGTTTATTGAGTAGCATGTCCGCAGCGTCTCTAATCTCAGTAGAGTTCCAGCAACCCTTTGGGGCACAGAAAAGGAAAGCAAAAGGACCATTGAACAACTGGATGTTACTGACTCTACCCACATGATGACATTGGCTATGTTCACCTCTTGGTAGAATATCAAATCCAGCATCGACAAAGCCGCCAAGAAGTAATTGTGGGTGCTTTTGTTGCACTTCTTTGTAATTATTGTTGTTTTTTTGTTGCTTTCCTGTAGTGTTCGTACTAATTTTGTTTTGTTGGGGTAGCTGCTCTTGGGCTACTTTGGGTTTCTTTGTCCCATTTGGATCTTGATCCTTTTTGTTCTGGTTCTCATTCCTATTCTGGCTTCTAGGCCCTCTTTTGTTCTCAAGGGTATAGTCCCTTTCAAAAAACTATTTGCCAAAAAAAAAAAAAAAAATCTTAGGACCCCTATGGAATAAATAATGTTTACTCCTTGACATGCATCAAAGGTAATAATTACCCATATCATATCCATTCTAAGAAGGTATGGTCAAAGTACATTCAGATCGAAAGGCAGAATTAGAGTCCATGCCTACTTAACATGTAAGATGATTATAACTCAAGAGTTTAAGTCAAACTAAAAGGATGACAACAATTATTAATAACACATTCATTAATTTTGTTCTATGTTTTAAAATCTTAGTGCCACTTTAAATATTTCATCCTTAAGTATATTTTTATATTAATTATCTTAATAGGAACATGTATTAATCCTAATCCTTACTAGTCAATGTCATTTTTATCATAATAATGACTAATTGAAACATCTCTCCCCAAGAGACATATTAACCATTTAATCATTTAAATAAGTTAATTTCAATGTTTTTTTGTAAGGATTAATTCTCATTAAATCATTTATTACTGATTTATTGAAGTTTTACTATTGTAATTTGTCATCATTATGTCACTTAACTAGTTAACATATCAAAGTACGATTAGAAAATCAAGTATTAATTAATTGTACTAGTAATGAAGAAATTATTAAGTTTTTCCACTTAATTTCAAGTATATAAATATACATTTATTTCTCACTCAAGACTTTTTTTCCCAAGCATGATTATTTACTTTCTTCATTAATTAATCATTAATTAATGTCATCATGTTCTTCATTACCATAATTGTCATTTAATAAATCAGATTAAATGACATCATAAGTATAAAAATAATGATCCAAAGGATTTTTCACCATGTAGATATTCCCTAAAATTCCCTAAATCTAGACCATGTCAAGGGCTTATCGATACCTTTTGATAAAGTATTCGAACTTAAGAAACAGAGTCCGTATGCAGATTCTATCACCGGTCAAAGATGAGGTCTTAAATGGGTCAACCCTCGTCAATACCCAATTTGAATGTGACACGTGGCAAGGAGAAAAATATGAAAAGGTTGTTCAATATGGTTTTGGGGCCTCTGAATTTGACTCATCTTATGGTGGAAAAGAGCAAGAGGCTTAACTTTTGTAATGGAGGGGAGCCCATCTGTCATGAGAGCTATATTCTTGTTTGCCGATGTGGTGGGCTCTCAAACCACCATGTAAACGTCAATTTTGCATTAAAAGGTAAAAATTTATCTATTATCTCGACACATTATATGGCAAGCCCAATGCATTGGGTGTTATTACCAATGAATCATCCCACATTTTGGGTGATGTAAATAACTAAACAGTTCTAGCTCAACACCTATACATTTGGTGCAACATAAACGTTAACTCGGTGGTGGAATTGGTAAGCCCAAAAAAGGGAAAAATATGTGGCTATTGCCACATTTAGATAGGCTTATAAGTCTATATTTAAACAAATTAACACAACCACGATGACCAATGTGGGATTTCCCACTTCCAAATGTAAAGTGGCGATGTTGAAATACAAGGGATGGGAATTGAACCCAAAACCTCATACCCCCAAGTCACACACACCACCTATCTTAGTCGAGATAGAAAAGAGCTCAAAAATAAATATAAAGCTTTGTGCTTTGTGTTTTGGGGAGACTAGATAGGGTAGTTTGCATTCAAACTCAATTTTGAGGCACTTAGAGGAAGAATCAAAACTTGGAGTAAAAGAAAAGTTGCTCAAAATTTTGAGACAAATATAGTGGTGGTTTTATTTTCTCATTAAGGGCTATAGATTTTCATGTGTAGGTGATTTTCCATCATAGTTACACAAAATAGACATGAGGAACCAACAAAGATCTGAATTTTCCAAGCACTTCTAGTTCGAACCAAGCCATGGAGTAAAAAGGGAAGTTGTTCATATTTTCATAAGCTTTCCAAATATAATTTTTTTCATGAATTGTTTATAAATATCCATTTGTAGGAATTTTCAATTGTATTTGCAAGGGATCACACCGTAAGCACTATAGAGCCATAGATCATTCTTGGGACAATTTCTACTATTTTTTAGAGTTCCTTGGGACATTGATCAACTCATTTATAGGTATAAATATATGTTAGTCATTATTGAAGGTTTAATTGTACTTCATTGACATTGAATAGATCGATTCACTTTCTGTGAATCCAAATACATAGCCTTCTGGTTGAACTCCATTATTAATTTTTTGAGTTATGGTGTTTATTTGAAAATTTTTGGAAGCTTTTGATCAGATAAAACATTTAAATTAGTTTATTTGATTAATTGATAAAGCAATCACATAATTGGTTAAGTGGATTGAAAGAAAAATTTTAGTATCCATAACCCACATCAATTAATCGAATGCACTTTCAAGTTTGTGAATTAAAAATCATTTTGAGTGCATAATTGAATTCAACTTGTGAATTATTTAAATGGTTTTGTAATAGAATCAACATATTCACTTAAGTTGGAAAAATCAAATTAATTGATCATTTTGGAAGAGTTTTAAAAATTGGGTTTCAAGACACCCAAAATTGGATAAATTGAACTCATGATCAATGTTGAGTCTGATAAGTTTAATCATCTAAAATTTTCTAAGTACTTCAAAAATTTAAGTACCATTTTCGATCAAGTTTGGTATCAGAGATGGTTTAGCTCTTGATTTACTTCAGTATTTTTGGGTTCAGTTTTGATTATTACATTTTGGCTTGATCTTTTAGTTACAATGTGTATTTTTGGAAGTGCAGATGTGCAATAAAACCATGGGAACGTTATCCAAAAGGGAGAAACTTGAAGCATGTAATCAACAGATTAAGGAAAAAAATGCTTTCCTGGGATGTCAGGTATTGACTCTTGAAGAGTAACTTGACAATCTAAAAAGAGAGCTAGAATCTAAATATGGGCTCTTAATGGTGTTGTAAATTAATGGACCTAAGAAGGTACATGTTACTATTGATGCATCCCCTATAACAGATGATTGCATAGTAAGTAAGGTAACATCTAATTCCTCTCCCAAGGTAAGGTTGGATTCTGATATTGCACTAGGTGGATTTTAAAAACACACCAAAGGTATAGGATCTATGATTTTTAATAATATGGGATTTAATGTAATTAGCCTTGGTAAGAATAATCAAGCTATAAATAACCCAATATTTTTTAGGAAAGACCTCGTTATGCAGATCGGGATATTTTAGTGCAGGGTAAAAGGTGATTAGAGAGAGTACTAAGTCAACTAGAAGAGAAGACAAGCTTCGACATCCAAGTGTCATCCTGCTAGATTCCAAGTGATTCATCCTTAGTAGGAGGATTTGGTAAGAATTCACCATGGAGAGGTGTTGAAATCCCTCCACCATTGGTTTACCATAATCATAAAGGAAAAGGTAAACAAATTGATCCATTATCTACACTAGAAATTTTTGGCTATAATATGGAAGAAATTTTACATAGTTATCCATGCACATTATGTGGTTTATCTAATCATTGTGTGGCCAAGTATAGGAATTATAAACCCATATCGAATATATTGAGAAAATGCATTCTCCTAAACCTGGCTCAGCTAAGAGAAGTCAATGTAAGTTTCCTAAAAATGTGGATCCTAAAAATTGGATAAGATATTTTGTAATCACTGTAAGAAACTAGGTCATGTAATTGATAAATGTTGGAAGCATCATCTAGAACAAAAGTTAAAATTTATTAAAAAGGATAACAGTTTAAAACCAACCAATTTGACCCCTTTAGTGGCACAGGTAAAAACTGAGTTAAATCAACCACCTAAATAGGAAAATGTGTTGAAAAAGGTGGGTAAACAATTTATCAATTTTATGTTTGCATAGTTAATTGTTGAATGGTATGCAAACTAACCAGGTAGTTTTGGAAATCATGTTGAATTGTAAAAACTAATAAGTTCTAAATATATTTATCTGCTTTTGTGTTGTTGAAGTATCCTGAAGAGAAAATAATCAAGTGACAAGTTTAAAATACTTGGTGTAATTTTTTTTTATGGTTTTACAAACTTCATCTTTCAACAGCATGTACAGTTCAATGGGCATGATCAATGATCGGATGTCTATATTTGGATTGTAGTTAGTATGTTTTTATTGTGTAATTTGTGGCATGTAGGCACTATTTGTAAGTGTACAACTTATACAAACTCTTTGTTTGCTATGCATGATTTTTTTCAAATGTGTAAGTATTATTGATGGGCTTAAATATTTGTAACTATCGATATATTTACAAATAGTATGTACAAGTTTTGCACTAATAATCTATGAATGCATGTTTCAATTTTGCATTATTGATAGTGGTGAGTGTAGGATTAGGATGTAGGAGGAGCACGATAGTTTCAGTGTCATATTAGTTGTAGTATAAGCCATGGGTGAAATTCCTTTTATTGATTGTTAATTATTGCAATTATGGAAAAATTACCATGTTATAAACTAGGTTTTGTTTGAGATATGCAGAGAATGTTTGAACAGTTAAGTAGAGTGAATTTCCATTTTGAGGTCAAAATGGTCTTACTAGGGAGGAGTGATCCAGACTATTTTTCACTATGTATATCTTCCCTAAACTTCCCTAAATCTAGACCATGCAAAAGGGCTTCTCAAAACCTTTACGACAATATGTAGAACTTTAGAAATAGATTCCGTATGTAGATTCTATCCACTCAAAGTTAAGGTCTTAAATGGGTTAAACCTAGTCAACAGTCTAATCTAGATGTGACACATGGCAAGGAGCAAAATATGAAAAGGTTTTTTGATATGGTTTTAGGCCTCCGGTATTCAAATCACATTATGTAGGGGATCCCACTGCCATGAGAGATATATTCTTATTTTCCAATGTGGTGGGCTCTCAAACCACCATGTGGACATTAATTTTGCATTCCAAGCTTGATTTTGTATTTCGAGTTCGAGTTTTGCAATATGAGTTGATTTTTACATTGCTCAAGTTAACTCCTTATCATTCAGATCAGTTTTGTTAATACTACATTTCTTGGGAAATTCTCAATTATTTCCTATTAGCTCGTAAAATGTATCTATTATCTTGGCACATTATATGTCTATCTCGACACCTATATATTTGGCACAAAATTCAAATTTAAGCAACCCAACAATTGGGCCTATCAACAAACCATGTGGCATTTTCAATGTTTAACTCGGTGGTGGAATTGGTAAGCCCAACAAAAGGGAAAAATATGTGGCTATTGCCACGTTTAGATAGGCTTATAAGTCTATATTTAAACAAATAAACACCACCACCATGACCAATGTGGGATTGCCCACTTCCAAATGCAAAGCGGTGACGCCAAAATACAAGGGATGGGAATTGAACCTAGAACCTCATGCCCCCAAGTCGCACCCGCCAAATAACTCACCACCTAGCTCGATCAAGCTAGAAATGAGATTGCACAAGATATATAGAGATTTGTGCTCTATTTTTGGGGAGACCAAATATGACATTTAGCTTTAAGCTCAGTTTTGAGGCACTTAGAGGTAGAATCAGAACTTGGAGTAAAAAGAAAAGTTTCTTGAAATTTTGAGACAAATACAATGGTGGTCTTATTTTCTCATGAAGTGTTTTATATTTTCCTATGTAGGTGATTTTCCATCGTAGTTACACATAACTCTGCACGAGGAACCAACATAGATTTGAATTTTCCAGACACTTCTAGTTTGAACCAAGACATGGGGTAAAAGGAAGTTTTTCATATTTTCATAATCTTTGTAGATATATTATTTTTTTCATGAGGTGTTTATAAATCTCCAGTTGTAGGTGTTATTCAAATGCATTTGCAAGGGGATCAAATTGTTGAAGCAATGTAGGAGCCACAAATCATTCTTGGGACAATTTTTGCTATTTTTAGAGTTACTTGGGACATTGATCAACTCATCTGTAGGTATAAATATCTATAATTAATTATTTAAGGGTTAATTTTACTTCATTAGACATTGAATAGATTGATTCACTTTCTATGAATCTTAAGACATGGCCTTTGGGTGAAATCCGTTATCAATTTATGAGTTGTGGTGTTTATTTGTAGTTTTTTGAAGCTTTTGATCAAATAAAACATTTAAATTAGTTTATTTGATTAATTGATAAAGTAATCACATAATTGGTTAAGTGGATTGAAAGAAAATTTCAGTATCCATAACCCACATCAAGACAACTAAATGCACTTTCAAATTTATGAATTAAATATTCAGTTTGAGTGCATAATTGAATTCAACTTGTGAATTATTTAAATGATTTTTAAAAAGAATCAACATATTCACTTAAGTTGAAAAAATCAAATTAATTGATCATTTTGGAAGAGTTTTAAAATTGGGTTTTCAAGACACCCAAAATTGGATAAATTTAACTCATGATCAATGTTGAGTTTGATAAGTTTAATCATCTGAAAATTTTCTAAGTACTTCAAAAATTTAAGTACGATTTTTGGATCAAATAATCAAGGCCATTTTGTTTCATAAATGTTCTTTAGTACAATAGTTAAAAATCAGCATACATTATTATTTCATCTCATAAGAATAATAAGGTATATCATGAACTTATTTACCACAATTTCATGTTTCAAAGTACAACATTTATTTTCGAATAACATAATTGGCTATGGTTTTTTTACAACATCACGAAAAAAAATTCACTCAATAAATATTACATAATCCCATTTTAATGTATAAATTTAATCAATGTTTACAATAAGATAATCAAAATATCACATGTCAAGCATGCATGTAACAATCCAATTATCTCCTCGTAATACTTAATCCTTCCTAGAATATGAAAGTTAAAAATGATAGATTTGCATGGCCGAGTTCAAAAATAGGCATGGGTATACATCTCCCTGTGTAGATGTTTAATTAAGAAATAATTGAATTCATATTGATTGTCTTAATGCCATTAAACTAGTATCAACTATACAAGTCATAAAATTTCAATTAAAAATCATAAGGAAAACAATGAACTATCATAAAGGTCATTTCATGATTATTTACAAACAAGGATGGCATAGTCCATTAGAATGATCCTTCAATATTCTAAACCTTAAAATATTAATCAAGAGAACATGATAATAACAATCAACTATTCAATTTCTTAACTACCTCATATAATATGTCAATGAATATGAAATTGTCAAGTGTTCCTTATCCAAAATTGGATTTAAACCTTTAATATCATCAACAATATTCAAACCTAACTATTATGATTAACCATCTTACTAATTAACTAAATAGTAAGGATGAAACTATAAAGTAGTAACTCAACCATTGAAATAACAATTTCATTACACTGAATTTATGAATGATCAAACCTTTCTTATCAACATCCTACTTAAGTTGATACACAGGAGGAGAGAATTAAAATCACATTCATGTAGGATCTAATATTACTATTAATATTTTCTAAAACCAGTAAGGAATCCACTTAGAATAGACATATGCCAACCCAACTCTATCAATAGTCTATATTACAATTTGAAAAAGCTCTATTTAATATAGGTTGTGTTCTTAAAATTTTAAATCACAATAAAAGCTTACCAAAAATTCAAAGGTTATAATAAAACTAGAGTCGACATATACACCTAAAGGAATAAAACATTCCAAAAATTCACCCTTATAACTTATCATTCAAGTAAAGGAAATCGTGACCAAAAATTCAAAATAACATGATAGTGGCTTAAAATACAACATCTCATTCTTAGTAACTAGGTTCAAATTGAACCCAAATCATCATAATACAGTGACTAAGAGCCACGGTTCCTCACAAAAATACTCACAGTCAACCTTGTAGCTAACATGGTTATGTTTCAACACATCTTTATGTCACAATTCTTGGGTTCAAATTGAACCCAACTAACTAAGGAGACACAATGACTCCTTTAATCCCTATCCAAGTGTATAGACCCAAAACCCAATGACTATCAAATTTTAATAATCCCATTCGAGTTTAAGAATAACACGTAAAAAAAAAACTAAAATACTATGATAATTCAATAATCAAGTTAAACCCATAAGGTTATAGGGTCAAGTCGACCCATTAAACCAAGCTTGTGATCTTATCAACTTATCTATAAAGGCATTAATTTATTCCACCATTTCTTTGGTACTTTGAGATTGATAAGATCTCAAAATAAATAGCCAAAATCTATAGTAATAATACCAAAGCAATAACAAGTAACAAGTCGATCAGTAATGGCTTCAAAAATAAATAAATAGATGTCAATAACCCATTTTCTTGATTTATCAAAAATTATAATGACTTGCAATCAAAATTATGGTTAATAACTTGTCTTCACGATCCTACATAGAAGCATATCCATGCACTAAAATACAAGATAAACCCATAATAATAAAATAACCAGATTTACCCGAAAATGAAGCATGTTGGGTTAAATATTAATCATTTAACAGTCAATAATCATTCTATTATTTCATAATGAAATATCTAAATAGGAGGAAATATAACTATTCATGTTACACTCTACAATAACCTTGAATATCCTAGCAAGATCCTTCAATTCTTTTGTCAAAAACCCAAAATAATAACACGAATGCAAAGAAATAAATAACCCAAACTCATCCACAACTATAACTACTAAATCCTCCATTATCACCTTCCAAGAATAGCTCAACCAACTAACAAGAATGAAAAATGCATGCAATAACTTGAGTGGGAGAGGGAAGAGCTCAAAATGCATGCAAAAAAACATTAAAAATGAAAAATAATTTTCATATAAGATTCTAGAGGAATCCTTTCCATTCCCTGAGATCCATGGGACTTTATTAAATGCATTTATTATTTATAGGTGCCATGTAGTGGCCTTTCCCATCTACCTCCATTTCCAACTTACAGTTTCCTTCTAATGCCAACTCGGCAAGTACGAGCAAATCCTCGTTTAATTCAAACATTAACTTGTATGGGTTTATAATTGACCAAATTATTTATTAAACAAACCATGATAAATATCATTTGACTATAGTTGAATTTAATATCTATCAAATACTCAACACCAATAATTAGTCAACTATGGTCGAATTGGTAGGATCTATATAAACAAAGAAAAGCCTTAATATAAGGTGAATATTCCTTATTTAATCAAAAGCAATTCTCATAATAACATGTTCTAATGCCATAGAGTCTTTAAAATAAACTATGCAAAATTACCATTAACAAAACATACTTACAACTTCCCAGATAAGTGTATCTTAACAAACCATTATAAACCAATAATGTCGTTATGTAAAATTGTCAATGTAATTACTGCAATGGAATATTGATCAGTCCAAGAAATTTAATCTACTCAACACACTAAATCCAAATAAACAATGATCATAATAAACACTTTATGATCATAATATAAAGTAGATTAATAAGTAAACTTAATAAAAAATTGTTGCTACATTTTATCATAGTTAAGATACGTATTACTTTACCTTATAAAACCAACATTTTACCTATCTCGATCGAACATCCTTTCATGTTATTTAATCAATGATCGTTAATGTCAAAAGAGTTAGTACATTTAACAATCATCATTATTTCCACATAATGAAATAATATATTGAAACCATGAATAATTTCAACCATAATTTGCAAGTTATTACTTTCAATAAGAAAATCAAGTCACAATATCAATAACAGGTATAACAACAACAAAGCATCCAACATGGAATCATCAAACTCAATAATGTAATGAGACTCGATCAACAAACAAAAAATATGGTATTAATGTGAGGTGTCCCATGAGTGCTTGGTGGAAAGAAACATTATGTGGTTATCTTCACAAACACACATAAGTATGTTTATCCTTTTCAGATAAATATGTGTACGCCGACTACGAGACTAGTCGGGTAATGCTTCTTACACCCAAACCTTTTTATTCAATCTACGCAAATAACCTTATCTTTCTACAATCATACAATGAAAATGTGATATGTGACATATAGTTACATTCCCATTATTGATCCCTATATTTTTATGCATAATATTGTATTTTATGATAAAACTAAACCACTTTAGTAAAAGATTCATAAAATTCACCCCAATGTGGATTTAATGGTCAAAAATTAAATTTAGAATGTTAGATGTTTGCTTCATCCACACTATTGATTACCCTAATGGGTTTATAATATAGCACATGTCACCAAGACCAATGGCGAGACTTGTTTCTACATTGAATTTCATGGCCTCAATAAGGTTTTCCATAAGGAAATTTATTGACTTCCCCAAATCAATATAGATACAGATTAGACCACAGGGTATGACATCTTATCCTTCATGGATGGGTTTTTAGGATACAACCAAATTAAATTCAATCTTGCAGACTCGTAAAGAATATCTTCCACAACCCCTTGGGGTATATTTTATTATATTGGTTTGGATTTTAGGTTAAAGAACATTAGTTCCACTTACCAATGCACAATGCCTCACATATTTCATAACTATATCCATAAGATTATCGAAGACTCTGTTGATGAACTATTAGTGAAATTAACCAATTGCCATAATCATGCACAAGATTTGTACATCAGCTTTGAACAATTTTTGTTGTTGTACAATGTTCTCTTAAACCCATATAAGTTTATCTTTGGGTTCTTACTGCGAATAAGTTTCTAGGATACATTATTTCTAGTCAAGGAGTAGAGGTTGATGTTAACAACTTTAAGCTATTTTTGACATGTCACCACCATAGAATATTGAGAAATTACAATCTCTCCAAGGAAAAATTTAGGCTATTTTGTTGCCCAATTGGCTGATAAAACACAACCTTTTACATGACTTGTAAAGAAAGATATAACATTTATTTAGAAAACTACACGCCAACAAGAATTTAAAAACATTAAACATTATCTACTTAATCCTCTAGTTTTAATTCTTCTATATTCGTCAAACCATTATTACTCGCATTTTCTCTATTGAATTTTCCCTTATTGCTTTACTCGCACAATGTGATGATGCCAATCATGAATGCACTATATATTATATTAGTCACACCTTGTTTCCATATCGATCAATTATAACCCCATTGAGAGGCTTTGTCTTGCCCCAATATTTTCTAGAACCAATTTGTGCCATTATATGTTCAATACTAAGGTACAAGTCATAAACAAGGTGGACCTTTTACGTTATTTTATCGTACACACACCTTTATAGTCATATTACATTTTGGTTAATACTCTTAATGAATTCAACCTCAAATTTGAGGCTCAAAAATAAATTAAAGGAAAATTCCTCACCAATCAGTTGGTCGATACCCCTCTTTTGATTCCTCTCCCATTAATGATGAATTTCAAGATGAGTTTACTTCCTACAACATTGATTCTAAATTTTTCACTATGTACTTTGATGGATCCCAATGTGCTACTAGAGACATCATTGACATAGTCTTTATTAATCCCTATGGAGAGAATATTCATTTTTCCTATCTCTTAGGGGTTTCAAACACCAATAACATCATTGAATATGAAGCATTAATCTTGGGATTGTATAATATGTTAGAATTTGAGGATTCTAATAAATACGGATTTAATCAACTTACATATTACATAATGTTACAATAAATATTTAAATAAAAATTACATCATAACATAAATAAATAAAGAAATACTTACAGAAATAAATAACATAGGTGACACAATATTTATAGTGGAAAACCCCAATAGGGTAAAAACCACTTTGAAAATAACCTTTTACTTCAGAGAACTTATTTTACATCCAGTAAGATCACCTCCTCCTTTGAAACCCTATTTACCAAGGGTAAAACCAAATCACTTGATTTGCATGCACACCTTTGATATATTCCCCGAATATATCAAATAAAGACCTAAAGTCCTTTTTATATAAGGTGTCTTTTGACCCACATTTTCAACCTAAAATGGTTGACACATACACCTAGGTTTATAATACTTAATATTAGAAATATAATCATTTCATGATATTAAATATTTAACCTAAAGTATATACCTAGGTTAGCATATTTAATAATAGAAATATAAATATTTCATATTATTAAATATTAACCTATATATTAGTGATGGACTCATAGACATTAAGGTTTGGCCAAACCACGTAATCATTATGTTCCAATGCTCCCCCTTAATGTTAAGTGGGATAACATAACATATGCCAATAGATTACCTACCCGTGGTACATTACAGGATTTACAATCCTTAAACCATAAAGGTTTTAGGCTAACATATTGGTTGAAGGAATTATAACACCTTCATCATACTCAATTTACTTTTTGGTACAAAAGGATTTGGAATCCCAAAGATCATCCCATGATCAGTGGCTAAGTATGATTTGTGAGTTTTACATGTTCTCACGAGTTCTCATAAAAGGTTATTGAACCCAAACATATAGGATCCTTTTACAACCAAGGACCTCCTTAACAATATGCTTGTACTGGATGTTTACCAATAAACTCAATAGCACTAAAGAGTTTATTGAATACCTCCTTTAAGATCTTTCTACACTTATTTCTAAAAAATAAGTCGAGGAGGTATACATGCCCGAAGGTCTTTTACAAATGCTTGAAGGTATTTTTACAAAAACTAAGTTCCATTAGGAGGTGACATTGTCATGCACACTCCCCTCAATGGAAACTCTAACAATCTAAGATTTTCATGAAAGTGACAAAAATTTGCAGCACTCAAGGACTTTGTGAAGATGTCAGCAACATGCTCTTTAGTCAACATGAACTTGAGATTTATCTCATCACTTTGCACCTTCTCACGGGTGAAGCATATATGTATCTCAATGTTCTTTGTCCTCTGATGTTGAACTGGATTCTTAATCAAGAGTAATACAACTCTAACCACCACATAGAAGATAAATACTTCCTTTAGCTTCCATGTGTATCTCTACCAACAGCCGTTGCAGCCACATGAATTCTTTACTTCTTCCATTGTACTTCTCTACCTCAGTAGAAAAAATGGAGACTGTTGATTGTATTTGTTGTTCCAAGTAATGGTTCCTACACCAAAAACTTGAACACATATCCAATATATTTTATAACACAACATCAGTATGGTTAGAATCACAAAATCCATATAAGATAGCATTTTCATTCTTATTATAATGTAACCCATAATTGATTGTTCCTTTCAAATATCTAAAAATTATTTTTGCAAGATTCCAATGATCTCTAAAAAGGTTCCTACATAAACCTTGAAGTAATTCCTTTTGTATATGAAATATATGATCTAGTTATAGTTAGATAAATCAAACTATCAACTAACAACGTATATAAAATAGGATCAACCTTTTTCATATGCAGATTTATGATCAATATTTATTCCAACTTCCATTGAAGTAGAAAATGGTTTATAATCAATCATAAGAAACTTTTTCAATACAATGGTTGCATATTGTGTTTTGAAAAATAACAATAGAATGAAATACAATCATATAAATAACATGATGTGAGAGACCTAACTCATTCATTTCAAAGTACTGCTTCAATTTCTCTTTAATCCTATGAATTAAATTAGAATTTTCACTAGACATAAGCAAATCATCAACATATATACATATAATGATAATATACGATCCTTATATATTAATGAATATATCATTGTTAGAAGAAAAATTAAAAAAACCTAACAATTTAAAGAAGGAAACAATTTTCACATACCAAGCTCTAAGAGCTTGTTTTATACCATTAAGGATTTCTCAACTTACAAACATAGTTTTCAAGTACTGCTTTCTTCAAATCCTTTAGGTTGAAACATGTAAAGTTGTTCTTTTAAATCGTAATTTAAAAAAGTATTTTTCTTATCCATTTGGTGGATTTCCCACCGAAATTGAGCAGAAATTACAAATAAGTCCCTAACAGTACTCATTTTAGCTACAGAAATGTCTCAACATAACCAATATCAAGTTTCTGAGTGAAACTTCTAGCAATAAGTCTAGCTTTATGTTTGTTAATACTACCATCACCATTATATTTTACTTTGTATATCCACCTAGACCCTATAATACTTCACGAATCAGGTTCATACAAGGTAATTAATGCATGGTACATATGATGGCTTTTGGTCATTTTCCTAAGGTTAATAGGATTTGAGTTTTCTAACATAGATTGAGCCCAATTTAATTTCTTATCTAGGAAGATAAGAGTTTCAAAAACATCTATAACATCAAAACATCATCATGACCATTTACTAAATCAGAATCAAAACCATCATTTAGAAACATTTAATGAAGTAACTTCAAGAGAAAAAGAAAACACATGTAAACCTTTCACTAGACTATATCTATACATTTCATATAAGCTTCGATAATTAACATGTCCTAACCTTTCATGCCATAGTTTTGAATTATTCAAACTCTGAGATATAAAACAAGATGTAGAAGAGAAATCATCAAAAATATATAGATTATTTCTTTGAATTCCTTCAGCTATTATACTCTCATTACTATCCTTGATATACCAAGTATCCTTCATGCATGGATTCTAGTTGTGTCCATACCTCTTTCGGATGTTTGATATTACCAATGTGTAGAAGGTACTCATTGTTCACATTGCATAGAAAAATAATCTTACATTCATTGTAAGAATGCATTCATGTTATCTACAGTTGCTTGATGACTGGTGGGAGCAACCTTAGATCTAGAAACAATCGTCCAGAGTTTCCTCGCCATAAATTCTATTTTGACCTAAATGTTGTAGTTGGTTTCATTCAGATCTAGGTTTTGTCAAGACAAAAATAGTTGGATGTCATTATTTTCCTAAACTTGTAAAACATACCCCATTATAATATACAATGTACCACAGAGTTAGATACATATTTATCGATAAAAACAACACTTTTAATAGAATCATATCTAAAGAAACTATTTGCTCATAACTAATTATATCATTACAATGCATACTAGTGGAAACTCTAGACTGATCTTAAGACTTTCAGAAGTCAACATAATACTGCCAACTAGCTTATTATGGGAGACTTCAATTCTCCTTTAAACCCAAGTGAAAAACAAGGAGGAAACTCTAGTTTTTCCATAGGCATGGATGAATTTATAGATTTTGTTGCTGACCTAAATCTCATGGATGTGGATCTTCATGGAAATCAGTTCACTTGGACTAACAGAAGGTTGGGGAAAGACTTAATTCAAGTCAGACTAGATAGAGCTCTTTTCTTTGCTAGTTGGATCCTTAATCAGGATTTCCATCTTACTTCCCTACCCAGAATTGGGTCAGACCATAATCTGATTGCTTTAAAACTCTTCAATTAGACTAAGCCCACTAGGAGTTCCTTCAAATTTGAAAAGATGTGGATGGAACATGATGATATCCATGACAGGATTAAGGAATGGTGGATTTGGGATGGTGAGGGCACTACTCAGTTTAGGCTTATTCAGAAACTTAAAAATGTCAAAAATAGGTTAAAATTTGGAACAAAAATTTTTTTGGGAATGTGTTTGAACAAAAAAGGAATTAAAGCAAAAGCTCCAAGATTTGGAAATCAAGATGAATTCAAAGGGGAGATCTCTTGAAGATCAATCAGTGGAAAAGAATATTCTTTCAGAGCTACATACGGTATGTAGTAGAGAAGAATCCCTATGGAGACTCAAATCTAGGGCTATTTGGCTGAAAGAAGGAGACAGAAATACGAAATTCTTCCATATGACCACCCTGAAGCATAGAGCCTACAATAGGATAATGGAAGTTGCTAAAGGAAATGACACTGTTGTAAAAGACCTAAGGAGAATCAAAGAAGCTCTCAAATTTTACGAAAAATTGCTTAATGAGAAGAATATCATTAATGATGAGGCAGTCTCTTTCATGTTGGAGGCTATCCCCCAAGACAAAATTCAAAAGTAGATATTTAAAGACATCACTAAAATTGTCACATTGGAAGAACTTCAAAAAGCTATGTCCACTCTAGAAGGGGATAAGGCATCGAGTCCGGATGGTTTCTCAGTCAACATTTTTTAGAAGTTTTGGGAAATCTATTCGGATGATCTTCTCAGGGAAGTGAATGAATTCTATAGAACTGGTGATCTTTTGAAAGAGCTAAACAACACCCACATTGTGTTTGCTCCAAAAAAATGGATGCTAAGGATTTCAAAGACTTCAGACCCATCATTCTGGTGAATGTTATTTATAAAATTTTTACCAAGATCATTGCTACCAGACTTCAGTTCATTATGAATGATTTAAAATCAAAACAACAAAGTGCTTTCATTAAAGGCAGGATTATTCAGGATGGAGTGATCATGGTTCATGAGACCATTCACTCTATGGATAATAATAAAAAATCTAACATGGTCCTTAAACTTGATATGAATAAAGCCTTCGATAAAGTCTCCGGGCCTTTCTTGAAAAGGTTTTGACAAAATTTGGTTTTCTAACTAAATTCAGAAAAATTATCAAGGCATGCATCACTACGGCCAGATTCTCAATGGTGGTAAATGGAGAGCTGGTGGGATTTTTTACTAGTAGTAGAGGGCTAAGGCAAGGAGATCCCATATCCCCTTTTCTCTTCATTATTATGGCTGACAGTCTCAGCAGAACAATTGATAAAGTAGTCACAGATGGTCTTCTTAAAGGATCTAAGCCCACTTCCACTAATCAAACAACTTCTCATCAGCAATTTGTGGATGATACAATCCTTCTTTTAATGGCTTCAATCCTTGAAGCTAAGGCAACAAATTCCATTATGAAATTATATGAATCTGCTTCTAGGCAAGAGATTAATTTTGATAAAAGCTCAATTTTATTTTTTAACACCCCTAGGAAAGACAACTTAGAATTGCTAAAATTTTGGGATGTAAAATCAATTCACTCCCCACTACTTATTTGGGCCCCCCCCTTGGTACTAAAAAAGTATCAACCAAAGTCTGGAATGACCTGTTGGAAAGATTCCAAAAGAAAATGGCTGGGTGGAAAGGAGCCATTTTGTCAAGTGCTGGTAAGTGTCTAGCTCATAAAAAGCACTCTTCAGAATCTACCTATATATATCATGTCTCTCTATAATATCCCTTCTATCTTTAGAGAAAAAATTGAGAGGATTCAGAAGCACTTTTTATGGCAGGGAATGGAGGATAAATTCAAATATCACTTGGTAGCTTGGGACCAAGTATGCACTCCCAAAAAAATTGGGGGCCTGGGTATAAAAGACATCAAAAAAATGAATGGGGCTCTAATTGCAAAAATGGGTTGGAGAATGCTCTCGGAGAAACAACCTTGGATTGAACTAATTAAGGCCAAATACCTTAATCAACAAGTAGCCATTTCTTTTCTTCAGGAAGAGCATCTTCCTTATGGATCCATTTTCTAGAATAATTTAGTTCAGATCAGGAATTTCATCAAACAAGGAAGTAAATGGAAAGTGGGGAATGGTAGAGATATAAATTTTTGGGGGGATAACTAGTCTAACTGCAGTCTTATTGATAAATTTGGAGTAGTCAAAGACAACCTTGAACAAAAGTATGGTACTAGAATCATGGATTACATAGACAGGGATGGCAACAAGAAGAAATGGAAAAAACTCCTTGGGACAAAGATGATTTGAACCACATGATGTCCTCTTTGCAAGATCATTTGGACCTTATCCCCTTAAGTCAACTAGATGTTAAGGATGAATTGGTCTAGAACAACTCTATTGATGGAGATTACTCTGTTAAATCTGGATATAATTCTTTCTTTGAAACTATTCAGAGCAAGTTCAATTGGAGCAGGATTTGGATGGCTGAGCTCACACCTAAAATCAATTTTTTCTTTTGGCTTGCTCTCAGGGGCAAAATTCTCACCAATGACAACCTGATAAGAAAAGGTTTCATAATGCCAAATAGATGTCACCTTTGTAAAAAGAATCTGAGGATATCAGACACCTGTTAGTCCATTGTGAGTATGCCACTAAAATATAGAGTTTTCCTTTTCTAAATTCAAAGTTTACTTGAGCTGCCAAAGGATTTCATCCAGTTTTGGACCCAATGGAATCCTCCTTTTAAACACTGTGTTGTGAGAAGACTCTGGAAATTGGTAATGCCCCATATTATTTGGAGGATATGGAAAGATAGAAATGACATCATTTTTAGAAATATTAAATAGCATTGCAAGCTCAGCTTTGTTAAGATTACTAATGTTGTCAAAGAGAACATCAAAAGATTCAAACCTCCCAAGAACAAGAATTATCCTGAAAATGAAGAGCATATTTTGTCCAACTGGAAGATTGGAGTTGATAATATTTAGAATAACATCATTTCTAACATTGACAGGTCTTTGATACATTGGAACCCTCCTGATCTCAACTGGCACAAGCTGAACTTTGATGGGGCTTCTAAGGGTAATCCTAGGATTGCTACAGGGGGAGGAGTGATTTGAGACCATAGAGGTAGTTTGATTGCTACCTATGCTGGTAAAATGGGGATACAAACTAACCATTATGTTGAAGCCTTGGCTACTCTATGGGGGCTTAGAATTTCTCAGACACATAACATTCAAAATATTATTCTGGAAGGAGACTCACTAAACATCATTAATCATCTAAATCAGTCTTCACCTCCTAGCTGGAATATCAAGGATTTCATCATGGAATCTATAAGCATTTGTCAAACCTTCAAAAATATCTGAATCAAGCATACATACCGGGAGGGAAATAAGGTTGTTGATGCATTGGCTAATCATGGCATAAATAATAATCTAATTATTTGGGATAATGTTAATCACATCCCTGAGAAGGTACAAAGTAGCATTAAAGTGGATATTTATGGGCACTCAAGTATGGAGTAAGGATAATGATAAATTGAAGTGGGCTTTAGAGGGGATAAAAGATCACGCTTGGGGAAATACCATGTAAGCTACGGCCACATTAACTTTCATTACTCACAACAAGTGGGCAGAACTCTTAAAATCTAGGACAGGCAGAAAGATAACTACATTTCAAACAACAATTCAAACAAGGGTTTTGAGGACAAGATTTATAGTAATTTCAGAGAGGAAGAAATGGGAGGAGCCCCGTGCCAGTTAGAACCCAGCAGTGACTTGGAATGGAAGAGAAACAAAGAGCTGTGGAGCCTCTTCAAGAAGGGCAGAATCACAAACTTCATTGATAGAATTCAAGGACACGATCAAAGCATTTCGGTCCATTCATATGGATTGGAAAGATTAAAAAATGGAGTATGGAGGACATAAAATCACTGTTAATGAAGAGCTAATACTTGAATCTACATGCCTAAAGATGGATGGATTTCATTTCTTCAATAAGGGGATCGACCAAAATGTTGAGGAGAAGAATTTTTCTACTGATAATGAGGAGCTAGTTTTTGTTACTATGGGATTGAGGGTAAGTTCTATCCCCTCGCCCTTTGATGAAATCACCCGAATGATGGTCCAGTATATCTCTTTGGAAGGGAGATATGTTACAGTTCCTATTAAACACCTGGTGTTCCTAAACCATTTCTGTAGGAAAATCATTGTCTACTTCCCACATTATCTTTTAAACTCCCTCGAATGCTCCATCTTGGATTTCCAGAAGCATTCCTAGGCTATTCCCATGCATCAAGGCCTTATCATTTTGCTGCACAAGCTCTATGTTTCTAAATACCCCAGTCTCCCATCATCCCCCAGCACCGTTCCACTCTTTCCTACCACCTCTATCCGCACCCCCATCCCTTCCACCATGACCAAGCCTAAAACAAAGAACCATAAGAAGCCCAAATTGAACACCCCTATTTCGGGCAGAGTTCTTCGCAACAATCAGGGTTTAGAAGATGTCCAAAACTTATTACACATCAGCAGTACAGGCCAAGAAGAAACCTTACAAAAAGAGGGAAAAAGTACTTCCCAAAGGCTGGAAGCTTTGGAAAATGAAATGATGCAACTAAAAGAAGAAGTGCAGCATTTGGCCAATCAAAAAGGCAAAAGGAAGATGGATAAGGATACTGACCTTGGCAATAAGCAAGTTGAGGACATCTACAAAAAGCTAAACTCCTTGGAAAATCAGTTGGGAGAGAAAAGGATCACCATGATCACAACATGGAAATTTTTAATGTAATCAGTGATTTCCTTGAACAACATGTTCGTAGCGTTTCTGTGCTTAGTGAGATCCCGGACACTCTTTGGGGAACGGACAAGGAAAGCAGTCAAACCATAGCAAATTTGGATGCTAAGGACCCCACACACATGAAAATGGTGGCTCTTTTCACCTCGTTGTAATCTATTAAGTCTAGAATTAACAGAGCTGCCAAGAAGTAAAGGAGGTCTTCATTGCAGATGTTGCTTTTCATCATACTTTTTTTATTTTTTTTGGCTGCTTTGTTGCAGCACACGCTCTGTTTTACTTTTCTTTAGTAACTCTCTTTCGGTTCTTTGTTGGCTTTAACACCTTTTCTGGATGTTGATCCTTTTTTTGTGGAACCTCTTCATGTTTTATCTAGCTTTTAGGCCCTCTATGTAAACAGGGTATAGTCCCTTCAAAACTATTTACCAATAATAAAAAAATTAACCTCCCATGATCAAAATAATAACCCGCATTATAAAGGGCTCTGCATTATACCCCGTTTATATAAAAATATTTCCAACCATATAGAAGTGAAGAAGAGACCCTAAGAATGCATAACTTCAAATTTCTGAAAAAAATAATGTAAAAAAGATCCGGCCACTTAAATTTGACGTCTAAATGACCGTCATATTGTCTTATGTTTGGTCTACCATGACGGTCATTTGACCATCAAATTTAATGAAACCAAAACTTGTGTATTTCCAGAATGTGAAATTCTAGAATTTCTTCTTCTGTATAATATTAGGGAGGTTATATTTTAACACATTATAATAACCTATTATAATTTATAATGTAAAAATATATACACTTTTTTATAATAAAAATGTATATAATTTATAGAATGAAAATAAAAAACAACATATAGTTCATAAAAATTATAAACTATAGTATATTGTTTTTATATTAAAAATACATAACCCTTATTAAAGGGGTTTAAAGTACATAGACTCAAAGTTACAAGAATTTTACCAGTGCAAGTAGATTTATGAGAGTATATATTAACTCGCATATTTTCCGGAGGGGACAAGTAATTTCACCCGACTAATGAAATAAATTGAAATCCCTATTTTAATGAACATTGTCTCCTCCTTCATCTACTCTTAATTTTACCACCGCACACATTTAAAAGTATCAAATATTGTATAATATTTTATATAATTCCTTCAAGATAAAAACTTTAAAACTTTTATGTGGCTATAACTACCAATATTTTAATAAATATTTACCACACTTCACGTGGGCCACCAATAAACTAGCCCCTTTTTTAATTCTCTATTTATACTTGAGATTTCCATATTTATACTTGAGATATTATCTCATTTTATTCTCCACTCCCACTCTTATATAAAAGAAAACCTTTAAATAGGTTTATTTATATAGTTTTTATAAACTATAAGATATAAATGAATGGGGTCTCCCCTTACATGGATAATATAAATGGTTAGGGACATATATTAGGTTTTATTTCATGAGTATTAAGATTTAAAATGTAATCCCTTCATGGCCAAGAAATAAACATGGGCCCCCTTACTAAAAAAAAGTAACCACTTTGAGTTTTTTTAAACATATATAAACCAAATCTAATAAAATTTATATTTTAAGTGGTTTAAAATAACCATATATATAAAATATGATTCAAACTTAGGTTTGTTTTTTTTTTTTTTTAAACTATATATGCCTAGATTTATAAGTTCAGTTTAAGCTTAGAATATGGTTTGTTGACTCTTCCCTCAATCCCATGTAATTTTAATATGGTTTAAGGCTTTTAATATATAGTTTTTTTCAAAAATATATAAATTTTAATATGATGTTTATATAAATTATTATATAAACCTTATTTTATATTATATATTTTTATTTAAAAATAATAATATAGTTTTCAAATTATATAGGATATAGTTATAGATTAACTATAAACTATAGTTTTTCAAATCAAATCTTTTAGAGGGGACCAAAGAACATGAGTATGAATTTACCTTCCAAATATTTAACTTGCAAACATTTGAAATTATAGAAAACATGAAAATTATTTCATATAGTAATAAATCCTTTCTTTTTTGTATGTGACTTTCACGCAGGTAAATATTTGAAGCCCCTTTCACCTATGCACACATCAATCTCTAAACAAATATTAATTCCATATAATTTACAAAATGTAAATGAAATTAAGAATCATATCATATTACATCTCCCCCAAAAAAATTAGGGATTTAAAATTGAAAAACCCTAAAAATTTACCGAGAGTTTAATTACACAAATGTAATGCCAAAATAAATTGGGAAAAAAAGGGGACCAGATACTTTTAAATACCCTTTTGGGTTGGTTGAAAAAACCCGTACAAATTAAATAAATAAAATACAAAACATTTGATCTTAATTTATTTAATTTACCTTGCTCTGTTACCATGTTAGAATTTGAGGATTCTAATAAATATGGATTTAATCAACTTACATATTACATAATGTTACAATAAATATTTAAATAAAAATTACATCATAACATAAGTAAATAAATAAATACTTACAAGAAATAAATAACATAGGTGACACAATTTATAGTGGAAAACTCTAATAGGGTAAAAACCACTTTGAAAATAACCTTTTACTTTAAAGAACTTATTTTACATCCAGTAAGATCACCTCCTCCTTTGAAACCCTATTTACCAAGGGTAAAACCAAATCACTTGATTTGCACACCTTTGATATATTTCTAATACATCAAATGAGGACCTAAATTCCTTTTTATATAATATGATTGGGTATGTCTTCCGACTTACATTTTCAACCTAAAATGGTTGACACATACACCTAGGTTTATAATATTTAATATTAGAAATATAATAATTTCATGACATTAAATATTTAACCTAAAGTATATACCTAGGTTAGCATATTTAATAATAGAAATATAAATATTTCATATTATTAAATATTAACCTATATATTAGTGATGGACTCATATACATTAAGGTTTGGCTAGACCACTTAATCATTATGTTCCAACATAATACTCGTACATTATGCATTAAACATATACAATTTTTTTGAGATTCACAACTCATTGTCCATCAAGTCTAGGATATATATAACACAACGGAGGAATGTTTAATTTTCAAGAGTCTACTTACATCCTTAAACTTTTACTCTATTACCACCATACCCTGCAAAGACAATAAGCATTTTGACATTATGGCTAGTGTTGTTTCCTTGATCCCTTTGGATATTACTAATGATTACACCACCTTTACCATCTAGTAACTCTATAAGGATTATATTTCTCCTACCACCATTTATGCTCTCCATGTTTTTATCACCACATGAAAATCCAATATTATTTAATGGTTTACTAGCATCTATAACTACCTCTATCAATAATAACTTCCTGTAACCACTTTACCTCATGAAGTTTGTCACTTATGTTATGAGCCTACTTATTATGTCCTTAAAGGAGGATCATTGTTAAAACAATATTTTGATGTTTGATTACTACATTTTAGGGGATTTTGATGCCCAAATCACTTTATCTCAATTACATGATAGTGAATGCGATGGTCAATTAAGTGGCAAGACTATGTATCAAAAATTATTTTGACAAATACATTATTGGTCCACCATGGAATAATATTTCCATGAATATGTTAAATTTTGTGATCAATGTAAATGCTACAAGTAATATTCATCATGCCATGTTTCATGTATTATAACCTAGTATACCTCCATGGCTATTTTCCATATGGGTATTTGACTTAGTTGGAAAGGTTAACCCTCAATCAAGACAGGGGTACAAGTTTATCATCACAACCACATAATACTTTACCAAATGGGTAGAGGTTATCCCCTTAGAGTATAATAATAGTAATGTTATATATAACTTTCTCATGATGTAAATTATCACCCAATTTGATCCCCTTCTACATTACTATTACAAATAATGGACCTTTTATCGAAAATTGTCTTGTTAAACAAAATTATGCAAAGTTTAAAATCAAGATTACATTTTCTACCCATTATTACCCATAGGAAAATGGTAAAAATGTTGGAAAACATAATAACTGAGAGGGGAGGGGTGAATTATTTCTTAAAATTTTTAAGACAACTCTAAATCTCAAGATACCATTCAATCTTGCTCAAACTTTACAATGAATAACAATGACATTCAAACAAAAAAATCAACAAGTAAACACACAAGATGACAATATTTAATATGTAAAACCCTTGAAGGGAGAAAACCCCACTAAAATTAATTCACTATAATGGGAAAATATCCCAAAAATAGATTACAATTATTTCAATTTTTGAGCACTCACTCAACTTGAAGCACCAATTCCAATGTCTAAGCCAAGAACCTACTTGACAAATTTTGTAAAATCCTACTTACATGGAAGCAACAACTCCCAATTTTTCTAAGCACCTACTTAGTCTTCACAAATTTTTATCACCTTCATTCTCCTAGTTTCTTACAACAACAAATTATTGATCTCTTATTCATCTCCTATTTGATCATCCTTCTTATCGACACTTCTAAAATCAACTATGTGCTCATTCACACATACTTTTGAACCTTGGTCTTCAAAAGTATTTTCTGATGAAAATTTTTACATACATATATATGAGGATAATATTCTCTCACACCTCTTCATCTTTAACTTCTAACTACTTCACCTTTTAGCTTCTTCATCCCTGTTCAAGGGCTTGGATGACATCATCTAAAAACTGCCAACATGCAATCATTGTACTTATAGAGGTGTTAGTTTCACATGCATACCTTACATGGACTTGTCATGGTAGTTAAAAAATATATGAGGATCAAAAATAACTCATGAACTTACTGCACCTATGACAAAAATATGGATATTTCATATTAATATCTGCTAACTATGATTTGTAATCTTTCTTACATTCTTATCCTCTTCCTTAATGCAGGTTTCTTTGTCTTGTAGATAATGATAACATGCAACAAGTGTTGTGGTAGTAGTCATACATTAAAAATGGACTCTCAATGGATTCTATAGGAATAACAATCTTCAAAACTTTCCATTCCACTTTCAAGTCTCCATTAGAGCTCATATGCACAACTAGGTGTATGAACTTTACAATCTTCAACTTATGTTTATGAGGAGCATTATAAACTCATGTCATGCAATGAATTTAGGATGGATAAATGTTTAAGAGGTATACAACATCACCATGTAATTAGATAAAAATAGTTCAAATCATAGAGTCTCCACTTCAGCTTTCCTTCTCAACTTATGCATGCAGTCATGGTAGATCTAGAAGCCACCATAAAGAATGCTTCATCAACCTAAATATATGAGCCTTTAAACCATCTCAATTCTTGGAGAAAATGTTATGTGATCTCTATATCACCTTCAGGAACTTGGATTTGCACTACCATCTCCATTTTATTCAAGAAGCAAATATTAAAGAAAGGTCCTAATGCTTTGCATGCACAAATAAAAAGTCTTCATAGATTGAGAAATCTCACTTACTTATCTATTATTTCATGAATTATATATCAAATTTTAAGAATTATATAGGTATTTATAAACTCACTAGGTCTATGGCATGCTTCATTTCGGTGCATAAATGTCAAATATGCTTGATTTTCATAGATTACTCGACCGGGTTTCAGTCCCAAAAACTTGATCTTTCTTCATTTGCATTTAACATACCAAAACTCACTTTCATTTTTATAAAATTATTGAAAAATTCAATAATAACCTTAATTCAATTTTTAATCACTCACATGCATTGATTTTATGGATAAGTACACATTTTCCTTCTAGTTTCTTAGACCTACTTGACATGCCTAGAATGGAAGTTTTGGACCATTAGAGCTTAGGCCTAAAAACACTTCTCTTGAACACTTTTGAGGTCAAACATGTCATATGGTACGTGTATTAACTGTTTATGAGCATATTACACCTTCAAAACATGCATTCAATTTAAGACTCTCTCCAACAAACTTGACTAGTTTTGTATTGTTTGGATTGTATCAATAGACAATCTTGATTGACATGGATCACCAAAAATTTGCACATAACTTACTTGAATCTTATTATGGAAACTTGGGGAATATCTCAAGATTTCTCCCATAGTTTAATTTTCAACATGACACTTGTTGTACCTGACTATACTAGAAAATCCTTGAAAATAGAGTTGAAACTATACTTGAATAGTTGACTGAAATACGAAAATACCACTAAAATGATCTACAGAGATCCCTCTATATCCCTAAGTCTTTAAATTAGCTTTCCTAAGTAATTTTATGATCAAAAACTTGATTTCTTCTCCATCTCTATAAGGCTAGGGTTTTAGGAGGGTTTGGACCTACCTAGCTTTTTAAGGTTCGTTCATAAATCTTAGGCCATCATTTCAACTCATTCCACTTGAAAAATGAACTAGATTCCATGCCCCAAATTTGATGAAAATATTGGGTCACCATGTACAATTTTAACGTAAAATTGATCTCATCAAACATGACCTTTGAGCTATAAATGATCATTTTGAGAGATCAATAATGCCTAAAACCTCATAACTAAAAAAATTTCTTTATATTTCTCTAAAATTTGGTCCACAACACTAGGAAAACCTTATTCACATGTCCCAAGGCTCATTTTCTCACAAAAATATTTATATCTTCTTTACCACCATGATTTGGCCATTATTTTTGGATTTTCCTCAAGAATATGCCCTAAAATTTCCTTTAGCATGCCTCTACCAATTGAGTTATGAATTGTAGTACCTTACATATCCTCTCTACACTCTCACAATACATTGTTCATGTTTTTCCATCCTTTATTTGGATTTCTCATTTTCCTTATCCAATCTATGCTTGCATTAGGTCTTAGAACTAGGCCTAATCAAGCTAGTTTACACAATGAATCATGATACTTTACCTATCATTGAATCCCTTCCATGCCCTTGAAACATACATTAAGACCTATAGGACACATGTTAAGTTCACACCAAGCACCTCCATGCACCTAGTTTCTTGCTAATACACTAACCATACACTAAGACCTTTTACAAACACCATGACATCTAAGAGAACCACACCAAAACACTCCAAACATACCATTTCATGCCATGTGAGGTATAAAGAAGGCACTACCAATCAACATTCATGCCCCCGAATGGTTAACACCTTATTAATCACTCATTTCCATCAATGCCAATGATAACACCAATGAGACAGGGTTCAAAAACCTAGACCATTAACAAAACCATTTTCAATAGTCTCCATAATATTTTTGATAAATATAGCTCTGATTGGCACAACCATATTCTCTACACCATATTCACTAACCATACTAGTGCTCATACATGTACCAATGCCATACCCTTTTTCCTCATTTATTATAGTGGGGTTGTATTTCCATTAGAATTAGAGATCCTTACACTTCATATATCTATAAAGGATATCACCAAGGAAAATGACTACCATGAGAAACATTAACATGATCTATAAATTCTTGACTCTAAGTGTATACAAGAATTGGAACATTTGTGTATGTATCAAGAATGCAAGTAAGTATGCTTACGGTAAAAATTACATACCCGCATGTTTCAAGTAGGTGATTTAGTTCTTAAATAAATTCAAAAGAATAAAAATGTTGAGGTAAAAATAAAAGTAAAATTAAAACCAATTTGGCAAGGACCATATACTAAGCACATGGATTAGCCCTGGTTTTAACATCTAGCTAAGATTGATGGCCATCTCGTGAAGAATCCCATGAATATTATGAACTTACAACAATATTACACTTAGTTTTTTTACTTCATTCCTTCCCATATATTTTTACATGGGTATATACTAATATGAAACAAAAACATTCATATATTTGCAAAAATACAAAATGACCTATACATCTTACTTGAGTTGTTTGTACTATACATTATATGTGTTATTTGTTACTTTGTTTTGAGATGTTTACACTTTGCATTACACATATTTTTTTCTCTTTACACACATGTGTTCACTTATTATATTGAGATGGATGTAGGACACACATATTGGTACATATGTATTTTGGCACTCATGTCTTCATACATTATCATAATTTTGTGGCAACCCCTCCACATCCTACATGTATTATTATTCTATTATATTTCATTTACACTTCCTCATTTATGCTCAATTATATACATTGTGTATTTGTTACTTTTCATACTAACATGACTAACACATTTTTATTGTGTAGCATTGACATCTATTGTTTTATTTGTTTCATCTATGTTGGCTACTACATCATATTATCATCTTGTTGTCATGTTAAATGTATAACATTAAAAATTTAAAAGTATGGTCATGACAACCAAGCCCTTACTTGAAAACCTCATCATTTGGTCATTGTAAACCCTTCCTCTATCCAACATGTGTATTGTGTCATCCTCATTTTATATAAGATGAATGTGTTAGAATTATTTTCAAGTGGGTTTAATATGCAATGAAGTATACCTAGATGGATTTAGAAAGTTACTGAGATCTAGGGTAGAATAAATCTTCCCGGAGGAATTAAAAAGGGCTATTTTTTTCCATTTTACAGTTAAGGAATATCCTCTAGAAGGTGATTTCAAAGGAAAAGATCTTATATAGGTTGTAAAAAAGAGTATTGGCTGTATCCAAGGTATTTTGAAGGAAATTGGTAGAGCCATATTGATTAACTAAAATGTAAGTATGTGGACTAGTTAATCAAAGATATGAGCAACTATAAATAACGTAAATAGATGTTGTAAATAAGTATGTAAATGAACCAAGAAGCTAATATAATGAAAGTAGAAACCCTAATATGCAAAAGAGAAGAGGAAAGAACTCAATTGAATAGAATATTCTCGTTGGGTGTCAAAGTGGTGACGGGAGCAATAGAAATCGGGAAAGACTATGCAAAATCTCTGAAAAGGATGGATATGGAGTATCTAGTTGGACTAGAGCTCCTGGAGGGGTATTGGGCACCTACATGCATTCTAGTCTACTGCAATGGGAGCCCTTTTCTATGTAGAAGATCTAGAACTAAATTTCACAGGGATGGGAGGTGGTCTGAAACCCTCATTATGTGTCACATCATATTTTATGCCCAAGATCAGATGTCACCAATAATCCAAGATGAATAGAGGATATGAAAATGACGAAAGAGAAGTATAAAAACCCTAAAAAATAAGAATGCATATGAATGGGTCGACTAACCTCAGCTACCATAATAGTGGGATTACTAACAAAGAAATTCACTACATTTTAGACCCAAATATAGCTCTAGTGAGTGTGTGTATAATGTGCCCTAGATGGTCTTATGTCAATCGCACTTTGAGAATTAGCGAGTAATAACTAAAAGTATAAAATGTAATAGTATGTGTGCATGGAATAAAATAGAATCCTCCTCCTATGCTATGTGTGATGCATATTTCCTAGCCTTGTACCTTGTGATGGAGCTATGTGGATGTAATGATCTCCAATGTAATAGATGGATGTAACTATAGGTGGATGATACTAGTAACTAGTGCTTGGTCCCTCATTATGGTCTCATAACTTTATATTTATAGGGTTATCTTGATCTAATTCTATAATCAACCGGAAAATGGTTGACCACCAAAAGATAAAGATCTGAAATGGCTAGAAAGAGACCAAAAAGTGGTGAGAAAGTGCAAAAGGGATCGAGGCACACCTAGTGGGACCAGAGCACCCATGGGTGCCTAGTCAAGGCTAAAATGACAAAGATGACCAAAAGCAGATCGGCATGTGGATGCAAAAGGTTGGGAGTAACGAAATAAAATAAGAAAAGATGCCCAAAATACAGGGGGTTAATTAGTACTTTCTTAACTCAAAACCTTCTAAATAGTTGTATGAGACCGGGATTAAATAATGTCTAAAGTGCATGATTTTTTGACTACACGTACGATACTTGGAATCAATCAAGAAAAATAAGGTCATTGTGGATACAGGGAATGTTATGCCTCAATAGAGAAAGTAGTTTTGTCCTAAATGTTATAGGAGTTGTAGGATGATTTGGAAGCTAAACAAATAGGTAATGGAAATATCTTGGAATTATTCACATGGTGGACACATCAATTTTGTTCCAAGACTTTAAAGTATTTTATGATAAATGTTAGATCTCAAATTTCACTCAACCCAAATCAATATGATTCGAGGCTTTGAGGTTACATGGGTCTATCTCCAAGTTGTGGGACCTTGTTATTGATACATATCTCAAGATAATTTTGGCCTCCTCTACTTATTTCTACTACTACAACTACTTGTAGGAAGGGAAATGCAACTATCTAACTCTACTTTATGATTCCAAGGGACTTGGGTGAGAAGAAGATGCATGAAACAAAATCCTAAGATTGAGGATGTTGATAACACTAGAAAGAAAGGGATGAACACTCTTAGATGAGTGAAAATGAGAGAAAATGCGTAAGTGGATGGGAGACATGCATGCCACAGGTCCAACAAAGCATTCAAGATTTAATTTTCATGGAAAAAAGTAGAAAATAAACCTCACAAGGGACATAAAACATGCACAACACATCACCAATGCAAAAAGGCATATAAATACAATAAAACATGATCTAGGGTAAAGAATATCCACAAAACAAACTTTTATTGCTTCCAAAGTATGCACATTGTATTACAATTGGAGAAGAAGGAAAGAATCCACACACATTGATCCCGATCAAAGGCCTACAACCTAAAATGTAAAGGAACACTACTCTAAATAATGCTCTTACAATCCAAGAGGGTCTAACCTTTACAAATGAGAATTATTTAACAATATATAGAAGAATAGGAGAGAAGAGGAGGGGGAAATGAGGCAAAATTTAAATTCTAGCTCAAAACCACCAATAACATGCAATAAATGCCTACAAATTTGATTGTATCTCCAAATCTGCCTACACATGTCATTTTTTTTGAAGAAGTAAAGGAGCAAAATCCCATGAAATATAGGTGGTTGAGTCAACTAGAAATATGCATTAATGATAATAATAAAGTTTCCCAATTCTCACCTAAAAAATACTACAAAAAATGATATTAAACAATCCATAATGTATCCCACATCAGTATATTTCCAACTAGACCAAACGCACATGATTTCAATCTCTATGAAAGAATTTATGGAAATTTGAAGTTTTTGTAGTGCAATAAGAACACGTAAAACATGTGGCACAATCTGATTGGTCGTGAGACTCGAATGATTTTTTTGGTTCTATATATGTTACATGTCACACAATTATTCGCTATAAGTATTTGGTACACAGCTGGAACTTTTCCATTTATCATGTGAGGTGCACTTTATCCGATAGGTCCCAAAATTAGACACACTTGTGCATTGTGATTTATACATGGAGGTTACAACCTTAGACACATGCACATAAGTAGGAAGTAGGGAAACAATAATAAATAACTCCTCCTATGTGCACGAAAGGGTGCAAAAGGACTCAATAAGAAGTATGCATATTTTCTCAAGCATGAAATTATGCAAGGAGGCATGGGAAATTAGAATAAGGTAGTATTTTCTATGCATTTTGAAAGGAAATAATAGGTGCGTATCGTAAGGATGCATAGAATAAAATATGATCACGTAAGGGAAGAATGCAAGGGAAACGAGTTTGTAAGGGATGGAAGTGTGGGTCTTAGGAAGAAATACATGTGTTTAGAAATAATTCCGGGGACTTGCAAAAATGGAAGGAAATTATGCACATGTGCGTGGTAGAGTACGTAACAACCAGAAATATGAGAGGATGCACAAGGAGTGTGCATGAAGAAAGAATGGAAGAAGATAGAAAAATATGGATGAGGAAAGTGGGAGAGTGTGAAATTTGTGTAGAAGAAAGCGAAGGAAAGGGGAAAGACGTGAGAAGAGGTAGGGATAGCATGTGAAATCATGCATGAAGAATCTGTAACCAAGGAAATGCACTAAAGAAGGCAACCAATGGTGCTCGTAACTTGGAAACTTGAAATAGAGCCAAAATGGAACATTAATTTGTTAAAATAACCACGGGGTTATTTTGGGAAACATTTTGATGACTTTTAGGGTCATACGTCTGCGAGATGAAAGATACCAACTACCTTAGAGCATCCACTTGTGCATGGATTTAGCTTAGAAATATGATATTTTGATCTCAGTAATTGAATAATTCACCCTTGAAGTCACGTGAATCACTTTTTGAACTTTTTATTGAATCACATTACTCTCAATCATGAATATATTCTAGTTTTTAAATTATCGAGTGGAATCTGTTGGATATTTCCTTCTCTCAATACGATAATTTTTGCACAAGAACTACGATCCCAAAAGTAAAAAAAGAGTGTGTATAAGAGCACATAAAAGAAATCAAACCTACACTACAAAAAAACACTACACATAGGTACACACTTGGAGGAATTAAAACTACTCTACTGTGTATATGATGCAATGAGAGTACTTAACGGAAATATTTAAGATATATCCCATTGAATAGAAACTTAAGCACGTCTCTATTAATATGAGATAACTCAAAAGAGTTAGCTGCCTTACAATTTGTGATGACATATGGCCCACTCCAAATTGTATCAAACTTTGAATGGTGTCTGGGTTCAGCTCTGTCAACATCACATTTTAAGACCGGATCACCTAATTTAAAATTTTGAGCTCTACCCTTCCTTACAAACCACTATTTAGTTGATTTATGATGTTGTTCAAATATGATCATGGAATAATTCTTCAAGTTCAATCAATTCTTCCATCCCGATTTCACTTTGATCCGCACCTCAAACTCTAACTATTTGGCTAGCTCTAATGAAAGAAACTCAAGTGATAAAGGAATCCTAGCTTCTTTACCATAAATAAGTTTGTAAGGTGAAGTTCCTATTTCCTTTTTTATCATGATTATGTCTTCTTAGATCACGTGTGAGACCTTTATATGCCATTGTATTTGGTTTATATTCATTGTTCGTTTCGTGATTCTGATCAAGTTCTTGTTAGTAGACTTTTCCAATCCATTTCCCTGAGGGTAGTAGTTGGAATAATTATTCAAATATATTCCAAGATTAAGATCCCAATAAAAATTATTGTAACAAGGAATGCCTTTATATTATTGAATATAATGGTTTGAGGAATGTCAAACTTTTTCACAATCCCTTCAATAAATTCAAGGATGTCTAACTCAGTTGTTTCCTTGAATGTGATAGCTTTTATCCATATGGTGAATTAACCTATGGCTGTCAGGACCTATTTATGTCTCGTGCTCAAAAGAGGGTTGATCATGCCAATGAAGTCAAGATCCCATTTCACAAAAGTTTGATTCGCTTAGATTGAGCAGATCACACTTCTTTCCTACAAAGAAAGTGCATTCTTTACATTTTCTGACCCACTTGTGTGCATCAATAAACAACGCCACCAAAAGTATCATGCCTTCATAATTTTCAAATTTGTTTCTTTGGCAAATAAGTTCCCACTAGAGAATCCATCATGAAATTTTTCTAACACTTTGTTGGCTCTCGTGTTTCATCAATGCATTTGAGCAAATCTATGTTAATGTTTCTATTGAAGACAAGGTCATCAATGAGTGCATAAGGAATAGACTACAGCCTCATATGTCTTTTCTTTTCTTTTCCCAGCACCATAAGGGTATGCACTAGAAGATATAAATTTTCTCATGCCATTCATCTAGATCTGCATGCCATAATTTTCATCGTTCTCAACTTCTATGGGTGGGGACCCTTCTTCCATGAATGAATAACTTTCATGATTTCTCTACACATCCAGAGTAAGTTGCTTGTAGAGCACGTTGCCTCTAACCAACTTAGTGGTTGTGATAGTAATATAATATTCCATGATTTTTGTCACCCATCTAGCTCTTTTTTCACTCATAATTACATTTACAATAATGTAATTAATTATTATAACACATATTATATTAACCTAGATAATATAATCACTCACATAACATTCTATGTTCACACTACAACATAAATATTCCTAACAAATTTCTTTACCATGCACATGATGGTGAATGCCTATTTTTTTGTGTGACTATATTTCAATTCATAATTATTCAATGTTTGAATGAATAAATCCACTTTGGCTGCTCTAGGCCTTGGTCATTTTGTTAAGTTAAAATAGTAATAACAAAGAGTATCAGCCCCATATGCATAAAAATGAAATCCTTAGAGTAATATGAATTGATAAGTGTTGGGTCATGTAAAATTTCTCTCTTAATCGTGTTGAAGCTTTATTTTCCTTTTGTTTTCCACCTAAATAATGTATCCTTCTTTAGCATGAGATTGATAGGCCTAACCAAACCTGCAAATTGAAGAATGAATCTCCTAACAAATTTTATTTTACGTAGAAGTGATTGTAAGGCCTTATTGTGAGATGATAAAGAGAGTGAAATGATGGTTAAGATTCCTTCAGAGGTCGTTGATAATACCTTCTTTTGAGACAACATGGTCCAAAATATTTCCATGCACAACAAAAAAGTTGTACTTTTAGGTGTTAATAGATATCTCAAATTGTCTCCACCTTTCAAAGATTTTTTTTAGATGCATGATGTCATATGCCCTCTACTTTTAGAATATATTTATGTCATCCAAGTAAACTAGGATGAATTCATTTATATATCCTTTCAAGGTGATTTCCATTTATCTCTGAAAGTGGTTCCTGCATTTGATAAATTAAACAATTTTTTTATAGGCATATGTTCCCTATTTGGTTTTGAATGCATTCTTTAATTGATCCTCTTCTTTGACCATGAACTAATTAAAAATTGGGTATCCATCCAACATAGAAAACATTTACACGTCAACCACTATCTACAAAATGTGTTCCATAGAAAGCATAGAATAATGACCCTTCAATGATACCTTGTTCAGGTCTTTGAAACCAACACAAAGTCTGATTTCACCATTCTTGTTTTGTGCTAGAATAATATTTTCTACCGAGTAGAATATTTTATATGAAGTATGATTTTTCCTCAAATCATTTTGGATAAATCCTTCCTTATGAGGGGCTCTATATTAGGATTAATATAAATTTGATTTTTAGGGTGGACTTGACATTTGGATCAAGTCTAATGGAGTCTTAAGAAACACATGGATCAAATACTTTAAGGTCCTTATAGTCCCATGAGAAGATGTCAGGTATAATTTTGATATAATGAAATGAAGTTCTACTTTTCATCTTTTACACACTAATATCTAAACAACAATTACCGTGTCACATACAATAGTGATTGGCTAGCAAAGTATTCTTGCATTACACAAATGTTCTTTTCTTCCCCATTGAACTAGTCATCAAGAATTAAAACATGCTCTAAGGTGATCAACCCTTTTGGAAATTTTTTGAATTGAGTTGAATCACTTGATCACCATAGTTATCATGCAAGTCTGATTGCATTTTTAAAGAAAAATTAGTTTCATTATGAATGAACTACATAATCTATGCATAATTTTCAAACACCAACGAGTTGGTTTCATTGTCTATAAAATATGGCCTAATCACCATCTTGATGTGTTACACATAGCCTTAAACCAAGTCCTCAGCTAGTGAGAACTAAAAACTAAGGATGACCATCTAATCTGTTTCTTTGTTCAATTTTCTTGGCACCACCTGTAGATTGAGAACATCAAATATCTCCAAGAGTTCCCAAAATTTGTGTTTATAAGCTTTCAAAATGTTATTTCTTTGTTGCAGTGACCTAATTTATGACCAATTCAGTGTCCCTAAATATCTATAGCACCTTGATCTATCTCTTCCCAGTAATGAGAATACCATACACCAATGCTTCATATTATGCTACGTTGTTGGAGCATACAAACTACAAACTATACACCAATAATAGTTTTTGATCCTTTGGGTAAATTAGAAAAACACTTGCACCTACACAATTTCTACTTCTATAACCATCAAAGAACATATTCCATAGTCTATAAGCATTATTTTTTTCTTGCTTAAGTAGGGTGGGCAGAGTGGATTCTTCTTCAAGGATGAAATATTTTCCAAGTCCATTTTCAACAGCTATATCATAGGGATCAAACTCATAACGTTCTTTAGAAAATTCAACTAATAATGGATTAGGTATAGAAAGAGGAATAAGGTTCTCTTCTGAAATTGACTCTTGTTCTTAGTCTTCTTAGATAAGACAATTGGAGAGGAGAGGGGTCATATGACTCAACATGATAGGAAAATATAGGCTCATCTTATATGGTGAACTTGATACCATACCTAGTTTTTAAGAGAATATGAGACTAATCAGAAGAAAATTAGCCACCTACTTTGGCAGTGATATCTATTAATAGGAAAATAGCAAACAAAAGAGGAAAATCAATGACTGTCACATCTTGAGTTATAGTTAGACTTAGGAAAGCATATAAGGTTAACTCAAGATTTTGATGACTCATAAGATGTTGATGATTGAGCCATCAAGTTACAAGGATCCTTTAGAGACAAGGCTATAATTAAGACATGGGATATCAATAATTTTCTTAGGAATGACATAAGTACTAGCCCCTAAATAAATCATACACTTGTGGAAAATATTTTTGCCTACTATGAAGGATAAATAAAAGGGTCCAAGGTTTAAAAAACTTTTCTTACTTATTTCTCCTCTACTTAATATATATTGACATAAAATTTATTTATCTAAATGATTGGATTAGTGCATAGGAGTTACACAAGAGATTCATGTAGAAGTTCACATTGTGATGGAATAGCCAAGGCATCCCACAATGTGACATTGATATTTTTATTTTTCATTTGATCAACAATGTTGAATGAAAGACTCGTGTACTTGTGTATTTGAGGTGTAAAATTTTCTTTTCTAGTTTGTCCAAGTGTTGAGATAAAGGCTCTAGGATGTGTAACAACTTGATTTACATAGGAAGGAGGTGTGTGTGTGTGTAAATTCATTTGCAACCATGTGTGGAACCTCGCATGCTTGATTATGCATCCCAGGCTGTTGGCTGAATTTGCGCCATCTTTTTTTGTGAATTGGGTCACTCGACTTCTAGAATTCAAAGGTAGTGCATTGGCTTCTAGCATTCTTTTCTTAGACCTTGTATTGCTAGTAGCCAATGTCTATAGTCCTTTTGAGTTATCCATGGCTTAATTCATCATCTAGAAAGAATTAATCCCAAACAACATAAGGTTAGTCTCATAAATGAATTCTAGAGCTTCTTCATTATCGGGTTCACAAGTGCTCATGGATTGATTGTAGTTATAAGTATTATGGATCATGAAGGCTTGTGCACACAAGGAACTTAAACATTTATACTAATTGTGAGGAAAATTACCAAGAAATCACCATTATGTCTCTTGAATCATATTATTCTTTATTGGAACTAGTGTTTTACTTGTGCTAGGCATGGGAAGAGGTTGTGTAGGAGCATCTGTTTGAAGAGGAAGGTGTGCATTATAGCCATGGCATCTATCATTTTGTTGATTTTACCCATACCTCTTACTTGGATATTAGTTTCTAAAGGGTTAATGGCTTTGATTAAATCCTTTATTAGAATTATTTCTAAAGTATTGTGCATTATTCTTTTCAAAGTATATAACTTTTTTAACATATTTCTAATCAAGGACTTCATTTCTTCATCCTCTTTTTGATTTTGGGGAGAATAGGATGTGGAGGCAATGGGTTAGGAATTATGATTAGAAATTGGAGCAATGGTAGTCTGAGGCATTTCAGAGACAAGTACATAGGAAATTTGGGGCTATTTTACCAACTTGGATTATATAATTAATATCCCTAACAACTATATGATATGCATCGGAAATTGTGCAACACCCATAGATTGTATCAAAATTGCAATGTCAGAATTCAAATCTCTTAAAAATTAAAGAAAGTCACATTGTGGATTTGGTCTTAAGAGAATATGGATTATGTCCCATGTCTTTTGAAATCTGAAGTTGAAATCAGCCATGAGCTCATTATGAGCTGTCTTGATTGTTGTTAGTTTCTCTAATAAGGAGATGTTATCATCTTTTTCCTCAAAATGTTTACAAAGAGTATTTATAAGCTCATCCCATTATGAATAGATATAGGTCTTAGGCTTGCATAACATTAGATAAATTTTCCTTTTATGCATGATGTTAATATTCTAATCGTAACTAGATGAACTTAGTAAGCATTTTCAATGTATTGAATGTGATCAAGCAGAGGTAGTTTTATTCTCACAAGTGAAAAATGGAATACTTTTGAGTGCATCCATTGGTATATCATGGTGCAAACCAAGGGCTAAATAACTAGCACCATTGAAACTAATAAATGGAATATTTCACGATTACACCATGAGGATAATAAGCCTTAGCGATCCGGATAAGTGCATAGAAGATCTGTCGGGAAGAGGAGTGTAAAATGTTGTGCGCACGGAGATAGAGATCCACATACATATCTCTGCTAATTTTTTTCTTGGATACAACTATAGATATTCAAAGGCTTCTTCAATTTTCATTCTCTATCTAGTTTGAATCCTTCTCATAAAAGAGGTGTATTGACTATTGAAATTAGTAGATCTGTATGTTGGGATTCACCAAATGTGTTGAAAAAAGCCTCTAAAGCCTAGAAATCACTAAGTCACACACCAAAACTTAGCAATGATGAAATTTGATATTTCAATACTCTTCCCATTAGAAAAGCCAAAAAATTTAGAGCTCAAAATTACACCTGTCCCAAATCAAGATGATTCAGGGCTTTGAGGTAACATGGGATGTCTCCAAGTTGTGAGACCTTGCACTTGAGACAGAACTCTAGAGAAGGTCAGTTTCCTCTATTTATTTATATGACTACAACTACTCCTAGGAAGGAAAATGTAACTATCTAAGTCTACTCTATGATTCCAAGCGACCAAGGTAAGAAGGATATGCATGAAACAAAATCTTGAGCTAAAGGAAGGTGATAGCACCAAAAAGAAGGGGATGAACACTCTTATATGAGTGAGAATGAGATAAAATTCATAAGGCGAGGGAATACATGCATTCCAAAGTCTATAAACAAAATTCAAGATTTCATTTTCATGGAGAAAAATAGAAAATAAACTTTTGAAGGGACATAAAACATGCACAACACATCACTAATGCAAAATAAGGCAAGTAAATGAATTAAAACATGAACTAGGGAAGAGAATAGCCACAAAACAAAAATTATTGTTTCCAAAGTATGCACAGTCGATTACAATGGGAGGAGAAGGAAAGAATCCACATGCAATGAGCCAAATCATGAGGCATGTAACTCAAAATGTAAAGGAACACTACTCTAAATAATGCTCTTACAATCCAAGAGGGTCTAACCTTTATAAATGAGAATTATTCAATAATATATAGAAGAATAGGAGAGAAGAGGAGGGAAAAGAAGAGGGAAAATATAAATATAGCTCATAACCACCAACAACATGTAATAAATTCCTAAAAATCCACTTGTAGCTCTGTCAAATCTACCTACCCATGTCATTTTTCTTTTGGAAGAAGGAAAGGAGCCAAATCCCATGAAATCTGGGTGGTTGAGTCAAATACAAGTATGTATTAATGACCATAATAACATTTCCCAATTTTCACCTATCAAATCCCACTAAAAACTGATTTTAAACAGATTCAGGGTGTATCCCACATTAGCAAATTTTTAACAAGACCATACGTGCATGATTTCAAGCTCAGTGGAAAAATTTATGGTGACTTGAATTTTTACCATGTAAGAGGAACATGTAAAACATGTGGCCCAATATTATTGGTTACAAGATTCATTTGATTGTTTATTGGTTCTATCTCTACTATATTTTACACACTCATTCGTCGTAAGTATTTGGTGCGTAGGTAGAACTTTTCCATTTTCATATGAGGTGTACTTTATCGACAGCCCCCAAAATTGGACACATGGTGTATTGTGATTGGCACACCGAGGTTTTATCCTTTGACACATGTATGAAATTAGGAAGCATGGAAGAAAGAATGAATAATTCCTCCAATGCACACAAAAAGGTGTCCGAGGACTCAATAATAAGGACGTGCATTTTCTAAAGCATTTAAGTATGCAAGGATGCGTGGGAGATTGGAAGAAAGTGACATATGCTAAGCATGCCAAGAGAAAATAGCAAGTGTGTAGCATCGGGTGCATAGAAGAAAATATGGGCTCATGAGGGAAGAATGCAAATGAAATGAGTGCACATGTGAGGAAGTTTGTGTCTCAAGAAGAAATATATGCATGAGGAAACCATGTCGGGACTTGCAAAAAATGGAAGGTAAGCCCACATGTACATGCGTAGACTACACAAAAACTAGGAAATATGAATGCATGTGGAAGGAGTTTGCACTAAGGAAGAATGGAGGAAGATAGTAGCATATAGAGGAGGAAATTGGGTGCATGTGAAAGCTATGTAGAAGAAAGTGAACGAAGGGGAAAATACATGGGAAGAGGTAGGGAGAGTGCACGAGATCACATGTGAATAAGTACAACCAAGGAAATGCACCAATGAAGGTAACCGGTGGTGCGTGTAATTTAGAAACTTGAACCAAAACTAGAATTGAATCAAGTTGTTAAAATAACTAGGGAGTTATTTTGGGAAACAATAACTTTGAGTCATTATAGCTTCCCCTTTGAGCCAAAAGAATGATTGAGCCTAAAATTAAAATTTTAGGAATAAATATCTCTTATAAATAGTTTTAATGGCCTTAATATGTGTTTTGGATTCAAAATCATATAGTTGTTGGCCCTTAAACTCCATGTCACACTCCCGGGGTAGAAAAAGAACTTCCATTGTTCTAATTTCAAGTTCAGATGATGACATAAGCAAAGGAAATAAGCTTAAGCACACTTTTTAAGGTTAAGTGTCTCTTTTCCCTTGTCCATTGGTGCAGGGGATATGAGGATAATAAATTGTGCTCCCCTTGTGCATTTACTTGTTTTTCACTTAAATGACAACTTATGTTGTTAGGGAAGTTACAAGTGTTTTTTTTACTCAAATTTTTCCCTCTCCTCATGAAGACTAGACCCTTGGCACACTTTTGGATGTTTTGTGTCCTTTCTTCCTTCTCCCTTAGTGCAAGGGGACAAGAGGGACAAGAAAATTCATTCCCCATTTTGGTAACTTTTTCATTACTTAAAGTGGCACCTTGGTGTTAGGGAAGGGGAAAGCATAAAAACTTGTCCCCAAGTCAAAATTTTCCCTCTCCTCATGTTACATGCACCCATGATGCATTTTTTATTTATTTATTTTCCTTTTAGTTATCCGAACATCTAATGTGATGAGATGGACAAGAAAAGTTTTTCCCCTCTCTCTCTAACCTCTGGACACATGCAAGATCCTATCACATCTCCTAGGAGCTTAAATTTGAACCCTCTCATCTCATCCTCATACCACCACATGCTACCACATGTAAATACCTTGTGTATAGTGAATTTTTTTCCCTATTTTCCCTTTCCCTCTTTTACCCTATATTTTATGGTGCAACCCCACTTGAACTTCCACCTAAACCTAGTTAAGCTTGGTGGGTTAAAACCGAACTAGAATGTGCAAGTACATTGAAATAGATTCATAACTAAAAACTTATAATATTTTCATGTTTTAATGCTTTATTTTTTCCCCCAAATCCATTTTTGCACAAGCATGCTCTTTGAATGTTTCCTATCACCTTGAACTTGAAAACAATTTTTACTCATAACTCCATAATAGTGCACCCCATCTACATGAAACTTCACCAGTGTATTCCTTATAAAAATTCCTTTATATTGATTTTAAACTCATCACCATTGATGATATATATAATTTAAATCAATTAAAATAAATTTTCATCCCTTACACCTACCTTTTCATATCTATGGAGTTCATGCAATTAAAAATTTCTAAAAATAAGAGAAAACGATCCCAAGAAAAAAACCTAAACTTTTGAGACTAATTTTATTTTATTCTGACACCCAAAAGTCCTCTTTGTATAAAAAACATTAATTTTCTTAAATATAAAACCTTTACTCTCCCCATCCCTCCTTGTAATTCAGAAACATAAAAAAAGTGACCATTTTGGAAACTTACTAAAAAATAGACATCTAGTTTAGTACCTGCTAAAAATAGAAAGTATTGGAATTGGGCTCAAAATTTCCATATATATTCATTTCCATTCTATCTCACCACTTCTTACATCATGAAGATCAAATAATTATTCCTGGAACCAATTTCCACTCGAACACCGAGTAATCCAATCGTAGGGACGATGATGTAACCCACATGGACTTGGAAGATTTAAAGTCAAGAATGTAAAATGAACCATAGGAACAAATAAAGGATATTATATTATTTAGTGATCTATTCAAATCATGTGGTCACCCTATGTCTATTTAAATCACTGAATTAGTCCTATCCTATACACAACACTATGATTTTGATTCCAGAACAATTTGGGAAAATGATAAGTCAATCCTCGTAATCCTCGTACAAAAGGCATTTCTCAATGCCTACAAATCCCCACCATTAATAACATGGTTATCGTCATTAGGTATTTTTATTCACATGAATGGGTGAGGAAAGACTCATATTTTTAGGGAGTGGAAGTTTTTGTGGCTTAAATAGGGAATGAATCCCTCTTGGATCACTAATTATTTGTCTCAGAGTGAGTTTCACGAAGCATACTATATTATTATTTTCCTATTGAACATAGTGATGGGAGAAGAAATAATAAAGGACTTCTAAGGTTGGATGTCTCGAGTTCATTCTTGTGGATACTTGTATGGAACCAAATGGTGGACTGGGGGAAAATAAAAACTAACTTACTTCATCAAAAAAATTGTAGTTTCCCACCTCTAAGAGTTCACAATGACATCTTATCTCGGCTTATGACCTTGCTTTAAAAAGACCTTTCTAAGGCATATTCACTACTCCTAATGTTCCATAAAAAAAGTGTCCTATGATAAATATCCACAGCTCATGCATCAAGAGAGTAACTCTCATTATTCTATGGTGAATGATGCATTCACCATGTGAATCATAAGGTTACTTGAAGGATACCTCAAGCATATAATTTAATCCCCAACAGCTGCATTGGTCGAGAAGTATCGAATTCACTTCACCCAATTTCTCACCTTCACCTACATAATGGTCGAGGATTTAATATTGCTCTCGTAAGTTACCCACATACTCGAGCATTAATATCATCATGTTTGAATTGTGCATACATTTTTCTCATGTCCATACCAGGATCAATAATACTAAGAAGAAAGGTGTGTCATTTCCTATCTCTCTAGGAATATACTAATGCAAGAGTATCATAAATGTAACAAACATACGAAAATCCTTCATTTATCTCGGTTTTATTCCTACATATCTCATTCGACTTTCATATTAGGAAGAATCGAGATAATTTCATCTTGTCAGGATTGCATCATGTTCCAAAAATTTGGGATTATAGGATTAACTTCACATATGAATTTGAATTCAGGAAAGGGTATTATATGCGACCGAATGTGGATCAGATGAGATACTTCAATTATTACTATTTTTTGGATGGAATAAAATATGGTGGGTCATACCTTTTTTATTCTGAATATCAAGTGGTGCAATCCTTCCCTATTCTTCCCACTCCATGGAATAGCTGAGAGTTGAGTGACTTCAAATAAATAACCTTGGAATTCAAAGGTCAAATTATTAGTTAAAATGGAAGAGGGGTTATTTTATTGATTCTTGTGGTCTTCTATCTCCATTTAAGAAAGTGTATCAAAATTATTATTTTAAGGCATCGATAAATCTACGAGATCTACTCATTCGGAGGAATTTTCCAAATGGAAAATTGTAGAAATAAAGTACACTTGAAGTTTCTCCCCATATGAGGCTTCACAAGAGGGTAAAGATCATTTAAAATTCCATTGATCCCCTTTAATTATGATAAATTTATCCATCATAATCTCGTGTTCATCCCTACAATCCAAGTGTGTCTTCCTTAGCAGTTTAATCACCTCATATTGGACATGTTGTGATTACTTATCAAGCATCCGAAAATTCTCTTATACCTGACTTTATGTCCATGCTAGAAGAAATATTCTCATGGGTACAAGATTTTCTAGGAGGTGAATTAAGAATGATTTCCACAAAACCTAATTTTAATTCCATCTCAAAATACATCAAAGCCAATTGAACCAAGAAATCACATATAACTTCATATTTCTTCACTTTGGGATTTCGGATCTTAGTATGTAGAAGTTTCATGACTTAAGGTTATAAAAATTGTGTTATAAATGATAGAATATTACTAAACTTACTATATTTTCCTTTGGAAAAGATATACATGAGGGAGATGTGCACATATTAAAAGATACTACAGCTCATTTGCTTTCCATAAATTAAGAGAATAAAAAATATGGAGCACCTAGAAGAGCATGTGATAACCCTCACTACCTATGTGCAATCCTTCCTAGAACCCACTTTGGCACCACTTCCTCTGACAGAGGCTATCTCTCCAATCAATATTTTTATCCTCAAGTGATCAAGAAATCTCAAGGGTACACCATGCAAAGGAGAGATAATGACAAATGGGTGGAGAATATTTTGGAAAAAGGAAAGGTACTACTACCCGAGCTCCATTTATTCAAATTTTCCCTTACCATTACTTCTAAAGTGAAAATTACCAAGGAGGAGATTGAGAAATATAATTCACACTAGGATTTTTTGTTCCCAATACTGTCCAAATGAATCTCCTTCATTCTCACTCCTGGCTCAGCAAGAATGTATTCACTTTTATCTTAGTAAAAATTTTCTCCACTATGGTGTCACACAATGAGTGCTAGATATGATAGGATAAATGATGTTATCTTAGAAATTGATTCTTGTCGAGAAAATGCATTTTAGATCATATAAAATGTCAAAAACAATATGTAGAATCGCATATCACCTCCACTAAGTGAATAGTTATCCTTGGAAGACCTTCTCAAGTCTTTCCAATATTTGGTATAGAAAGAGGAAGGGGATCCTTTCTCTTTCAATGAATATAATTTCAAATCCATTGCATAAATAAGAGGTGAAATCTCTCATACTTCAAAATATCATCAATTCTGATTCAATCAATATAAGACCCTTAGTAGTGTTCCCAAGACTTGGATTAGTGATTTCAGTTATGTTTGTATTCCACATGCAGAGAACGCGGAACTCACAACATCTCTTTTGAGTAAGGAAGTGAATGGTGAGGAATTAATTCTTGGTGAATTTCCTCAAAGTTCTCCAAGATATGGATCTTCATCATTGGAATCTTCTTCATCTTCATATTGATCACTCATTTCTTCTCTCTTTTTTTCCCTCTATCTATGTTTCAAATATTCATTTGGAATATACTTTATGAATTTTTTATCTTATTCACTTAAGTGACCTTTTTAATTTGACATTCTAAAGGTTCTCTTTCATTGATAATAAAGGGAATTTTTCTATTCCTATAGGAATATGAAATGTCACAAGTGATAGGGATGTGAAAATTCATGTGGGGGAGATGAAGAGACATATTGTAAAGCTATATATTGGGGTGACTTCTCCATTCCAAGGGGTTGATAACTATTGTTCTCTCACTACAATTCAGAAGCTATTTCTTCTATTTTATCATCCATGTTCCTCTACTTCCTACTTTAAACTTTGTAAGCATTGTAATCTTGAATAACCAAGAAAGAGATTTATATATTTGAGGAATAAATCAATTGAACTTTTGTCTTTGATTTATTAATCTTTTTATTGCTTACATGGTTTTTTTCTTCCTATTATATGTGGACCTACTCTGGTTAATGCTAGTGAAATTTGCAAGTTCCTATTCATTACGTTAACCCTCCCTCTCTATATTCTTATCTCCCCTTCACCTCTCTCCAAGTAAGTTCCTCCTTGTATCATATATAAGAAATTTACCATAGGTTGGAGTATTTATTTGTGAACCAAGGACTAATAACCACCATATATTTTATATTTTTCACATTCAATAAATAGGATCATCCTCATTCCCAAGAGCAAGGACCTAGTCCCAAAGAATTGGTGAAAAATCATTAGTTTTCCCTTGTAAAAAATATTTTGCCAACACATATTTTAACACTCTTGGTTATTATAAATGATTTCTAGTTGTGTGTATTATTGATGTTTGATTCATTTCTTATGGCCTATATACCTTGATTTTCTTGTGATATCATGTGTGTGCCATGTGTGTGGACTCATGTCTATCCTATTTGAAATTTATTGATCTTATTTATAGTCCCGTAGAACTTCATTTTCTTGTGACACTATGTGTGTCCCATGTTTGTAGGCCTAATTATCCTTTTGTATGCTCTTGTATGACATTATTTTAAAATTTACTACATTGATGTTGTTTATTTTTTTCTACATGCATTGTTTCTACTAGTTGCTTTCATTACTACTATAATGGTTTCTTGTTAGGATTTTGTTTTAAACATTATGGTTGTTACTATGCATAAACACATTTTCTTTTTTTTTGGTACAATTTCTCCAATGTAGGCCACCTCTTCAACACTTTACATAGATTCTCAAACCTCTCCTTCATTGGTGCACACCTATTTATTTTGATCCACATGCTTAAACATGTTTTCCATACATGCCTCAAAATAGGGGGCATCTATTTAAGTTTATTCTACATTCTCAATAGATAAAAACATAATTATTGGGGTATATGGAAGTATAGAAAGAGTAAAAACACCCTAAAATGTAGTTACATAATTTTGGAAAAAATAATACATGTTCAAAACTTTCCACTTTGGTCAATACCATAAAGTATGGTCCCACCTCCCATACATTCTGAATAGGGGAAATTTTACCAAATTTCTCAGCATTTTCATGTTTTCACCTATTTATACAGGTTTTTCTTTATATATTCACACTCGGATATATGAAAAGGGAATGAAATTTTCATTCCTTCTTCGTACTAACACTCGGATTCAGTTTTAGAATCACAAATCTTAGGGGCATGTGTCTCCTTCCTAGTTCAATATTATTAGCACACTTTTTAGTATATTTCAATATTTATTTTAGTTCATAATCACTTATTTGGCATATGGGGATATTTTGGGGGCACCTATTATCTTTTGTAGTATTTCATTATTTACAAAATTGGGTCTAGATTTGTTTGTTGTAGTTTGATCCATGGGTTTTCGAAGTCGGAAAAATAGCTAATGAATTTGTGGGTAGAATTTCCTCTCCTATTACACTTTAAGGAAGATATTAGAGTTTTTGAATAACTTTTATACACTATTTTTTCCTTTTATTGGTGTGCATTTGTACCTCTTTCTTATTATTTATCTTGCACATTTAGGTGTTAATTTATATGCACCTAACACTTCAATTTCTCTTGGCACCGATAAGGAAGAATCAGCCCCAATCCTTCAACAAGTTTCAAGTAATACAAATATTTGAACACAAGAAAATCATGATAAAACATGTGCATTATTTCCTTGTTTTCACCTTGTTATTTTACATATATGCAAATGCAAGTCTTATACATTACAAATTCTATTTAATTTACGACCAATTATCCATCATGGACATTGACTACACTTTATGTTGTAGGTTTCATCATGGATCATGCCAACAAAAAACATAATAATGCAACTTCAAAAAAAAATTGAATGAAGTGAAAGTTTGTTTACACACTCAGGTATAATTTTCTTTAAGCATATAATTTTTTAATTTCATACTTAAAGTGGGGAAAATGTAGACACTCAAATTTGGTAATTTGCACATTAGAAACCCTTAATTTGACTATGAACTCTTTCTATGTTTATCTATTCCTAATTACCACTTTCTAAGGTCTGTTTTTAGCTTATTTATCCTTGCACTTTGGCATGTCAAGAAATTTCAAGAATTTAATAGAAAAAATCTATACATAGGTTTTATTTTACTATCTCTAAACTTCATTTTGTTAATTCCATACTCCTTCCCAAGACCTTATAGTTTGGTCAAGACTGTACCATGTGTTCATGGCCTCTTTGTATGGTCTTAGAATGACATGTATTATGAATGTAGTTTAAAATTCAAATGTTTTTTTGGTTCTCTTATACTTCATTTGGGTCATATTTTCTTAGAAAAACCATCTGCAAAACCCTATATAAGCAAGTAGACACTACCACATTTGCTAACCTAGAACATCTAAGGAAATGCAGTCGAGAACTCACTTTTTATGCTTGTAAAAGGCATCCAAATCTATCTAAATATCATAATTACACATATAAAATCATTAGGAAAGAACCCAGATCATCTTTGAAGCTACAAATCAGGTCAAGGTAGCCATATTTCTCATCTATAAGCATTCAAACATCCTATCTCCAATTATTTTAGCAAGAGCTAAGTCAAAGCAAGAATGGCTGAATTAATTACCAAATTTGATTGGTTTTTCTAGATGTCACATGTTAGGTGGAGAGCGACGAATGGTTTTAGGCCTCTTCAAAGTAGTATCAATGTTGGTGGTGCACAAGGGTTCCCAAAACCCTTCTAATGTTATTTTGCATGACTCTTCATCTATGGTTAGGGTTTGAGGTGATGTTTAGTCCGTTGGCTGACCTTATTTACATGTACAACAACTAGGTTTTGAGATTGATAAATAAATATAGGAAGGAGAGCAACCTAGAAAGTTGTAGAGTTGGATTCAAATCAAGTCCAAAATTGTATAGAAGGGGATGGACCATATGGTACATTACTAACCTAATGGTATGGTCTTGACCTGGTAGTATAGTCCTAACCTAGGTTTAATAAAAGGTGTCTCAAGTTAAAATCTCCTTATTTATTTGTTGCATAATCCCATCTCTCCAAAAAATAGTATAAATAAGAAAAGTGCTTCTAAACCTATATCTTGCACTTTTTATTTCATATTAGGTTAATTGGTATATGAAAATTCTTATTATCTAATCCAAGTTATTAATCTGAATTAGTTTTTACATTTATCATATTTTTAGATTTGTAAATCAAATCTAATATATCCTACATCTAACTAAATTGACCTAAAATTTAATTAAGGGTTAAACAACACTATGTATACACCATATGTTTTGTGTGCTAATAATTTCTTTTGTATAAGGGTTGTCGATGAATTCTCATCCCGAGTGGGTTTTTTAAGAGACCTTACAAGGTTAGGGTATGATTATACTTGGTCATGTGGGTTACACTAAAGCATTTGAGAGATTTCTTTATTAACTTTAGTCACCATATACATGCCTCATTTCTCCCCCTTATTCACACTTTACACTTATTATGTTTACTTATCCCATTATGTCCACTCTTTTTCTCTTGTTGTGTACTATTATCCTTACATTTGGTCACTCTAGTCTTTCATCATTTACCTCTATTCAAATTCTAACATCCACTCCTCATTTTTTCAGCTTATGACATTAGGGTTTCCCTTAAGGCCAATGTCGTCACCCACGGGTGATGGTGACTATATTTTATTTTCCATGTCTATCTTCATTTCCCACAAGAAATAGCATCAGGTATTTATGCTCCCATGTTTTTAATAGTATCACCAATTAACAATCATTTTCTTACACTCATAATTTCTTATGTTCACAATATTTTGCACTACTTCACAATGACTAGTTGACTTTGGATTCTTGGAGCTTTCCTCTTTTGCATTTGGGTCACCATAATGAGTTATGACTATAGATCTTATTGAGCTTCCCCTTCTTTACTCATATACATTCTCTCTCGATGTTTTTTTCTTTGTGGAGTATTATTCATTAGAATCACACGCATGTTATAGGTAAGTATCTCTAACCCTATTTGGTATCTCTTATTTTACATGTACTAGTTATTGGTCACATGTTGTTATAGGTTTGATTTTATCTATTGATTTTTATTATTGCTATTATGCCCCTTGTCTTTATCTAGCCCTTGGTTATCTCTCTTCTATTTCAGGAATACTAGTAAGATGTTTGTCTTTATCTTGGTTATAGGTTTTGAAAACATATAATTATCCTAGGTCTAGGGTATTATCCTATACATTTATGAATTTAGTGCTCCTAGAGACCTTTATATCTACAAAATTTTGAAGGTCTTAGATTGGATCCCTACATTTGAGAACCTAACTAAGAACCTCTTTTTTACCCTTCATACACTCTGGTGAACATTACATGAAGCTTAATTTTCCCTAAATTAGGTTAGATTTTCTCCATTCTCATAATTTACCTACTTTTTGTACACCATTTACCCTTATGTAGGACCTTTTTTCAAAACCGATTCTATTCTTTTAAAATTAATATTTTCATATGCGATCACCCATTGTATTAATTTTATTATAGGGTGACCTATTAAAAACTAATATAATTTAATCCCAACTGCATCATCCCTTATACTTATATGCATGGTTGATCAAGTTAAACATCGATATATATTAGTACTAACCTTCATCAACCCCTCTACTCCTTTACATAACTGATCTTGTTTGTATCCTACGCATAATTATATGGAAAATTATTTTCCTCATCCTTCATCATGTTTCCCCTCAAGATATTTTGTGCTAGTCTAAATCCCTTCAGGTTTCCTTTGAGTTACCCATTCATTCCTTCATCTTCTTTAGGTATTTTCCATATACTTGGAACTCCCTTACCCTATACAAATCAACACCATTAACTACCCTACAATTCCAGGTGTAGATCTTGACCAAACCTTCTCCTCTCCTATCTAATGCCATCAACCCCTATGTACTATCACAACTGATCCTATCAAATAAATATCCCATATTAGAGTGTAACACAATATTAATTATAGGGATTGACCCTAGGGAGGTTATTAAGTATCTAAACAATAATGAAATATATACACCTAGGAAAGAGGGAAAACCAATCAAAGTCTCTCAAGGTATGGGTTGTATAGAAGAAACAACTTTGAAACCCCACTTTAGGATTTTAGACCACTAAAAGCCTCTAGTAATTATATAAAACCCTAATCAATACCCAAAAACTCCCTTAACAATAGTAATACCAAGAATTATTCCTCTCATGCCCCTAATCCACCACCTAATCCTAATCTCATAATTATCAATTCATTGAATCAAATGTAAAATAAGTAAAGCTTCTACCACTTCTAACCTACTCAAAATGTAAAATAAAATTTTGTAAATAGCTTCCAACCCACCTTAGATCCTAATTATTCTTCAACACCTCCTTTTCCTTTAGATGTTAATGGTAACATCATCCCTCCTCCTCCATTCCACAATAAGGTTCCTAAAATTAGAAAATGAGTCCCTAGCTCCTTACATAGATTTTGTGGATACAAAGGGGGTGTATTCTTCCATCTTCTATTATGGATCAATTGATCCAGCCATCTATCTTAAGAAATTTGGAAATATTTACAAAGAATGGATCCAAACCAACACTTATGCCACTACTAAGATTCTTGCATAAACTTTTGTAGGAAACACTTTAAAATGATGCACTCAACTCCTTCACATTCTATGATCGATCTATAAAGCTTGATGCAAAATTTAATAAGGAATTTCATAAACATGACCGTTCTAAAATACCTTTCAAAAATTCATTAACTTGAAACAATATCCTAATCAATAAACCCATTATTTCGTCAAGTGATGGAATATTTTATCTAATTAAACCAATAATTTCCTTGATGACTGCATTTGTTTTCATTTATTCCTTAAGGCACTTATTCCTAATCTCCAATATAAGATTTGATCCTTCTCTCCCACCACATTGGAAGAGGATCTCAAGTAAGATGAGTAATAGGACTACCTTATGTGATAATTTGAACAATCCCATAATCCTTCTAACACCCTCAAATAAATGTCTAATTCCATCAATTCTCAATCCCTTTATAAATACAAATCTATCACACATTCCTTTCCAAACAATAATAATCCATATATTATTTCTCATAATTTACACCATTCACCTTTATCCCATGAAGACTAATTACAACTTCTTCATACCATTTACATCCTCTCCCGAACATGTAACTAATGTCCTCCTTTAATCATAAACTCTTTTGTTGGTATCATGTTACCATTGACCACTTCCATGAAGATTGTAGGGATCTCAAGAAGGCTTCCTTGACTTCCTCCTTGGACATCAATTTGATACCAACACTGATATTTGGGTATGTTATGAAAATTCCAATCCCTTCTTTCAGCCCACAAATAATGTCAAGCTAAGGCTAACCAAAATGAGTGACCTATGCATAAATTTGTAGGTACAATAGAAGGATCTTATGATCAATATTAACTCAATTCATAATATATCAATGCAGCTAAATTAAATTATTGATGTAATCCTACACATAAAGACCATGTCCAAAAACCTAAAAATCCATCTTCCAATGATAAAAACTCATTGATACCTCTTGTGGAAAAGTAAATATGATTTTGGTCCTTGATTTGAGCCTCATCTAAAACTGGTTGCATAAGATTCAAACACGGAGCACATTCCACTTCCCTTGAGAAATATTACTAATGAATACCAACTTCCTTCAACTAAGGGGCATTTCCATTCATCTAATCTACATAAATACCATTATGGGACTTATCCTAGGCCACAATGGAGTTTTCTATATGAACTCAATTCCATGAGGTGTAATATCCCCTTGATGTAATTAATGTATACTTCTCTAAAACATAGAAAATTGCTCATGCAAAATATCTTTCACTTGGAGTATTCCTTCATGAAGTGGAATATTCTCATCTTACTAAATCTAAGATTGAGATTCATCACATTAAAACCTCCATTTCTCCTTCAAACATCAAGTCCCCTATTTTAAGATTCTTTAAAAATTATATGATCAATGATGAGATATTAGTTCGTGTCATCGGTGATATTTTACTCCTTATTAATGTCAACATCCACAATGCATATTTAAAATGAGTTTTAATGCATGAAGGATATGGGATTAATATTTATTCCTTTTCCTTGTTCAAAACATGGGTTTCTCGATTGATAACTAAAAGCACACTTGACTTACTTGTCACAGGATCAATAAAACCCATTAGAAGCCCCTTGTTTACATTTGGATTCCTATTTGATGGAGGAACATCACTGTAAAGGCTTCAATTTTGTAATTTTGTATTAAGAAATGGTTGATTATGTTATTAGAGGTATAATTAAGTGTATTTAACTCCTCATTTGTCTTTCAAGACCCTTATTGTATGTTGGGTGGGTTATTCTAAGTTTCCCTCCAAAAAGGGAGTATTTGAAGTTTGAATTTAAGAGTCTAAGGATTGAAGGTGTAATGTTAAAAATAATGTGATGACATGTTGTAATAGGTAACGTAAGATCTTATGAGAAGAAATGGGAAGTGTATACACCTTGGTAAATGCTTACATTAGTCATAGTTAGACTTTACTCTAGTTTGGTTAGAGTGAGTAAAGAAAAATCCTTAGAAGTTAGAGCACATATAAGGAAAATTTTGAATAAAAGAGTTATTTATTGATGACACTCAAAACACTCTCCTCAACACTCAACCACTACTCTAGTGCTGTCCTAGGAGCATGGAACCTTTTTAGATCTTGAGCTCACTCTTGGTGACAACCCACACACTCTAAGTTTAATTAAATTCACTAAACCTACATACACACACTCACTCAACTCCCACACACACATACACACTCTAACCTTTTTAGAACAAGGTAGGGGATACCCCATTCAACCCCAAAGATAACATGACACAAGGTTTTGTCATACAACTCCTTGTGGATCTTATAATGGGCTTGTAGCCCAGAAAAACAACCAAATGCAAGAAATCCAACATCACACCCTCAATCAAGAAGGAGACCATATATTTTTGGGGACCCATTTGTGAGATAAAAACATATTTCAGAAAGGACAGGGGTTACTTTGGAGCATAGGCACTTTTTCTTCAATTTAGGACTGTCCTAGTTTGCAATTAGGTCCCTAGGCTTGTTTTTGGGGAAAAAACATGAAAACACACCAAACCTTCCCTTCTTACTCAAGATCACCTTCAACAGGGTTGGATGATCTATTTGAACTCACTCAGAATGATAGTTTAGAAGGAAGATTTGTAAAACATGAAATACTTCACTTTTCCTCTAGATGTGCATGTCAAAATGTAGGGCTGAAAGTGATTTCATGGTTTGATAGGTTCTAGACCACCTCCAGCTCTACATGTTTGTCCACAGGGTCGTATTGGCATGACAATGGTGTCTTCTAAATTTCAGATCCTCTCATTAAGTATCAACTGAGATCCACGATGCCCTAGGACGGCTCCAGTGAGGACAAATCGGGTTGCAGGGAGCTATCAGAGAAGTTTCATGAGCTAAGAAAATTTGAGGAAACGTGTTTTTACTCCCTTAACACATTCCAATCATTACATTCGGGTTTTTTTTCATCCTTGATCTCTTTACATTTGTGGCTCTCGTCCAGACACAGGAATAGAAGAAAAATGGTAGGTTTCAAAAACTAAACTTCACAAAAAAACGTTCTCCAATCACCCACAAAATATTGTCATACTTTCTATATTATTTTGAACAATGTTACATTCCCTCTTTTATTCTAATTCTCCTCTAGACTTTACATTCCCCTGCAAACTGATGATTCAGACTTCTCTCTTCCATGATTTTCTCCTATTTTCGCTACTTGGACCCAACCACCACTAAATTTAGCTAGGTCCCAAACAACCTAGATAGATTTTCTTCTCTATTCTCACTCCCCTCTATCCTAGGAGAGGGCTTGGAGATATTTTCCTGAAGGGAAAATATCTTCAAGCCCATTCAAACCTTTATTTTTAATGCCCATCTCTAATTTAGGCATTATTTAGCTCATAGAGCTATTTTACAAAATACACACATTCAAATCAAATGAAATGGAGGGAAAAAAACATGAAGACATCTCCTAAACCCTCTCACACAAAAAATTTAAAATTTGACCTATGACATAGCCTTCTACTTAGGATGCACATGCATCAATTATTAATGTCGGGGAAGAATATGAAGAAAGGTATGTGGGAGAGAGAACATTGGAGGCTTATGGAATCTATAATCTTACTTTTAGGATGAATAATTAGACATCCTTCAAAAATTCCTCTTGACATGCATGTTTCTTGTTGATTTTTTAGTGAATGGATGTGGTTATTATTCTTGGTATTGATTACTAATGGATTTTATGCAATGAGTGTGGGTTTGATTGGTTTACACTATTCCAAACATGGATAAAATGACTTCATGTATGTCTCATACATTCAACCTGGGGTGCAATAGTTCAACCAAGGATTTAAGTACTTGAGTGAGTTTAAATCCTTACCATTCTTAAGTATTTTATTATATATTAAAGGAGATGAATAACCTCATAGTAGGTTCTCTGGGTAATATGAGGTTTATGACATGGTTGGCAATAAGGGATGATGAATGTTAGATGTAAGGATGAGTTCTCGGGATAGAAGATAGAGGTAAGGTTTTTAATGAAGGAATAAGAGCCATAATTTAAGATTTATGCATTGTAATCTACAAATATCTTGTGATAGGGGTTTGAGGAAACAAGTTTAAATCATAAAGAAAGGTTTTGTGTTAGATGACTGAGTTTGAAGAACTTCCAAGTGAAAATAAAGTCCTAGAACGTATGTACAGTTCAGATAACATACCTTGTAGTTGTGAAAAGTTATTTAATTAGGTAAAAGACTCTATATATACTTTGATCATGCCAATTTTTGTAATTATAAGGTGAATTAGTCATACACATAGAATAAAGAGAAGTGCAAGTGTGCATATAGGAGCAAAACTGTAGGAGAGTACTCACAATAATATTATAAGAAGGGGTTATTGGTGTGGAAGGAGGTATGAATTTTTTAATCTTGACCTAAATCATGAATTCATTATGTTATATTTATTCAATAGCTTTGAGTAAACCTAAGACATCAAGGAACACAAACTAAGATTTTGCATGCAAATGGAATAAGATGTTTACATGGAAGTTGTCAAAGGAATTACCAAAAAAACATTACTTGATTTTACCACTTATAACGCATGATATTAGACTAATGAATTCATATTTTGTTAATGTATTTAGCAGTTGGTATGATTTTGGAGAGGAAAGTAGGAAGGACTTTCTACATGCACACACCTACAAGTTGTTCGAGGAAACCAAGAGTTTTATACATCATTACAAGAACCATGATATTGAATGCTAAAATAATAAAAAATGAAGTCTCTTAAAGACACTCCACATTTTAAATTTAGTTCTTTTAAAATGAATACATAAAAATTTATAAGCCATCTTCATCTCCCGGGTTTCAAGGAAGTCTAACTCGAGAGGATAACTAGGGCTTGAGTTTTGGAACCCTAAGACTTAGCATTTTGATCCAATTTTTTTTAGAAATCATGGTTGGGATATTTTTATGGGTTCTAAAATAAATTTTAAATTTCCATGGTTCATTGCTCTAATTTTTATGATAGTCATGTTGCACATTTTGGAAGCATAGTGAAGAGCCTAGTTTAGGAGGTTGGTTTACAAAGGAAATGTCCTTTTTCTTTGGATTCAAATAATGAAACTTTCAAGGAATGATAAAAGGATTAATGGATTCTCTAAAATACTCTTACTTTTTAGGGAATATTTCTCCACATTGATATACTTTTGAAAGTTTGTTTGAGAAGACCTAGTGAGGGTTTTGCGACAAGAATACAAAAAGTGGAGTATCAAGAGTTAGATGTTGATTCAAGCTATGAAATATTAGGGGAAAGTTTGGATAGATAAATGGAAACTAATGAAGCTTACAAGACCTTTTGGGTGGATATGGAAGGGTAAATTCATGATTGGAGTAAGGAACTTGGTCTTAAGAGGATATTAAACATTTGTATAAGAAAGAAAAGGATTTGGTGTAGTTGATGGTCTTGAATGTGGTTTTAGAAAAATATAACCATATTTTTCATACAAAGAAGGGGAATTAAATTTAAGGGATCATTAGATATGAACAATGTTATTCTTTGTTTATGAGATCTAGAGACTAGTTGTGTATACCAAATGTTAATAGACAATTAACAATGGAAGGGTTTGTAGGTTACATCATTGAACTAACCATATGATTATATTAACTCAATGGAAGGTGTTGACAGAGATAAAGAGGTTGGAAAGGGATTATAAGAAAACTATAACAAGAAGGCTAATGTGAGTAAATTCAAATGAGAGCTAAGAAGGGGAATCAAGAGGAATGTAAGAAAGGAAGAGTACTTATAGGAGCTTCTTGAATTCATATGATATTAGGCCATGTAAGAACATGATAATCATATTATGGGATAGAGTATAATGATAAGGATGACACTCATGACTGGTAAAAAAACAATTTTATTTACAAGTTTAACCTTGTAGGCTTGTTGTACGACCCTCATGGCATAATAAGTGGAATATTTGGTGTGAAGACTTAGTATTAGATGATTACATGCTAGAATATGGTATTGATCTACACTATTTGGTATCAAAGCATGACAAACAGATAAAATAAGGATTTGAAAATTTTTGGTGTAAGATATATTTTTGGTTTTATAAGATAGCTCTAGAGGAAGGACTCAAACCATAAAATAAAAGACTATGAATCAAGGACCATAACTGGAGAATGAAATATAAAATTTGAGAAGTGATTTGCAGAGGTTAGAAGCTTTGGAAAATATGTGTATACATGTAATTAATCAGATAATAAGTCAAACAATAAGTGAGCTAGGTGGATGGAGTTTGAAAAGGAGAGTGAAGTGGCCAATCAAGTCACTTGTGAAGCATGCTAGAAGAAGTTGAGGAATAAAAGTGAGAGCCTATGGAGGCATAAGAGGAAGATATTTTCCATTTGAGGAATATGAGGAAGAGAAGAGAGTTATCATTGTGGTGAACATAGTGAAATATGGAGAAGAATTTAGAAGAAGAGAAGTTCAAAGATAAACACAAAGTGAAGAATGGTGGATAAGGAGGAAAGTGTCCAAGAGAGAGGCACTTATAGAGACAATAAATTCTCTAATTTTATATTATAATGTTGTGTTTTCATGTATATATACAGGTATGAATAATTTTTTGGATAAGATCAATAAGAAGACCTTGAAATTTGAAAGAAAAGATACAAAAAGAAACTATTTTGAGTAAATTGTACATGATGGAAACCAAGAACATGTTATATAAGTTTATGAGAAAAAAAATGAAATCCTAAGGAATTCTAATGAAGAAGAAGAGGAGAACATAGAGTTCTATGATCCTTTGGAAAGCATTCAAGAGAGATAAGATAAAGAAAAGAGAAAAAACAAGAAGATGGATGAGAAAAAGGAAAAATAAAAGGAAATGGTCACAGGGATGACATATAATTAGGTATAGGAAGATGAAAATTATGAATTTATTCATGCATGTGTTAGTAAAATTTTTGGTATGCAAGATAACACAATGAAAGAAGAGGTTGGTTCTTAAAAATCTGAATTTAACCATGGATATATCATGCCTAAATGGCTTAGAAAATTAGTTGCTTGTGAAAAAGAGACAAAATTTAAGGAAGAGGCTAATAATATGATGGTAAACAATTTAAAACAAGAGGAAAATGATGGGAAACGTTCATATTTCAATTTGAGGAAAGCATGCAGTGAATGTGACAAAGAAATTAAGAGTGAGGGAAGAGTTTCTAGGTACAAATCAACCTATTAGATAAGAAGAAAGACTGATACTACAAGTACATATCACCCTAAAGAGACAAGAAAACAAGTGTGGAGAGTGGAGAGAAGAGAAGAAAAGAACCTAATAAGAGAAGAAAACAATTGAAGAAAAATGTAAGAAGGATGATTTGAATGTTTGGGTTAAGCTAAATCATTTGAGTTGAAAATGAGTTGTTTTTTAACACTAATATGAAAATGAAGAAATTCAATTGAAGAACAATGTAAAGAAGTGATAATGTTGAATGTGAATGGATATGTATAAGCTAATCGGGTAATCTTAAATCCTCAATACGTAATAATGGAATCTGTGAATCTAAGGTGAAGAAGGCCCTCCTAACCTAGATTGGTGTGATGGCTCATTCGATATAATGGCTTTCGAGGCTCCAATCGATGTCGAGCTCTACCGAGATCCTATTTCTTGGTTGTTGGATACGTGGGAAGTGACCTGTGGGAGCTTCATATATATCTCCAGAAAAGGTCATGAAAGTAGTGGTAGGTCATTTTAGTGGATTTTGTGGTTAGCTATGGGTGGTTTTCTGGTCTAGCCCAGAAAATATTGGATTGATTGGCTTCTATGTTTAATACGGAAAATTGTGCTATAATATCTAGTGGGAGTGGTGAAGATCTAAACACCAACGTTTCGCAAGTCGGTGTCAATACTTGACTGATTTGTAGGCCCGTTGGGTTGTGGGACTTGGGGATCACAACCATGAGTACGTGGTTGTTGTGGACCTATTATGGTCATGTGAAGAATCAATCCCTTCTTTCATTATCCAGTAATCGTATGCCTTTTCAGCTTCTATGTTTAGAACTAGAAGTTGTATGATTTTCTCAGAGTACCTAATAGGTGTTCTGGCAAACTTGGATATGTAAGCTAGTGTCTATATCAATGAGGAGGTCTCCTGCATTAGGCTGTGAACCAAAGGATCACAACCAAATGTTTGTTCTCATTCGAACCCTTGCATGGTCATTCAGGTGTTTTATCAAGGCAATCTATAATTCGGATGGTTTGACCAGAATGTGTAAGCTTTGTCGTCTTCGATATTCAATCCTCTTAGTTGCTCACTAATTGCTTGTAAGTTTGTTGTGGCTCAAAAGACCTGTATCCTAAGGTCCTGATCTATATCAGCTAAAGTCATGGGTAAATTTGGTTGAGGTACTATAGGTTCAAATATATATTCTCTAGGCTCTCTAGGTCCTGTGATTGTCATACAAAGATGATTCAACCTCTAACTAACATTAAATAAACTGATTATGAAAGAGGTATTTACACTATGCAAGCATCTTCTATTTTTGTATTTTTCAATGACGTATTTCAATGAAATTGAAGAGCAACTACTCTAGTATATTTATAAAATGGACAACTAATCTAGAAACAAAATGAAAACAAACAAAGTAGCCTAGTATGGCTATTTTCCATGTAATTGTGATATTATACTAAATATCTAACTAAATATATTAAATTGAAAGACTCTCGATTCTACCTCAGAAGTGAGGAATGAATCACAGTTTCTCAAAAACTATCAATCCCCACAACTTCCCTGGCGATATCGAGAACAAACTTTTGACTGAAATAAAATAATTCACTACTCTATTTGATATGTTGTAACTAGAACTTTGATAGCTCAAACCTGGCATTTACAAAATAGTGGTAAATCTAGTTGTGTGTGATTTCATCCCCTCAGTGTGATCTCCTCATTCCTTCGTGTCCTCGTGAATCCAAAAAGTGTGTATATGATAGTATCAATAGAAGATAACAATCAAACAATGGCAGCTTTGGATATAGACCGAATATAATGCGAGTAGGAGAGGGATAGCACAAGTGAACAGAGCTTGACTATGTAATTCCTAGTGGGATTTATTGTGGGAATACAACACAAGTGTACTAGAGAGTTTCAGAAATTATCCTTGTGACAAAACAAAACCTGCAACTTTAATGGATTCTAGTCTAGAAATGAAGCTATTCTATGTTTTAAACTAATTGTATGCATAGCAATGAAACAAGACTTGAAACAAGAAGATGATATGACCTCCAAAGTGCCAACAATGGAAGCAAAACATGAAACTAACAAAATTCTAAGCAAGAAATTGAAAAAATGAACAAGAGAATTGAGAGGATGAGGGGCCATTTGCTTGAAAACAAGTTGGCTATTTATAACCAATGCATTTACCAGAGGGTAACTCCCATTAGAACTCTTTTACTATAAACAAAGGAAAAACACTATTCCCAGGGAGCAAAAAACATTAATGCAAGCCAAAGTGGTTGAAGAAAGCATGTGAAATCCAAGATTTACATTTGATGCATGATCAAAAGGATCTGGAAAATGCGTACAGGACCACCGCCTTGTGCAGGGTCGGCGGTTATGGGACCGCCACCTACCTCCTGGGGGTGGTCATGGACCCACCACCACCTGCTGTAGGGTGGTGTTTCATCACTAAAGACAAAATGCAAGAAGAAAGGGGAAAAAGGGGAAAAAAAAAAGCATGTGGAGGCTGAGCGGGGCATGTGGGATACAAGTGTATACTTGGCGAGCCTTTCTAGATTCCGAACACCTTGCAAGGAGACCCATATATCATCATTGGGGCATGTGTATCATCGTTTCGGGTGCAGTACCTTACAATTTTGGGTACATACATATTGCCCCCTCGGAGAAGCATTTTAGCCATGAAGAGGCATAAAATGGTGGATCCGAGTATGGCGGTCCCAAAATGGGGAGTTAGGAGCTATACCTGACACGCCGTGTGCTGGAAAGTCACCATCCAAGATCCCACTACCTGTAAAAATGAAAAAAAAGGACTCAAGTGCAGATAGATAAAATAAATTGAGAAATAAGGCTGAATTGATAAGAAAAGAGGACTTACCATCTATGCGAGGTTTAGAACTTACCTCCATCGGCTCTCGACCCTACGAAAGACATTCAAAATCAAATTAAGAGGGCTATTTATATAAAACAAAGTCATTTTACTATTCATTTACGTGGATTGATTTGATAGATTTTGAGCTCTGGGACCCACGGTGATGGTTTTCGATGAGAGTATAGTCAAAACATTTCATGGTGAGATAGCGATCATGCCTCCGAGAGTGGAACATCGACCCACAAAGTCTCAGGTTAGTTCTTCTCGATTTATCATTTTTAAACCTAAAATGTAGAAATGATGAAATCTTTCCCTTGGGGGATCATTTTTGAAAATGTTAGTTTTAAATGTGTCTCTAGGGGGGCACCCATAGGGTAGGCTTTTATTTTAGTTGAAATGGTGCATTTTTGCTTGTTTTTAGGCATTTTTAGGGCTTACGACCCATTTGTATTTGTGGGACAGGACCGCCGCCCTGTGCGGGTGGCGCGTTACGGGACCATTACCTTAGAAGGTGGCAGTTATGGAACCGCCCTCTCTCATGCATGGGTGGCGGTCCACGACAGAGGACCATAATAATACAAAATTTAGCTTGTTTTTGCATGTTCAACATTTTTACGTGTTTTTAATAGTTTTTCCAACTTGATTTTAGTACTAACTTACTCCTCTTTTGTGTTTTTGGGTGTATGCGAAGAAGGAGGAGTACATCAGATGGAGCCGGAGAGGGAGTGTGATTGGCTCTCGGTAGTGTTGGAGGCACTCTCCCAGGCAGAGCGGGATACTCTCCAGAGGGCTAGTATATGGAGGATTACACAGGTTCCTCATGTTGCACCTGCCAGTCACATATTGTGTGACTTGTTCTCTTATTGGGATGTGGATCGAACACCTTCCGATTGCCAGGAGTTAGGGGTGAGTGGTCCATCACCCTGGAGGATGTTTACCATATACTGGGGGTTTCGATCCTTGGGTGGTGGCTATCTCTTAAGACAACAATATCTAGATCACAGGTGGTTCAGTGGGCCACCTATATGGGAGATGCGGTCATATCGATGGGGTCGAAGAAGGGCGTGAGGATCCACTCTATTATTGAGTCAGACATTCCCTTGCTTCGCAAGGCCATTATGGGCATCCTTGCATCCAGACTGATTGGGGACAAGGGAGGGGACACCCTCTTGTATTGTTGGGCTCCTATTATTGCACAGATTGAGGGCCATGGATGTGTCTATGCTTGGGGAGTAGATATCCTCGGGACTACCTACCATGACTTATACAGGGTAGTCCATTTACAGGGGCAGTCACTGAGCCACCCAACTCTTGTCATGAGTTGGGTGTATGAGCACATTATCCCATATGGGAGAGGTGTAGAGGTGGAGGATCCCGGGGCCGTCAGGGCAGTGAGGTGGATGGGGATGATAGTTCTCAGAGCACCCCACCAGCCAGTGGCTTCCCTGACTACTACGCAGACATGGAGGCCACTCCTTATCAGGCCATGGCAGGGGTATGGGGAGAGGAGACCATTACTTTGATTTCCTGTCAGACCACCAGCCAATTGATAGATAGGGGGGGAAGTTGAGATACACCCCTTTGATAGAGTTCCACAGTAGTTTGGCCTCCCTATAGTGACATGCTTCCTCCGGTGGTGCCAGTGTATATAGATCTATCCATGAGGCTCGGGGAGGTCCTAGAGGCCGGGGTGGACCATTGTTACACCCGGTACTCCTATTACGGCTAGGAGGGTGGTACATGTGCACGAGGGAGAGCCGGTGCTCCTCAGGCACCCTTACTTTGGATTGCTGCTGGTCCCACTCATAGCAGTGATGAGCCCATCGACGTGGACTCTGAGTCTGAGGAGTTCACTGGGGAGAGACCAGGAGGAGATAGAGGACATGGAGATCAGTGAGATGGGTGGTGGGGGGGGATGATAGTGATCCTGAGTGGCATGATACCCAGGAGATCCTACAGGCCGAGAGGGCGGAGCGGAGCGCAGAGAGGGTGACTCTGGTTTCAGAGGAGTTACTCTCTCGGGACCCAGGTGGAGATGGTGAGTCTATTGCAGGTTGTCACATTTCCCCAGATGTGGGAGAGGGGCACCAGTCGGTGGTGGCATCAGTGGTGGGCACGGATCCTAGAGATCCTTCTTGGAGGCCTGGCGATCCTAGTGAGTTGTCACTCTTCTCCTGACATTTGTTTTAGTTAGACTCATCTTAGTTTGTTATTTCTTTTTGTTTCATTTACTCTTGATTCTATCATTGATTATTTTCTAACTTGTTTTCTCCTTTGTTTGCAGTGACTGCTTGATGAGTGGCGAGACTTGAGACTTGATTCACCGAGTGTGTACCGATACCCTACTTCTCCCCTCGGAGAAGACTCATGTTGAGCTTTCCATGGACATGGGGGAGCCCTCAGCAGCCGGTAGGCACACCGATGTTTTTTCCTCTATCTGGTATGTGGCGAAGATCATGACTTCTCTCCACATGGAGGTGGTTGGATATAGGACAGCCGAGTGCCTGATGAGGAGGAGCCATTCTCATAGTGAGACGGTAGCTACCGGCATGACCGTGAGCCCTCAGTGCATTCGGAGCGCCGCGTAGCCGGAGTCCTAGGCGTGGCCATGCACCCTCTAAGGGATCCCATAGGGATTGAGAGACTATTTTTGTAGTATTTTGTCAGATGTTTATACGAGTGTTTTTGTACTTTCCGGGCTCATTGAGCATTTTGACCATGCCTAGTGCATGATGGCATTGTATACGAAACTTGATTTATATATATATATATATATATATATATATCTTTGGATCTAGACTCTTGCCTATCTTGAATTTTGTGACTCATTTCTATATGTGTATTTAGATGCTTTTAGAATACTATTTTTCATGTTTTCAGAATGTATGCAATGGATAACCAATGATAGTAGATAGAATATTTTACTCTGTATGTTTTTGTAGTGCTGATATGAGATGATACTAACATATGGTAGTACTTGAACTTTTGAACTCTTTGGGAAATGTGTGTAATTTCCTCTTATGTTGGCAAGACGTGATGAATGTATAGTGATAAAGAGATGAACTTTCCCCAATCCCAAATCCACGCAACTAGTAAGATGCGAGGGCTCAACACCAAGAGTTAGGAAGGGCACAAGTTGTATGAGTTTGACTGAATGGAATGATGAGAGACAGACAAACTAGTAACAAAAACCAAATTTGGACCTACACACCCACCCTACCCAGAACTACCACCAAGCTTAGAAGGCCACTTACTTTTTCAGTTTATCTAGACTTAGATTCATAAATGGCAACCTGGTTGACAAAATCTGGTTTTGAGGATTTGATCTCTTTGGAATTTGGATATTTGGATATTTGCTTCCTCTTAATAGAATTTGACTTGTGTTTTTAGCATACCAAGATTTGTTCATTTGTGTGACTGGACCCCCCACACCCTGCCTCACGCCACTAGTAAGAAGCATGGGTTTGTCACCAAAGGCAAGATATAGGTGAGTAAGGGCACTTCTTTCCTTTCCCAACCTCACATCACCAGTAAGAGATGTGGGCTTATCACCAAAGGTTGATGGGGCAAAGAAGTGTGTAAAATAAAATATTTTGTTTGCTTGGTGCTTTTGATTTCATTTGATTTTGACATTTCTGATCTATGACTTTGGGATATCCTTTCATTCCAAGAGATTTAAGAGGGATAGATGTGACACCAAGAAGCTTCCAGAAAACCATGGGCAAGGACAACTTCACCTAGTAGAAAGAAAGAGCAAAGCCAAGTATGCAGGTCTTGGTATGGTTTTTGTCAATGTTTGTCTGTCGAATTTGATGAGAAGATTTGAAAATAGTTGATGATGTTTGGAGAGATGTGATATGAATGCTTTTGCCAATATTTCAGAAATTTGTAAATAGATTTGTTTTAAGAGTAAGCTCCTGGACTACCATTTTTACAAAATGGACAGAATGAAGCAGCTAAGAGACTAATGCAATGTAAGTAGCTATAATGTACTAGTAATGACTTTGGTGTTTTATGCGTAAAACCACTTAAGATGCAAGGAATTGACAGTTTCACCAAATTCCTCACCTTCTAGTGTGCACAAGAGATACACACCATTTCCGTAGTCCTTCATGACTTGGTATGGGCCCAACCATTTGGGCCAGAACTTCCTTCCTTCACCATTTTTTCTTATCGATCCAGCTGTCTAGTCTTAGAACTAAATCTCCTTCATATATTTCTCACTCATAGACTTTTTTGTTGTACTACCGGCACATCTAGTCAACATAGGCTCTATGCCATTGTTCGGCATTTAACCTAGCCTCATCAAGGCTTTCTAGTTGAGAGAGGTGCCTCCCTATAAGCTTCTTCATCAAAATCCCTTGTAATGAGATACGGAGACTAGGTATTTCAACCTCAAGTGGGAGAACCTTCTTTGCCCCGAATACCAAAGTGAGAAAGGAGTTGCTCCTGTTGGTGTTCTTATTGAGGTTCGATGGGCCCACAAGGCTATATATTTTAAATGCCAATCTCACTTGTTCTCCTTGACTGTTTTGAGGAGAATAGCTTTTAACATTTTGTTTGTCACTTCGGCCTGCCCATTGGCTTGAGGGTAGTAAAGAGAGGCCGTGTGATGGTTTATCTTGAATTTGCTACATAACTCATGGACTTCATCATTTTTAAAGGACGTGCCATTATCTGAGATAATGACTTGTGGGACACCATACCTATAGATAATTTGGTTCAAAATGAATTTGGCAATTACCGAACCTGGTACGGTGGTGAGAGGCATGGCCTCCACCCATTTGGTAAAATATTCCATGGCTGTGATTATAAAATTATGGCCATCGGTTGATGAGGGAGAGAACTTCCCTATCAAGTCTAGACCCCACATGGAGAAGGGCCACGAGAGTCACTATTGGTTGTAGGGATTGTGCTGGCATGTGAATCTCGTGAGAGAATTCTTGGCATTTGTGGCACTTACGTACAAATTCCACTATGTCATGCTCGAGAGTGGGCCAAAAATAGCCCATCCGATGTATTTTTGAGTGGTGGCATGACCACCGAAGTGGCCCCCACATATCCCACTATGGGATTCATGAAGAATCCTCTTGGATTCTTCTATGTCGACATCATCTTAGAAGCATGCCATCGAAGGCTCTATGATAGAGTACTTGGTCTAAAACAACATATTTAGTGGTAATAATGTGTAACCACCTTCTTTGTTGTGACGTGGCACCTTCCGGGTATGTATGGTCCATGATAAAATTGATGATATCATAGTATACCAGGGACATGTAGAAATGGGGGCCTGGTTTTGAAAAAGTATACACACTCATCGGGAAAGTCTAGATCTACCAGCTCACCTCCATCTAGTGGATTGTCAGCTAACTAGTCTGTAATGATTTGTCCTTTAACGGATTTCTGGTTTACGAATGTTAACTCAAATTCTCCCATTAAGGTTATGAAATGGCCAACCTTTTTAGATAAAGATCCTTGTGTGAGAAATGTTCGTAAATGGTCTGTCTTTACAATGACCCTTGTTTCCTAGTTTAACATGTAATGTCTCAAACATTTTTTGTTGTAAAAATTATGGCAAGGCATTCTCTCTCTGCCTGTGTGTAACATGTTTCATAATCGAGCAACATTCGCTAATGAAATAGATCACACGTTCTCATTTGTCATCATCTTCTTGAGCCAACATGTAGGCCAGCGAGACATGAGTGGCTCGTGAGTATAGGATCAAAGGGTGTCTAGCTTGGGAGGCATTAGTGTGGGTGGTGACAACAAGAAGCATTTAACTACTTCAAAGGCCTCGTTGCATTCTTCAGTCCAATCGACGCTATAATATTTCTTGAGTAGATTGTTGATTGGATGAATGGAAAAGCTTAAATCTGGGATGAACCTTTGGATTGCACCGAGTTTCCCAAGAAATGACCTAATTCTAGACTCATCCGATGGTGGGATCATTTTGAGAACAACCCATATTTTGGCTGGATCAACATCAATCCCTCATGAAGATATAATGTATCCCAAAAGTTTACCTCCTGTCACACCAAACACACACTTCTCTAGATTTAATGTGATGCCATATTCGATTAGTCATGAGAGGATGATACGAGACACTCCGGATGATCATATGTTTTTGGCTTTGGCCAACAAGTCATCCACATAGGATTCCACAATTTTATGGATAAGATCATGGAATATATAAGTCATTTCCCGATACGTAGCGTTTGTGGTGTTCTTAAGACCAAATGGCATGACAACATAACAATAAGTTCCCCAGGGAGTTATGAATGTGGTTTTGGCTTGATCCTACTCTGATATTTTAATCTGATTGTACCCTGAGAACCCATCCATGAGGGATACATAGTTCAAATCCAGCTATTGCATCAATGATAACGTCAATGGATGGTAATGGGAAATCATCCTTGGGACAAGCTTTGTTAATATCCCAAAATCTATGCAAATGCGTATTTTCCCATTCTTTTTTAGGATGGGAATGATATTAGATACCCATTGTGAATAGTCAATGGGCTTGATGAATCCTACTTGGAGAAGTTTTACTACTTCCTCTTTTACCATGAGAGCCACTTTTGGCTTCATTGGTCTTGACTTCTGTTTAATTGGCTTCGCATCTGGTTTAGTGACAAGATTATGCACATGACTTGTGGTGCAATGCCCATCATTTCTTTATAGTTAAATGCAAAATCCTTTTGATGTTCTTTAAGGATTTGGGTGTGTATTTCTATCTCCTCTAGAGTTAACGAGGATCCCAACTTCAAAATTCTTGGTTCCTCCTCCATTCCAATGTTTATATCAATGGTTTCTTCTATCAAAGAAGTGTTACCTTCTTCAAATTCAGGTGGGGCTGGAGGTAATTCCAAGCTTTCTCCATTTTCTATCTCGTAGATATCGAGATCTTTCTATGGAGGAGACTCTACCATGGGATTTCCAAAGTAGGAAGAGGAATGAGGTATTAGGGAAAGATCAACTATACGGTGAGCAAGGTGTAGCTCCACATAGGCATTCAGATATTCGAGAGTGACTCTATCATCGTCAAAGTGACCTATGATAGAAAAATCATCCTCAACTTCTCCATGAGCTAGGAGTGAGTTTGTTGGTATTTTACGCACTAATGGTTTGGTACAAGTGATACCATGAAATTTGTGTCCTCCAACTCACTTGTTTGGGGTGAAACGGGAAGCTGAGGTTGCTATTGAGTCTATGAGAAGGTTCTACTCTCGTGGGATTGCTTCAATTGATATGAAGTTGAATCCCTTGCTTAAATCTAACATGGTTGTTTTGTATAGTTGTAAATGTTCAGCCCTAGTTTCATATACCTCAGAGACTTGGTTTGTAACTAGTTGTGAGTCTCCTAGCACTCTAATGTTATTGACACCCATTCTTTTAGCTAGGATGAGGCCAAGGAGGAGAGCTTCATACTCAGCTCCATTGTTTGTACATTCAAAGTTTAATTTAAAGGTGAAAGGTAGGATCTTTCCCTCAGGTGAAGTAAAGATCACCCCCGCCCCAGCTCCAAAGTGACATCTAGCTCCATCAAAGTGGAGAGTCCAATATTTGTTTGGAAAAATTGACGTTGGGATATTTTCGTATCTATTTCTTTTTCTTTGGTTACCTCTACCATAAAAACTTCATCTGATGGAAGAGAAGCAATTCCTAGGGTGTGTCCTATACCCATGGAATCAAATGGTAGGAGAATAGGTAAGTCTTTCTCCAGCAACTCAACAATTTTTGCGGTAGTCCCTAGTGATACTATTTTTATAACATTGGTCTCATTTTTGAGTACTGGAACGTCCTCGTTGGATTTGTAATTTCCAACTCAGTGGTGGGTATCAGCTTTTCTTTTGGTTGTGAATTAGTTGGTTTGACAAGCTGATTTGTTGGGAGTTCAAACTTGGAGTGAACACCTGGTCTTTTCTTCAAATCAGCTAGGTGTATATCGAAGGGTTTTGGGTCACCTTGTGCCATGAATATTTTCCCTAAGTGTAGAAATCTTATTTCTTGGAATAATGTGGAAGGGATTGCCTTCATGCGGTGTATCCATGGCTGACCAAGGATCATATTATAATTGGTTTCCCGATCTATAATATAAAACTCGGTGAGGACCGTCTTGGGTCCTAAAGTGACTGGTAAAACTATGGTTCCAATCGAAGTGGCTTTGAGGCTATCATAACCTCTTAGCGTATTTCACGTCGTGGAACAGTTTGTTCTCCATATCCTAGATTTTGAAGGAAAGTGAAGGGGACTATGTTGACTACTGCCCCATCATCGACCATTGCACGTTTAACATAATTATTGTAGACCCAAACTTGTAAATGTAAAGTTGGGTCACCTCTTCATGTAATTTCAGCATCTGTTGGCATTTTTCTTATATCGAATATAAATTCAGTATCCCTATCTAGCTGCCCTGGAGGATAAACGTCAAAATCCACATGGTTTACTTGCATTTCCAGAGGAGGAGTGATGTTGATTAAATGGCCAAGGCCTAACACTTCTAAGAGGGCAGCCCTATGGGTGGGAGAGTTTTTAACAAATCCAAGAAGGAGATGTGCGAGAAGGTTTTAGTTAAATCATTAATTAGATCATAGGTGCCTATAGGTTTTACAATGTTTGTTTAGTGTTGTCTGGCTCTAATGAATAACTTGGAGTTGGTTGAGAAGAATAATCCCATGTTCTTGTTATGGTTTCTACGGGTAGCTCGGTGTCTAACTCCACTAAACCAACTATCTTAGTTTGAGGTCAAGTTCCTAATTGGGGTGCGACTAGTGGATTTAATGAAGTTGAAGCTTCATGATCATTGTTTCTTGTCATGACACCCTTATTTGTTCCATTAGGATCTAACCTAGTTGTTGTTAGAATGGTTTGGGAGTGGGTCATTGAAGATCTTGAGGGATGCATTTTGAGGGGAAACTACCCCTGCATAAGCGTTTGGCATGGGTACTACAAAATTTGCTAAAAACATATCTATAAAGAGTTGTTTTTGATCTTCTAGAAAATGCTTGCATGAATTTATTGTATTCACGACAAGTCCTAGTATCGTGGCCTTGAATCTTGTGGAAGCCACAATATAGATTGGGATTGTAATTTCAAGGTTGTTGATTTAAAACCTGTTGTGGCCCAAATTCTGATAAGGTTGCTGGTTTTTAGAGTTAAAATTTTGAGGTTGTTGCCTTTGGTTTTGACTCTGATATCCGGTTGGGTTTTGATTTGGACTTTGTGTCTGGACTTGTCATTGTTTGTTGTTGTTTCCATGGTGGATGATTAAAACCACCATTTGATTGTTGGGGTAAAATTATTATTTCATTGATTATTAATAGGTGGTGAAATGTTTACAACATTTTCCCTTTTAGCTTGGTCAGTTACTCCATCTGTTGTAACCCACGGTTCTTGTTAAGGATCTTAGGTCCTTGATTAGTGTTCCCAACATTAGGATAGGCCGCGGTGTTTTGATTGGGAGTGGTTAATTTCCCATTTGTCCCATATGTCTTACGACCACTATCAATCGCTTGCTTGGTCGATTCGAGAGAGCACTTTCAGTACTTCATCATAAGTTCTTAGTGGGAACTTCTGGACTTCTTCCTTTATCTCTCTATTGAGTGAATTAAGGAATAAATCACATAGTTCCATTTGATCCATATTTGGAGCACTCACTGATGAGTAGAGAACCGTATGCCATCTTTGGATAAAATGAGTGGTGGATTCATTATGTTCTTGTTTGATATGTAAGAACTCCCTGATTCCCATTCTTAACAATTTGTTCATGTCAAAAGCTTTGATGAATTCTGACATGAGTTGTTTAAATGAGTGTATCAAGCTTTAGGTATTCTGTAATACCAATCAAGGGCAATACCTTCTAGGGTCTTAGGGAATATTTTAGCAACAACCCCATCCCAAGGGAGTAACTCCCATATGGTTGTGGCATAGGCCTTAATGTGTGCATTTGGGTCCCCTTCCCCTTTGTATTTGGGAAAATCGGGAAGAGGTCTCGGAAGCATAACACTTCGTATGGTGAAGTCTAGGGGTTCTTTTAAATATTCCAAATAAGTCCCTACTGCGTAGGCCTCAACCATCGATGGGGCTTGCTGAGGGGGTTGAGGTGGAATGGGTTGTTGATATGGCATAGCATATGCATTTGTAGGGACATAAGGGAATCCCTGTGGTTGAACGAACATCCCGGGAGAAGAGAACATGTCTCCTTGTGGTGATTTTGAATAGATGTTTAAATAAGGAGGAGCATTGTTCTAGTACGGGTTGTTTGGTGCCAAGCCGGGAGGTGTCATGTTTTCAACTGGAGCGGCATTTGAAAATGTTGTCCTAGTTGGTGTTTGTTGTGGATAATTATAAGGATTTTGAGGAGGCATGCCTAACGTGCCTGTTCCTGTAAGGAGGTCAACTTGACTAGGGTGATGCAGAGGGTTGGGGATTCCCGCTTGCCCAAAATATGAATTTTGGTTTGCTTGAGCAAGTTCTAGCCCTCTAACCTTCTCAACTAAGGCTGAAATGACCTCCATCGGTGAAGACGTAGTGCTTTTCCTTAAGGGTGTTTGTTGTATAGCTTGAGGTTGTAAGGGGGTATGATACCCTACTGCTATGAATTGGTCATTACCTTGCCAAGCTTCACCAAGGGTATTTCCCATAGGTGGAGGAATGGGGGTGTTCTCCTAGAATAGGGTATCAGACTATATTTGTAAACTTCCTAAAGGTGGATACATATTTTGGAAGCGTTGTTCACTTTTAGTGAAGCGTGCCAAGTACTCCTCATCCAAAAAGGGGAGTGGGTCTGATTGTCTACTAATCTATGGTCTAAACAAGACCCAGGAGATGAAGTGGATTCTCCAGTAAACGTCATATTGTTAGAGCCTGATGGCTCTGGCTGTTGTGTTTGTGTAAACTGATCAAACTCCTCAATTCGGAATGAAGAACTAGAACTAGTTCTGTGAGGGGGAGTTTGAGATGACAAGTAATTACTCGAATAGTTATCAGCCCACATAGAAAGTGAGGGTGATGGTTGTCTATTTGTTTGACTATAGTTTACTTTGAGACCTAAGAGAGGTCTGCCATATGCATCATATCCCGACATATTCGGGGGTATATGAATACCCATGAGAATAATGGGAAAGAGTGAAGGTGGATGGAAGAAATGAAAATAGAAAGAGGAATATTAGTTTGTTTCACGTCGGGTTCACCAATTTTGTATGATGGAAAAAGTAACATGTGAGCATGGGAATCTACAAGTACCTCCTCCTCGTACCCAACCTCCCGAGGTCATGTCGAGACAGCCGGTGAATGTTGAATGTGAATGGATATGTATAAGCTAATCGGGTAATCTTAAATCCTCAATACGTAATAATGGAATCTATGAATCTAAGGTGAAGGCCCTCCTAACCTAGATTGGTGTAATGGCTCATTTAGATATAATGGCTGTTCGGAGGCTCCAATCGATGTCGAGCTCTGCCGAGATCCTATTTCTTGGTTGTTGGATACGTGGGAAGTGACATGTGGGAGCTTCGTATATATCTCTAGACAAGGTCATGAAAGTAGTGGTAGGTCATTTAGTGGATTTTGTGGTTAGCTATGGGTGGTTTTTTGGTCTAGCCCAGAAAATATTGGATTGATTGGCTTCTATGTTTAATACGGAAAATTGTGCTATAATATCTAGCGGGAGTGGTGAAGATCTAAACACCAGCATTCGCAAGCCGGTGTCAATACTTGACTGATTTGTAGGCCCGTTGGGTTGTGGGACTTGGGGATCACAACCATGAGTACGTGGTTGTTGTGGACCTGTTATGGTCATGTGAAGAATCAATCCCTTCTTCCAACTATCCAAGTAATTGTATGCCTTTTCAGCTTCTACGTTTAGAACTAGAAGTTGTATGATTTTCTCGAGTACCTAATAGGTGTTCTAGCAACTTGGATACGTAAGCTAGTGTCTATATCAATGAGGAGGTCTCCTGCATTAGGCTGTGGAACCAAAGGATCAACCAAATGTTTGTTCTCATTCGAACCCTTGCACGGTCATTCAGGTGTTTTATCAAGGCAATCTATAATTCGGATGGTTTGACCAGAATGTGTAAGCTTTTTCATCTTCGATATTCAATCCTCTTAGTTGCTCACTAATTTCTTGTAAGTTTGTTGTGGCTCGAAAGACCTATATCCTAAGGTCCTGATCTATATCAGCTAAAGTCATGGGTAAATTTGGTTGAGGTACTATAGGTTCAAATATATATTCTCTAGGCTCTCTAGGTCCTGTGATTGTCATACAAAGATGATTCAACCTCTAACTAACATTAAATAAACTGATTACAAAAGAGGTATTTACACTATGCAAGCATCCTGCTATTTTTGTATTTTTCAATGACGTATTTCAATGAAATTGAAGAGTAGCTACTCTAGTATATTTATAAAATGAACAACTAATCTAAAAACAAAATGAAAACAAACAAAGTAGCCTGGTATGGCTATTTTCCTGTGTAATTGTGATATTATACTAAATATCTAACTAAATATATTAAATTGAAAGACTCTTGATTCTACCTCAGAAGTGAGGAATGAATCATAGTTTCTCAGAAACTATCAATCCCCACAGCTTCCCTAGTGATATCGAGAACAAGCTTTTGACTGAAATAAAATAATTCACTACTCTATTTGATATGTTGTAACTAGAACTTTGATAGCTCAAACCTGGCATTTATAGAATAGTGGTAAATCTAGTTGTGTGTGATTTCATCCCCTCAGTGTGATCTCCTCATTCCTTCATGTCCTCATGAATCCAAAAAGTGTGTATATGATAGTATCAATAGAAGATAGCAATCGAAACAATGGAAGCTTTGGATATAGACCGAATATAATGCGAGTAGGAGAGGGATAGTGCAAGTGAACAGAGCTTGACTATGTAATTCCTAGTGGGATTTATTGCGGGAATACAACACAAGTGTACCGAGAGTTTCAGAAATTATCCTTGTGACAAAACAAAACCTACAACTTTAATGGATTCTAGTCTAGAAATGAAGCTATTCTATGTTTTAAACTGATTGTATGTAGTAGCAATGAAACAAGACTTGAAACAAGAAGATGATATGACCTCCAAAGTGCCAACAATGGAAGCAAAACCTGAAACTAACAAAATTCTAAGCAAGAAATTGAAAAAATAAACAAGAGAATTGAGAGGATGAGGGGCCATTTGCTTGAAAACAAGTTGGCTATTTATAACCAATGCATTTACCAGAGGGTAACTCCCATTAGAACTCTTTTACTATAAACAAAGGAAAAACACTATTCCCAGGGAGCAGAAAACATTAATGCAAGCCAAAGTGGTTGAAGAAAGTGTGTAAAATCCAAGATTTACATTTGACGTGATCATCGGAAGGATCTAGAAAATGCGTACAGGACCACCACCCTGTGCAAGGCAGGGTTACGAGACGCCGCCCTATCCCGGGCACGCCACCCACCGCCCTACAGGTGGTGGTTATGGACCGCTTCCTTGTCTTGGGTAGTCACCACCGCCGCCCGACAGTGCAGTGTGGTTTCATCACTAAAGACAAAATGCAAGAAGAAAAGGGAAAAAGGGGCAAAACAAAGCATGTGGAGGCTAAGCGGGGCATGCGGGATACAAGTGTATACTTTGGAGCCTTTCTAGGATTCCGAACACCTTGCAAGATGAAATACAAGTTCAAGAGCAAGCACAAGAGAGATAATATGAAGAAAATCAGTCAAGAATAACATAGTGAAAGAATATATAAAATGGCAAGAAAATTTTAAGGAAAGGAAGAAATAAGGCCAAAATGAGACAATTCTATCTCATCTTTTTATAACTAATGTTGCTCCTAGTTTTGTTTATGTAGGTAAGAGTCAAATAATGATCAAAGAAGATGGAAAAAGACAAGAAAATGAAGGAAAAGTATAGTTGAGTCAAGAAGAACAAGAGAATGAAGACAATGAACAACATTTTAAGCAAAAAAGAAGGTATACAAAGAAATTTCAAATCAAGTCAAGAAAAGAAAATAGTGAAAGATCTGAAGATGGAAGAAATCAAAACAAGGATGAAGAATATGTCAATTAAGAGATATTGGAAGAAGAGAAAGAATACTTAAACCTCCATGGGGGTTTAAATTTTTCCTACTAGGGTAGTATGATGCAGGATCATCACTTTAAAGGCTTAAATTTTTTCATTTTGTATTAAGAAAGGGTTGAGTATGGTGTTAGAGGTCTGGTTAAGTGTCTTTAACTCATCCTTGGTCTTTCAAGACCCTTCTTGTATGTTAGGTGGGTTATTCTAAGTTTCCCTCCAAAAAGGGAGTATTTGAAATTTGAATTTGGGAGTCTAAGGATTGAAGGTGTAATGTTAAAAATAATGTGATGGCATGTTGTAATAGGTCAGTTAAGACCATATGAGAGGAAATGGGAAGTGTATACACTTTGGTAAATGCCTACATGATTCATAGTTAGAATTTACTCTAGTTAGGTTAGGGTAAGTAAATACAACTCCTTGGAAGTTAGAGAACATATAAGGAAAAGTTTGAACGAAAGAGTTAGTTTTGAATGTCAAGGGAAGAATATGAAGAAAGGTACATGGGAAAGAGAGCCTTAGAGGCTTATGCACTCTATAATCTTAATTGTAGGATGAAAAAATTAGACATCCTTTAAAATTTCCTCTTAACATGCAGGTTTCTTATTGATTTTTTTGTGAATGATTGTGGTTCTTGTTCTTGGTATTGATTACTAATGAATTTTATGCAATGAGTGCATGTTTGATTGGTTTACAATTTTCCAAGAATGGATAAACTAACTTGATACATGTCTCACATAGTCAACCTAGGGTGTAATGGTTTAACCAAGGATTTAAGTACTTGAGTGAGTTTAATTCCTTACCATTCTTAACAATTTTGTTAGGGCTTGAAGGAGATGAATAACCTCATAGTAGGTTATCCGGGAAATCTGAGTTTCATGACACAGGTTTGTAATAAAGGATGATGAATGCTAGATGTAAGGATGAGTTCTCGAGATATAAGCTAGAGGTAAGGTTTTTAATGAAGGAAGAAGAGCCATCATTTAAGATTTATGAATTGTAATCTACAAATATCTTGTGGTATGGGTTTGAGGAAACAAGTTTAAATCATAGAGGAAGGTTTTATGTTAGATGACCGAGTTTGAAGAACCTCTAAGTGAAAATATAGTCCTAAAAGCTATGTTTAGTTCAAATACCCTACTTTATAGTTGTAAAATTTTATTTAATTGGGTCCAAGAGTATCTATATACTTTTATCATGGCAAATTTTTAAAGTAGAAGTTTAAGTAGTCATACACACGAATATAGAGAAGTGTAAGATCAAATAAACTAAGTATTGGATTCACTATGCATTTAGGAGAAAAATTATAGCAGATTATTCACAGTAATATTATAGAAGGGGTTATTGGTGTGGAATGAGGTATGAAAAATTAAATCTTGACCTATATGATGGTTTCATTATGTTATATTCATTCAATCTTTGAGTATACCCGAGACATCAAGGAACAAAAACTAAGACTATGTATACAAATCGAATAATATGTTTACATGGAAATTGTGAAAGGGACTTAAAAACAAACCATTTCTTGATTATAACAATTATAACTCATGATCGTATACTAATGAATCCATATTTCCTTAATGCATTTAGCATTTGGTATGATTTTGGGAGAGGAAAGCATTGAAGGACCTGTCTACATCCATACACCTACAAGTTATACAAGAAAACCAGGATTTGTATTCATCATTCAAATAAGAATGAGATTGAACAGTAATATAATCTCAAAGGAATGATCTTAAATACTCAAAATTATCAATTTAGTGCTTTGAAAATGAATACATCAAAAATATAAGCCATCTTCATCTCCCAAGTTTCAAGGAGGTCTAACTCAAAAGTTAAGTAGGGATTAAGTTTTGGAACCCTTGGAATTACTATTTTGATCGAAATTTTTTTATAAATCAAGGTTAGGATATGTTTTAAGGGGTTATTAAATAAATTTTAAATTTACATTCTTCATGCTCTAATTTTTTTTACAGTCATGTTGCACAGTTTCAAAACACATTGAAGAGCCTGGTTTAGGAGGTTGGTTTACAAAGGACCTATCATTTTTATATGGATTAAAATAATTAAAATTTAAAGGAATGATAAAAGGATTAATGGGTGTCACTCTTACTTGGCATGGAATCCTTCTCCACATTGATATACTTCTGGTAGTTTGTTTAAGAAGACCTAGAGAGGGTTTTGTGATAAGAATACAATAAGTGGAGTATCAAGAGTTGGATGTTGATTAAAGCTCTAAAATTTTAGGGGAAAGTTTTGATAGCTAAATGGAAACTAATTAATCTTAAAATACCTTCTGGGTGGCTATAGAAGTGTAAATACATAGTTGTAGAAAGGAACTTGGTCTTAAGGGGATATGAGGAAATCATATAGAAAAGAACAAGATTTGGTATAGTTGATGGCCTTGAATGCATTTTGATAACAATCTAACCATATTTTTCATACATAGAAGGGGAATTACATTTTAGGGATCATTAGAGACTAATAATCCTGTTCTTTGCTTATAAGAGCTAGAGACTAGTTGTGTAGACCAAATGTCAATTGAGAATTAACCATGAAAGGGTTATTAGGTTGAATTCTTGAACTAACCATATGATTATATTAACTTAGTGGAATGTGTTGATGGAGATAAAGATGTTAGAAAGGGTATAGAAGACAAATGGACCAAGAAGGATAATGTGAGCCAATCCAAATGATATCTAAGAAGGGGAATCAAGAGCAATGTAAGAAAGGACAAGTACTTGTGGGAGCTTCCTGAAGTTAGATGATCTTGGGGTCCATGGAAGAACATGATAAGCATATGATGGGATAGAGTATGAATATGAGGATGACACTCATGACTGGTAAAACATCAATTTTATTTGCAAATTTAACCTTGTAGGCTTGTTGTAGGATCCTCATGGAAGAGTAAGTGGAATAGTTGGTATGAAGTCTTATTGTTAGATGATTGCATGCTAGAATACAAAATTGATTTGTATCACTATTATAGTATTTATAAATATAATCCATGTCAAACCTATGGTATTTTATCATCCTATTTCCTATAACCTCTTACTTGGTCACCCATAGAAACACCGTATGTGCACAAATAACGTCAAAGGTACCAATGCATCAAATTTATCTATAAAAATTGATGGTATAGGATCTTTGTTAATCCCAATTATTAGGATATACATGTACCTTATTCGACAAAAATTATCTATTCCCACTATGACCATGCTACCTAGCATTCCATATCCTAAGTTTTATGATTACAAACCTAACATTTAGGTCACCCTAGAAGACTTATATGACGATGAATTAAATGAATTATATGATTTGGTTACTAAAACTAGATTACACAATAATATAGCATCATGTACTCCTTTGGTTATTACCTCATGATTCATTTCTTCTCATCCTAAAATATAAGGAACCCCTACAACACAACCTCATCTATTCATCTACGAGAAAATAATGAACTAAATATTGTGTACATATTTGAGTGTCTACCTTCCCCATGATTTTTAGCAAAATGGGAGTCACAAAATTGGATGAGTATAATTTACATGATGTGCCTCAAATTGCACCAATAACCCACACTACTCCCACCTCTATCAGTGATGAATGTTATATTTCATCTCATGTTGAATCATGTTCTCTTGACATCATTCATTATCAACATAATTTTGTGTAAACACATACATCTCATCACAAAATCCCTATGATTTATGCATCCTATGATTTTGAATCTCTTTGTTATGACACTAGAAATAGTGAGATGAGGATCCTCTACTATATGTTCCAAAGCATCTAATCCCTCATTGTTAAATAATCCCTTGGTACTTCAAAAAATCTCCAACTATATCTTTATCCATCTACCTCTAGAATTTTCCATGCCTAGATTCGACTCTACTCATCATATCTCTATTTTATCTTATGCAATCACTCCACCTGAATAGCACATGAATAATCTATTACTCTCATATTTTTGAATTCCATCAAGTCATGTGCTACTATCACAACCAATCTAGTTTTACCTTATTCATCCATTATTGACACCGTTGGCCCCTATACTACTAACATAGTTGATCCCATCATGAAAAACACTTCCCCTACATCTACCCCTCATGGTATCACTCTCTATGTTAAATTCCTAGGCGTATGTCAAATAGATTTTCACCAACATTGTGATGGTAAGAGATATGGGGCCCAAAAATTGATGTCAAATATAATGGTCTCCTATTGACTCTCGATAACAATGAGGTCATTATCGAATCTCTCCATGCTCGCAAAGACATCCTCCCTTTACAATATCATAAAAGAGGACACCTCCATGATAACATTTATTTTTTTGAAAAATTTATTGTTTTGGTTGACCCTATCAATGAAGTGGTTGAAAAAATTCCTAATGCACCATATCATATTCAAGATGGTAACACCATATTGGTTTAAAATACCATTAATGTCTAAATTAACGATGTTCCTTCTTATGTTATCATGATAGGTGATTTTTATACATATCCACAATAAACATATCAAGTACTTCAAAAAAATGAGGTTTTTACTTGGGGATATTATTCCATGCTTGAAATTTATCCTGACATCATTTTCCGCAACATCATCACCTACCTCACACCACTCTTGTTTGGAAAAAAGGCTAAATTTTTTTCTCTTGATATCAGTAATTTATGTCATAAAGAAATTTTTAAGCTTCTTGACACTAAATTTATTCATCCCATTCCCCATTATAAATGGGTATTGAATGCCATACCCATTCAAAATAAGGTCATGCTCATCATTTTTATTTCTTTTAACTTTCATAACCTAAACCTTGCATGTCTAAAGGATAATTTCCCCTACCCTTCATTGATGCCATAATTGATTTCACAATGGGTTATGAGATGTTATCCCTCATGGATGGATTTTCAATATATAACCAAATATAAATCACTCCTGAATATGAGAATAAGACCACATTCACCATTGAATGGGGAACTTATTGCTACGTCAAAATGCCTATCAACCTTAAAAACTATAGTAACTTACCAACAAGCTATGACCCATCTATTCCATGATCTCATTCATAAGATAGTCAAAGTTTATATTGATAACATTCTCTTAAAATCTAAATATACATAGGATCATGCCTAAGACATCAACCTTACCATTCAACAACTTAGTCAATATATAGTCATTAATCTAGGAAAAATGCATATGTTTTATCACCCAGGTAAAATCCTCAATTTCCTAATCTCCAAGCATGGCATAGATGTTGACCCTACCAAGATTAAGGCTATACATGAAATGCCTCATTCTATGTCTATTCCTTACATCATTATATTTATATGGAAGATTGGGGAAATTTAACAATTTGTCCCTAAATTTACATATTGTACTCATGTCATTAACAACCTCCTTAAAATGATACTTAATTCGAATGGAACAAGAATTATTACTTAGCCTTGCAAAATATAAAAAACATCTCTCTTAACCATTCCTACATTATAACCCCCATCTTCTAACCAATCACTCATTATTTATACTTCTTCACAACCCATACTTGTTGAGACAATGTTGGCTCAAGAGGACAGAAAAGGAAAACAACATGTCATCTAGTGCATTATTCATGTTCTCCTTGACTGTGAAACTTAGTATACCTCCATTGAACAATCCTATTTTTCCATCCATTACTAAACTTTATCATTATATGATCGGTAAAACCACCTATTTATAGCTCACACCAAAATTGTCTACCACTTCTTCTCACATGTCATCCTCCTAATAGACTACATCAAAATTGGATGACACTCATGTAATTTTACATGTGCATCATTAAATAAAAGGTCGTCAAAGAATAATTTATTGAAAACCAAATTACTATTAGTCCCATAGTTGTGACTCAACCCATTCTTGATACTCTTCCCGATGAGGAATTATTTCTCATCGAGGGCATAGATCAAGACCTTATAATCAAAGACTATTATTATAGCTTCATTGTTGGTCTAAAGGTGTAATACCTCACACATAGTGATTCTAATCTTAAACGAAAACTTACAAATCCCATAACTCAAAATGACTGATGACGAGAGAGGTCTACAAAGATAAGAAAGTGCATGAAGTGTTGTTAGAGTTTGCTGAGAAGGAGTGAAGAGAGTTCATTTGTCCATGCAAGTGTGTAATATCAATATCAACAATGTTAAAGGATAGATTTCTAAATTTTAGTGTCTACATTTACACCCTTTAAGTATGAAATTTAAAATTACATGCTTAAAAGGAAAAGCTACATGAGTGTGTAGATACATTGTCTTTGTTCGTAATAACTTTTTTACGGTATCTCATTGTGCTAGTGTTGGTATGCTCAAAAAATAAACCTGTAACACAAAGTATAGTCAATCCCAAGATATGAAATGGAACAAAGAATTCAAAAATGTAATGAAAGTACTTGTAAATAAATGTGAAACAAGAAATGCCAAAAGAGATGCAAAACATGGAATGAATACACTTTTTGTTTTTTGAGGGAATTTGTTACCATTCTTGTTCCTTGAATATTCTATATTTTTAACTACGATGAATAATTTTGGGTTATCAATCCCTAATTTGTGCCAAGGAGACGTTGATGTGTTAGGTGTAAAACCCAACACATGAATTCTAAAGAGAAGATTAAAAAGATAAGGATCCAAAGCACCTTCTGCTAAGGAATAAGAACATGTATCAAAGTCATTTAACAACTCTGATATCTTCCCCTTTAGTTCAAGAGGATAGTAAATTCTACCTATGAAGAGCTTAGACAATTTAATGCCTTATGTAACCCCAAAAACCATACCCTCTATAGACGAGATATAATCCTAAATTTTAAATTAGGACACATTAGAAAAGATAATAAATGTCTCGATACTCCTCCTATACGCCACACCATTGAATATAAACTTAGTAGAACTGATTGCATGTTGAAATTTGAAAGAAAAAAAGAGATGTGCCCCTAATATGTATAAATTTGATAGTGAAACTAAGTTCCATGGAGATAGAGAGAATGAAATACTTCATGTCCCTTGTATTTGTGCTAAAGCGGGTCAATCTAAGTATGAACCCATATGTAAATGTTATACTTGATGATGAAAAAATTGAGACTATTGAAATATATAGACAAAATGCCCCTAAAAAAACATAGAATACGATTAGAACTATTCATATGGTCCCAAACATGCTCTATTTTATCAACCCTATGTAGATTTCTTTTAATTCATGTGTCTAAATCCAATTTTGAGGTATTTTTGTTTGCCTCTGCATATGTTTGTGCCTAGAAAAATGTATGTCTACTAGAAATGTAAAATAAACCCTGGATGTTTCCCCCTCTTTTTATCCATGTGTGATGAAGAATTTTGGTTTGTGGCTCAAAAGAAAATATGTATACCCATGTTTGATAAGATGAGAACCTATGTATAACCTCTAAAAATATGATGTGGTGGTCACCCGGAAGAAATTATATTTAAAATAGGGATGTGCATTGGAGAAACAATATCACAAAACAAGAGAAAAAAAAAAGCATAATAACCATAAGCAGTGTTAATGCAACAAAATAGTAAGAAAAATAACAGAAATCATGTGTTAGTAGAAAACAAGTTCATATAATGTAGAAAGAAGTGAAAACATGTCAAATGGATTCAAACAAAAGGTGAAATTTGTAAAAAAATTAGAGACCCATGATGTTGTAAGATAATCGAGCCCTTGAGTATGAAAACAAGAGATAGACAACCACACACAAGGTATGATGCTATAAACATGGGACACCCATGGTGTCACAATACAATCAAGGCCCTTGGGCCACAATTAGAGTATAAATACACACACATAACTAGAAAGTATGTATTAAAATCATGCATATCAACATCTAATGAAAAGTACATAGCATTTGATATAAAAGATCTAGTGAATAAATAACCGAGTGTTACAAAGACACATGTGTTAGTCATGTTATTCCAAAAGATAGAAAATACACTATATGCGTGTGTGCATGTATGTAATCTGAGTGTAATGAGGAAAGAAAGGAACTATAATGGAAATATAACACATGGATATAGTATATAAATGTATATTCCCTAGAGGTTAGTAATTTGGGTAAAGGGAAGGCCAACACCTATCATCGTGTATCACTATGTGTATGTCATGCATCATGCTCAATATACCATGTGAATGCATGTGTGTAAAGAAGAAATTATATCTATCAAACTAAAGGAATAAACATCATGTATAATGTAAAGTGAAAAAAATATATGCCATAGAAATAGGTCCTAATTTTTTATTTTTACAAATATTTGAATTTTTGTATTTTAAAAATATGCAACCAAATATGGGAAGTAAGGTTACCCCTAGTGTGTGTGAAAATTTAGGTTTGGGTGTGGATTCTCTCCCTCAAAAATCAAGTTGAACCTTGTTGGTGATAAAATATCTCCCTAGAGAAAATTGGTTACTTTCGCCAATGCTTTGAGACTAGGTCCCTCTGTTGAATGGGGCAGCTCCATTATTGTATGCGAAAAATAAGTAAATTTTTGTTGGCCTAAAGGTCGGGGATCTAACAGAGGAACATTCCACTACACCTATAGTAAATTCTTACGATCTTGTCCAAGAGAGGATTTTTCTAGGAAGGTGGGGTGTGGGAGTGAGAAAATAAGAGAGGGATTAATTCTACAAGTAGGAAAATTTAGAGTCATGTGAGGATTAATCAGAAAATATCACATACACAATTCAGGAAGAATAACAACTTAGCTAACAATATCAATACAAGATAAAACCATGAACATAAAATTTCACTTATTTACTCATCTAGAAAATTAAAAAACTCCTTTGTTTATTGACATTCTCACAAATATGTACAATGTAAGGGAAATAAGAGAACATATAGAGAAAAATAGAAGAAATTTCGATCTTTTTATTATTCTAGATAGCTATCTACTTATAACTTACAAAATTGACAACGCTTTTGAATGTGGAAGTCATTACAATTTATAATTTACCAGAAGACTCTTCACCTACCCCCCACATGTCTTTTCACTTGTCTTTTACCACTTTTGGCACTTGACATTCCCACAAAATAAATTAAGTCCCCTTTTTATTGATTGAGGGAAACTTATTACATTTCAACTATAGTCACATTAATGAATAATAAGAAAGTGAATAAGATGAAATCAAAAAGTGCAACCCCCAATGAAGAATTAGAAAATGGAAGAGAGGAGGGGGGAGTGAAGAGAGGAAGAAGATAACTACTCAACAAGAAGAAGATGCCTCTGCTGATAGAGACCTACTTGTTGATGGACTTTTGGAAATATTATTAGGATAAATCTCAAAGGTGCATTTTAACTCTTTACTCTACCTTGTCGCTGCTAGTATAACTTTCCTGAATTGTGGAATGTGAACAAAACTCAAGGGCTTGACCCCATTTTCAGCGAGAAAGTTGATACTCTTACACTCGTGAACCAAGACTGGTGATCACTTGCGGTGTTTGATATGAATGATCTTAACTCATTTAGTGACTCTAATGTGTCTTTATTGAATGAAAATGGATCTCTAGTCTCCTTTTTGATAAGATCCTCAAATGGCTTCAACAAATCATCCACCAAAGTTTCTTCGCTCACTTGTTGGTAATCCAACCTTCTATACTTCAACATTGACATCTCCCCGCATCTTTACAATGTGTTCCTAGTTTGAATCCAACTCACCCAAATTTTTATTTATCATTTCATAGTGAGTAACCAAAGTCCAAGATTAGACTTGAGACAAGTCATCTGATGGTGAAGTGAATACACCCTTTCCGTAGTAGAGAATTGTTGACATTTCCCATCTTAATGACCAAAGGATAAGCCTAGTCCCAGTGATATTTCACTTTGCTTCAATCTCCTCTCATGTCAAGATTAATTTTATGGCTGTTACACTCATATATTTGAAAAATGAAAGGATTTCTAGAAACAACACTTACCTTTTTCCAAGATCTTGTTCTCTTATTTGTTATTTTTATACCCTACATTGTGAAACCTTGGGTTTTCCTTATAAACTTTAGGTTAAAAATACGATGGGAGTAACTTTCTTGTGTAGGAGAGATGAAGCGAAATTTGGTTCTAAGAATGTTTACACGTATTTAGTGAGAATTATTATATGGTCTTCTTCTTCATCAAGTTTCTCTTTGTATTATTGGTTTCTTGTGAGAAGGCGAGTAGAAAACTCCTAAAATATATGAACATCTCCTTCATGTGTCATTGGTCAAATAGGGATAATTTTTATCTCATAATACAATGGAGCCATTTCATTGATAATATTGATGAATTTGGGCCAAGCTATCTCCATATTTATTTCCTATAATGTCATTGTAGAAGAGAGAGGCAATTTTTGCTTTCTTTACCTTCTTTGCCTTCACCATTGTAAAAATGGCTTGAAAGTATAGGATCACCACCTATTGAATTTTGTGTGTCTCACCTCCAATCATATATTATACACATGAGAATGTTACCTTTTCTTTGGGCTCAATGTTGGGAATGATGGTCATTTATTTCTCAGGTTGAGAAGGCATATCTTGGATCCATTGAACAGATTGTGGCTATGGTGGAAGAGACACTTTATTTTATTTGAATAATTGGTGGTGAGGAATTTCAATCTCACCTTTTATAGTTCCTCTAAATTATCTTGAGATTTTTTGACCTTCTTATGTGTCCTCTTGTAGTGTGTTGGCTTGGATTCCAATGATTTTCTATTTTCAATCCTTTTAGAATGGATGGAACTAGAAGCTTTCTCAACTACCTTGGAAGCAGAGAGAGGAGGTGATTGTTCCTGAAAGCATGAAGACCTCTTGACTTAATGAATGTTTCAATATTATTCTTGAACCACTCTTTTAATCTTCAAACCATTTTCTTTCTCTTTTCATGGATATCCCCTATTTCCCTTACATTCCAAAAACTTGTGAAAGAGGTGAAGATTTCACATCTAAAAACTCGGGTTAGTACATTTGTGTTCCATCATCATCAATGCATTCTTTGAAACATTAAAATACAAACTTCCTCATTCTATCCACTTTCATCCTCGTATGATATATTTTCCTAACATCATGATCATTAGCACAGATTCACCTAATAGTCCTCAATTTATGGCACATGATGCAAATTGGGGATGTGAAACATATTGGGGGTGCTTCGGATGTCGAAATTGGCCCTAAAAGTATATGAATAGAGATTTAACTAGGAGAGAGAGGCTTCCAAACTCAATTCATCATTGATTTACTTGTAAGAGAAAATTCCCAAAGAAATTGGGAAATAAATACATTTTTCTTCATGCTCTTGCGTTTTCATTGACTTGGACAAGTTATCTACGAGCTTGAACATGAAAATCTTGTCACTGAGGTATCTTGGTAGTTTTAATGAAGTGATATCGAATCTAGATACTCATATGTATGAGAAATTTGAGAATTAAAAGAAGAATGATTTGTATCTTTGAATCAATGTGGCAGCATGCGAGGAAAATCTTGATTCTAGATTACTTTTAAGAAATCTCACAATATACATGGTGAATGCATCATTCACCTACACAAAGTGATGATTACTCTATTTCAGGGAAATTTGTGCATATCTCTCTCATAGGAAGGAGCATTATGGGAGATTCTTGGTGTGAGATTCAAACCCCAAAAAAATATCTCGTACTAGAAAGAGAATACACTAGGTATGATGTCATGGAAAACTTTCTCATGACCGGAAGCCGAAGCAACCGGAAGTGGATGTTGTCACTACTAATTTGGCCCCGATCGATCATTTTCTTTCATTTAATAATGATTATGACGAAAATTTCCATCCAATCATGAAAATATTTGGTTCTTTCCTCTCCCATCACTTTTCTCAAAAGAATAATATCATCGGAGAATCCCTCGTGAAATTCATGCCTAGACCAATACTTGAGCACACAAGAGGGTTTCCTTACCTTATTTAGCCATGATCCTAGTATAAGGCCTTAGAGGTATGAGTCAATATTTGACCACTCTCCCGATGTAAAATCCTTCGTAATGATCATCATATTATTCCAAGTTGGGATCTGCATACTCGAGATATTTCCTTAGGTGTCAACACTACCAAGATTGAACTGTCATCTACCCATATGACCCGAGTCTCTAGTTCGTAGTGTTGAGAACAAGTCATCACCAAATATGTGCTCTTCATAGATAGGGGATGGCCACCTGATGAAAACAAACTATTTGTGTAAATATTTTCTTCCACCGATTCCCTAGGTCTACTAAGCATCCGGTTTTTCAGTCTTCCAAGTCTAGATGAGTGATATCACTATCTCCCACATCCATATATTCTGATGCATGGGTTGATACGTGTTATAAACCAGTAAATTTAAATGCTATTTTTGTAAAAATAATTATGTGAGATAAAATTATGAATATAGTTACTTTACGCACATAAAATAGACACTTTCTATTTTTAGTAAGTAGGAATTGGGGACTTCTTTTTATACTTTTGTTATTTTTCTTTCTTTATTGATTTTTCTTGATTTTTCAATGTCCCAAAATTCCTAAAATACTAAATACATCCTTTCTAATAGTATTTTGATCATTTGTGACATTAACTGGTTTTATAAGGTGGTTTTTCACTTTTTTCTTTTTTTTGTGTTTTTTTCTTTTTTCACCAAATTTGCCTAGTTTGTCTTCACTGTTGATTTTTGAGTGCACTAAATTGAAAGGTTTTATTCTTAAAAAAATTCTATTTATAGTAAGTGGAAATACCAGGTACTTACTAAAAATATAAATAGCACTTCCCTCTGTCGGTTGGCCATGAAAACATCTTCACTAGAATAGGCCTCCTCTACGAGATCATGTGGTCAAAATTTCATCGTAATCCACCCATTGGAATGCTTTGAAATAAAAATAGCATGAGCTAGGGCACATAATGAGGTTTTATACCATTAAAATATAGAGCATGAGAATTTTTATGTTCTTGATTTATTAAAGTTGTCCTGGATTATGGAGCTACTAAGAAACTATCATTTAGATCGGATCAACGGTTTCAAAGATATGAGAATTTATTCATTTTTGATTTCATTGCTTCCTAGATGAAATTATCAGTATATCTAGTAAATTTTCAATTTTATCAAATCTTTAAGGTGTCTTTAATGGCTTCTTGAGTCAACTTTGGTGAAATAATTGATGAAGGAGCATCATGTGTAAGCAAGAGATAATCTATCATATGGCCATGTGGTTTAGGAGTGATGGAGAATTGTTTTCCCTCCATTAATAGTTGTTTGAATTCAAATATGTGTGTAATTGGCATGGTAAGTGTAAATGGGCTTGTAAGAGAGGTATAATAGGTGAATTAGGCTTGGTAGATGAGTTGTTTGCACCAAATAAGGTTCTTTGAACCATGTCAACCGGAAAATAAGTCATGTATAAGTTAGGAGGGTGTGTTAGGATAGAATTTATCTTATTTCCATGCTTAGAATATTGTTGAGATTTCATAGGAGGTAATTGAGCCTTCCAAGGAGTTATTTTAGGAGTTTATTTGGTCACTTGTCAATGTTGGGCTGAATAATTCAAATGAAAATCCATTGTAATTTTTTTGTGGTATGAATAATGCATTGTGTGGATTGGAGTAGAAAAATAGTGTATTATTTTTACAACTTTGAATGTTTTCCTTGTATTTTTCAATATGGCTCAATAATAGGGCAATGAGAAAAAAAAATATAGTCAATTAAGAGAGGTTTATTTCTCCCCATTGTTAATTCAAAAACATGGAGGAGACCAATATAAACCCATTACAATTTATTAGATGTCTTGTGAATCAAAAATGGTAGCTAAAAGTGTGTTCTAGTGCTCTAACTATGGCATCAAATTCCAAGAGAATTACCTAACCAAATTAGTCAAATTTTTGGAATACTACCTATCCTAAAAATTATTTAAAGTGTGAAAATTTTCAAGTCTAGGTCACACGTACAAAGGCTACAATTATCTAATCAGTAGATTGAAACAGGGTTATAGGATTGTATTTTTGGTCATTTCTTTGATGAATTTGATGTTTCAAGCTCCCAAATTTTGAGTAATCTATGTTGAGGGAATTTATAAGTATATTACAATGGATTCTAGTTGAGTTGAATTCATTACACCTTTTATGTTGTAAATTAGCATCAAACTGGGCCTAATAGGACTCGTTAGTTATGTTTTCTTAAATTTCTTCCAAAGAAACCCTAGCTAAAACTTGCACATGATATATACACCTTTGAAGGGTATATACATTTATTATTGGAAGTTTGAGATCACTAAAATAAGGGAAGTAATGCTAAAAAGATTTTTAATAGATACCTAGTAGCTTATAGATAAATAATACTAATGTTAAGTGGAGTCAAAGTTATTCAATGAAATCTAAGGCACCTTGGCATCAATTTGTGGTATCAAAGTAAACCGAGAAGACCTGATAAAGTAAAAAATATTTTATTGCAATAATTTATGGAAAAGGAGAGAGAAAATTTGTTTGAGAAGACACAATAAAATGGCATTTAGAGCAAGAGTGGGAGAAAGAGTGGTTGGAGCAATAAATACCCAAGCCCATCTTATGGAAGAGATTAAGAGTCTCAGGGAAAGACTTAAAAATTTTGAGATGTCTCAAAGGAGAGGCATTGAGTAAGGAGATGTTATTGAAAAATATCCAAAGGAATAGGAATTAGATGTGGATCTAGTTTCTCTAGAAGATAGGGCAGAAGAGAGATTGATGAAGGCCATTATGGGAGCTAGTTCTAAACCTAAGATGGAGATCCCTATGTATGAAGGTATCTTAAAGCCTGAAGAAATTTTTTATTGGATTGATGCAATGGACAAGTAATTTGAGTATGAAGAAGTGGGAGATGATAAGAAGGTCAAGTTTTTTGTCACTAGATTGAAGAGCCATGCATCCATTTGGTGGGATGGAATACAAAAGGAGAGGATCTAAAAAGGAAAGACAAAAATCAGAGATTGGGATAGAATGGTGGAAAAACTAAAAGGTAAGTTCTTTCATAAAGGCTATCAAACTAGTTTGTTCATGACACTTCAAAATCTAAGGAAAAAAGAGATGTCTGTAAAATATTATACTATAGAATTCTATATGATGAATATAAGAGAGAATGATATATAGAAGATGATTTGGAAAAGGTAGCAAGATACCTAAATGGTCTGAAATTTACTATTCAAGATGAGATCAACATTCTTTCTCCTAAATCATTTGATGAAGCTTATCAATTGGCACTCAAGGTAGAATAGAAACTTTCAAGAAAGAAAAATTCATATATAAGATGAAGGGGAAGAATTTTTTGAGGTAGAGGATAGAAATTAAATAGAATGTATTTGTAGTTATACCAAGAAGAAGCTCAAAGATCACAAAGCTCAAGAGGAGGCTATGCACTAAGAGGAAGAAGACCTTACCAAAGAGGAAGAGGAAGATTCTTGGGTAAGTGTTTTAGATGCAATAAATATGTAGGTCATAGGTCTTATGAATGTCCTAAAAACCCCTCAACTAGTCAAGAAAGAGGTGCTCATGTGGCTCAAGGTGAAGAGGAGGAAGAAATGGAAGAACCAAAGGTTCATGAAGACTTACCAAAAGTTGGTGAATCACTCTTGATGAAGAGGATCTTACTCAAACCAAATAAGGAATTCATGGAACCACCTCAAAGGAAGAATTTGTTTAGGACTACATGTAAGAGAAAAGGAAAATGCTGCAAAGTCATCATAGATAGTGGGAGTATAAATAATCTTGTCTCAACAGAGATGGTGGAGAAACTAGGCTTGGAAAAGGTAATGCATCCTACTCCCTACAAAGTGTCATGGTTACAAAAAGGACATCAAATCTTGGTTAATGAACAATGCAAGGTGGATTTTCAAATAGGAACTTACAAGGATCAGATAATGTGTGATGTTATGCCCATGGATGCTTGCCACATTCTACTTGGGAGACCATGACAATATGACAGAAAGGCAATGCATGATGGAAGACATAACACCTACACCTTTGAGAAAGATGGAAAGAAACATGTTCTTACACCATTAAAAGGAGAGCATGTTGCTGTTGAATCAAGCTCTACAATGTTGCTAATGAGTGGTAAATAATTCCTACATCAAATGAAGAAGGAAGAGGTAAATTTTGCTTTAGTAGGTAAGCCTAAAAGTGTTGTTACTAATACAAAGCTTGCTGATTTGCCTCAAGAAATCCAAGATATGTTGAATGAGTATGTGGATATTGTGGTAGATGATCTTCCTAATGAATTACCTCCATTTAGAAGCATCAGCCATCATATAGACTTGATTCCAAGTGTTAACCTTCCAAACAAGGCTACTTACAGATGACTCCAAAGGAAAATGAAGAGATCAAGAGGTAGGTTCAATAATTTTTTAAGGGTTGATAAGGAAAATTCAAATACTTGTGTTGTTCCTACAATTTTGAGTCCTAATAAGGATGGAGGATGGAGAATGTGCATAGATTCTAGAGAAATCAACAAAATCACTATCAAGTATAGATTCCCATTTCCAAGAATTGATGATTTGTTGGATTGTTTAGTGGAGCCAAGTATTTTTCTAAGATATATTTGAAAATTGGTTATCATCATATTAGAATTAGAGAGGGTGATGAATGGAAAACATCTTTTAAGACAAATGATGGGATTTATGAGTGGTTGGTTATGCCATTTGGCTTAACAAATGCTCCAAGCACTTTCATGAGACTTATGAATGAAGTGCTTAAGGATTTCACAGGTAAATTTTTTATAGTCTATTTGGATGACATTTTGGTATATAGTCAGTCAAAATAAGAGCATCTTAAGCATTTGAGATTGGTCCTTGAGAATTTGCATGAAGAAAAGCTACTAATCAATCTTAAAAAGTGTACTTTCTTGAAGACATAGCTGATCTACTTGGGGTTTGTGATCTCACAAGAAGGATTGAAGATGGATAAGGAGAAGATAAAGGCAATCATTGAGTGGCCTACTCCTAAAAGTGTCTTTGAGGTAAGAATATTTCATGGTTTGGCTAGCTTCTATAGAAAATTTATAAGAAATTTTAGTGGGATTTGTGCTCCAATAGTGGATACAATTAGAGGAGATAAGAAATAATTTCAATGGACTGAGGTTGTTGGTAAGAGTTTTTAGTTTCTTAAGAAGAAGATAACTGGGAACCAATATTTTCCTTACCTGATTTCACTAAGATTTTTCAAGTTGAATGTGATGCTAGTGGGAATGTTATTGGTGTTGTCTTAAGCCAAGAAGGAAATCCTATTACTTACTTTAGTGAAAAACTTAATGATGAAAAGAAGAGGTATTCCACATATGACCAAGAATTATATGCCATCATACAATCCTTGAAGAAATGGAGACATTATCTCATGCCTAAAGAGTTTGTTTTGTTTACTGATAATCATGCTTTGCAATTTATAACTAGTCAACATAAGTTAAGTCAAAGGCATGTCAAATGGATTGAATTAATGCTTTACAATTTATAAGTAGTCAACATAACTTAAGTCAAAGACATGTCAATTGGATTGAATTATAGTAAATTTTTTCTTTTTTTATCAATCATAAGAGTGGTAAGTATAACAAAGTTGTTAATTATTTTATTAGAAGGAGCTTGATCATGCAGGAATCTCAAGTGAGCATATTGGGATTTGATGATTTAAAAGAGATGTACAAAGAAGATGTTGATTTCAAAGAAGCCTATGAAGCATGCATGGATCCTCTTAGCAGAGATAGAAGTCCTTAGATGGATTTCATGGTACAAGAATCTTTGTTTTTCAAAGGCAATCAGTTATGCATACCAAGAAGCTCAATGAGAGATAACTTGTTAAAGGAAAAGCATAGTGGCAGTTTAGCAAGGCATTTTGGACAAAACAAGACACTAGCTCAACTAAGTGCTCATTACTATTGGCCAAGTATGAGTAATGATGTTAAGAATTTTTAGATAGGTGTAAAGTGTGTCAACATGCCAAAGGAAGTAGTCAAAATGCAGGTTTGTATCAGCCATTTCCAATTCCCAATAGGCCATGGGATTCAATAAGTATGGACTTTGTACTTGGTTTTCCAAGAACTCAAAAAGGGCATGATTCAATCTTTGTGGTAGTTGATAGGTTCTCTAAAATGGCTCATTTTATTCCATGTACTAAGACAAGTGATGCTACTAACATTACAAATCTCTTCTTTAAGGAGATAGTCAAATTACATGGACTTCCTAGAGCATTGTTTCTGACAAGGACACAAAATTTGTTGGTCACTTTTGGAGAACTCTATGGAATAAATTGGGCACAAATTTAAGCTTCAGCTCAACCTACCATCCTCAGATAGATGGTAAAAATTAGTTAGTGAATAGGAGTCTTGGGAACATCTTGAGAATCTTGGTAAGCATGCATCCAAAATAATGGGATTTAGTACTAGCTCAAGATGAGTTTGCATATAATGACTCACCAAACAAAAGTACAGGTCTGATTCCATTCTAAATCATGTATGGTATGCACCCTAGAGGAGTATATGAGTTGAGAAATTTAGGAAAAATGGAAGCTAGGAGTGTTGATGGTGAATAATTTGCTAGTGCAATGTTAGATTTACATGAACAAGTGAAGAAAACACTTGAAGAGAACACCATTAAATAGAAAGTAAGATCATACCAAAAGAGGATACATTTTAATTACAATGTTAGATATATTTTTCTTTCTCATCTTAGAAAGAAAATATTTCCTAAGGGTGAGTATAACAAGCTCAAGCCAAAAAAGATAGGTCCTTATAGGATTTTAAGAAGGTTTTCAAGAAATGCATATGAAATTGAAATTCCAAAAGGATTTGGAATCTCTCCTATATTTAATATTGCAGATTTATATCCCTATAAAGGTGAAGAAAAGTAGTATAAGAACCTAAATTAGATGAAGAACATATCATTGAATAGGATCTGTAGTTACTTAAGGAGATACCCATATAACCCGAGGTGATTTTGGACAAGAATGTTATTAAGAAGATAAGGGACAAGGAGTATTGTTAGTACTTAGTCAAATGGAAGGAAAAACTAGCTGAGGATTCAACATGGATGATTGAAAATGATCTCATCAAATTGGGCACAAGTGTGGACAAGCTTATGAACAATGAAAAGTGAAGGAAGCTTCTTTTTTCTCCTTGGTAGTATGATGCAGGAGCATCATGTGCAAGCAAGAGATAGTCTATTGTGTGTTCATGTGGTTTAGGATTTATGAAGAATTTTTTTCCCTCCATTTATAGTTGTTTGAATTCAAATATGTGTGTAATTAGCATGGTAAATGTAAATGCGCTTGAAAGAGAGGTATATTAGGTGAATTAGGCTTGGTAAATGAGTGTTAGGTTGTGGAGCCTATTTTTCATGTGTGAAAGTGTTGAAGATTGTACACTAAGAGTACTGTACACTTTTCATGTATCCTTGCTGGAGTTCGGGGCCATGTAGCCCCGATAAGACGGGTTCGGGGTGTAGCCCCAAAAAAAATTAGGCGTAAAATTTTTTGGCCTCGAAAAATGCACCCGACATATCGGGAAACGTGCTTTTCTCATATGGGTGAGTTTTTTGACCCATAGGTTTATGGGACGGGTTTTGCCCATGGTTTTGATACCCATGGTTTTGTAAAACTGCTTAAGCAGTTGTCTATTTATATGGTCTTATGCATATGATAGATGTACAAGAAAATGTATTGCAGATGTGTTTTGAATTCGGCTGTGAATTCTGTAGAGTTTGTTGAGCATAGCTCCAAATGGATCTGGGTATTGTATTAAGAGAGCGGTGGCTTGTAATAAAATATGAGCAAGTGATTCTTGGTGGATGTAGCCCAAATTGGGTGAACCACGTTAAATACTGTCTCTTTGTGTTGTGTTATTTTATTCTGTAATTTTATTTGAGATCTGTAATAATTTCTGCATATTATTTTCTACTATTGCGATTCTGTGAGGGATTATTCCGCATATTTTATCCCTTATTTCCTAACAATTGGTATCAGAGCTTGGTTTGGTTTGCTGAAGTGTTGAATCACGGGGAAAGTTTTTAGCTTGAGTGGGAGCTATGGCATATGAAGGAAGATCTAGGGTTGATAAATTCAACGGGTAGAATTTCAGTCTTTGGAAGATGCAGATGGAAGATTACCTTTATCAGAAGGATCTTTATACTCTGTGTCTAGAAGGTGAACAAACCCTCGAGTATGACAGATGTAGAATGGGATTTGTTAGATCAGAAGGTGCTTGGAACGATCCGGCTGAGTCTTGCATCTTCGGTATTATTTAATGTTTCAAAGGAAAATACTACAAAAGATCTAATGGATGCATTAGGAAGTTGTATGAAAAACCCTCTCGCCTCTAATAAGATATTTTTAATTAAAAAGTTGTTTAATATGAAGATGTCTCGAGAATAGTTCAAGAGTGTGAGATCATTTAAATGATTTCAATACGGTTGTGAATATGTTAGCTTCTTACAATAGAATTTGATGAAGAAGTTAGGGCTTTATTAATTCTGTGCTCTTTACCTGAGAGTTGGAATAGCCTAGTAATGGCGGTAAGTAACTCGGTTCCAGCTAACTCGAAGTTGAAGTTTGAGGATGTTGTAGGGGTGATTCTAAGCGAGGAAATGCAAAGAAAAAGCTCTAGGGAATCTTCTACTTCAGGGAATGCTTTGACAGTGGAAACTAGAGGGAGACAAAAGAATAGAGGAAACCATGGAAAATCAAAAGATTGGGCAAGGTCAAAATCCAAGAACAAGATTGTATGCTGGAATTGTGGAAAGCCTGGGCATGCAAAGAAGGACTGTTGGGAGCTTCGGGATAAGAAGAAACAACAAGAAGAAAACAAGGAGGCAAATGTGGCAACGGGTAATGTATGTTAGGATGCTTTGATTCTTTCTTTGCACAATATTACTGAATCTTGGGTTTTACATTTAGGGGCTTCTTTCCATGCTTCTCCACATAGGCATTATTTTGTTGATTATGTTCAAGGAGATTTGGGCATGTTTTTCTTGGTGATGATGAGCCTTGCAAAAGATAGTTGAAAAGGTTCTGCTTAGGTTAAGATGCGTAATGGGAATACTTGGCTATTGAAGGATGTCAGACATGTGCCTACATTAAGATGAAATTTGATATCGGCAGGCGTTGGAAGTGATGGTTGATCGTGATATTTACAAAGCAGACTCTTGGAAGGTTACCAAGGGTGCTCTTGTGGTGGCAAGAGGTAAGAAGGTTATAACTTTGTATTTAACCACTGATAGTACTAATGATTGTAATCTTGTGGCTTCAGATGCAGATACAACATTATGGCACTATAGGCTCGGTCATATGAGCCATAAGGGCATGAACATCATAAAGAAGAATTTTCCTGGATATATAGAAACAGTTTTGATTTCTGTGAGAACTGCATATATGGGAAACAAAAGTGAGTAAGGTTTCTCAAGGTTGGACCTACAAAGAAAGAGAGTAAGTTAGAGCTGGTGCATTCTGATGTGTGGGGCCACTCAGGTATCATCTCTTGGGGTTCAAGTTATTATGTTACTTTTATTGATGATGCAACAAGGAAAGTTTGGGTTTATTGTATTAGAAACAAATCTGATGTATTTGACACTTTTGTTAAATGGAAAGCCTTGGTAGAGAATGAAACAGGTCTTAAGCTAAAATGTCTCAGGTCAGATAATGGAGGGGAGTATTGTAGCAATGAATTTGATGATTATTGTTCTAAGAATGGAATCTGCAGGCAAAATACGGTTCCAGAACTCCGTAGCAGAATGGGGTATCAGAAAGGATGAACAGAAACAATAATGGAACGTGCTAGGAGCATGAGGTTACATGCAGGACTACCTCTTTCTTTTTGGGTAGAAGCGGTGAGCACAGCTTGTATACTTGATAAACAGAGGACCCTTAAGTGCCTTGGATGGAGGCATACCTGAGGAGGCTTGGTATGGTAAGAAAGTTGATTATTCATTTCTTAGAGTCTTTGGATGTGAGGTGTTTGTTCACATAGACAAGGATGATAGGACTAAGCTAGAGGCTAAATCAGAAAAATGTACTTTCATTGGTTATGGTGGTGATGACTTTAGATATAAATGTTGGAGTATTAAGGACAATAAAATCATTCGATCTAGGGATGTGGTCTTTAATGAGAAAGTCATGTATAAGCAGCGATTAGGGAAAACAGGGAAGAATCCAAGAAAGAATATGTAGCGGTCGAGGATCTTCCTGATGGGAAAGTGACACATGAATCGGTTCAGAACCCCTCAACAGAACCCCAAACTCCTATATTGAGGAGGTCTTCTAGGGTAAGAAGAGAACCCGAATGTTTTTCTCCTTCCCTTTATTATTTATTACTCACCGATAGTGGAGAGCTAGATAGCTTTGATGAAGCAATGCGGTAGATGCCAGAAGAAGTGGGAGCAAGCCATGGATGAGGAGCATCGCTCTCATGGAGAACCAGACATGGGATTTGGTAAAGCTACCCAAGGGAAAAGAGCATTACAGAATAAGTGGGTGTTTAGAGTCAAAGAGGAAGAAGGAGGCAAGAAAAGATACAAGGCCCGGTTGGTGGTCAAGGGGTTTGCACAGAAAAAAGGTATAGATTTTGATGAGATTTTTTCTCCTGTAGTAAAAATGACTTCTATCATAACTGTTCTTGGAATAGTGGCAGCAAAAGACTTGCACTTAGAATAGTTAGATGTAAAGACTACATTTCTCCATGGCGATTTGGAGGAGGAGCTATGTATGCAAAGAAATTAAGGATATGAAGTCAAAGGTAAAGAGGAGATGGTGTGCAAACTGAAGAAGAGCTTGTATGGCCTGAAACAAGCTCCACGTCAATGGTATAAGAAATTTGATAGCTTCATGATGGAGCAAGGTTATATCAGATGTCATTCTGACCATTGTGTGTATACAAAGAAATTTGAGGATGGAAGTTATATTATCCTGTGTTTGTATGTTGATGACATGCTGGTTGCAGGTAAAAACATGCAGGAAATAAAAGTACTCAAGAAGCAGCTAAGTGAATCATTTGCTATGAAGGATTTGGGTGCAGCCAAACAAATCCTTGGTATGAGGATATCTCGGGATAGGAAGGAACGAAGCTGACTTTATCTCAGGAAGAGTACATTAAGAAGGTCTTGGAGAGGTTTAATATGCAGATGTTAAACCGGTTGGGACTCCTTTGGCAGCCATTTCAAGTTATCAAAGGAGCAGTGTCCCAAGACAGAGCAGGAGAGAAACCAAATGTCCAAGGTACCTTACTCATCAGCAGTTGGCAGTTTGATGTATGCCATGGTATGCACTAGGCCTGATATTGCCCATGCAGTGGGAGCTGTGAGTAGATTTATGAGTGATCCAGGTAAAGAGCATTGGCAAGCAGTAAAGTGGATCCTTCGGTATTTGAGAGGGACCATGGGGATAGTTTTGTGCTACAGTGGATCAAACACCACTTTACGTGGTTATGTAGATTCAGATATGGCTGGAGATGTAGACAGCAGGAGGAGCACGACAGGTTATATTTACACTGTAGGTGGGACAGCAGTGAGTTGGATTTCACGACTACAGAAGCTGGTGGCTTTGTCAACCACAGAGGCTGAGTATGTTGCTGCCACAGAGGCAAGCAAAGAGATGATTTGGTTACAAAAATTTCTTGAGGAGTTGGGGCATAAGCAGGAGGAATGTAAGCTGCATAGTGATAGTCAGAGTGCTATACACCTAGCTAAGAACTCTGCTTTCCACTCTAGGACAAAGCATATACAATTAAGGTACCATTTCATCAGGACAACTTTGGAGGAAGAGAAGTTGAAGTTGGAGAAGATTCATACCATTCAGAATCCTGTAGACATGATGACCAAGGTGGTCACAAGGGAAAAACTGAAGTTGTGTTCAACTTTGGTTGGTCTTCACAGAAACTAGTGAAGGGTTGAGAAGCTTGCTCAGAGGTAAACTAGTCTCCAAGTGGGAGATTGTTAGGTTGTGGAGACTATTTTTCATGTGTGAAAGTGTTGAAGACTGTACACTAAGAGTATTATACAATTTTCATGTATCCTCACCGAGGTTTGGGGCACACTTCTAAAAAAAAAAAAAAATTTAGGCATAAAATTTTTTTGGCCTCGAAAAATGCACCCGACATATCGGGAAACGTGCTTTTCTCATATGGGCGAGTTTTTTGACCCATAGGTTTATGGGACAGGTTTTGCCCATGGTTTTAATACCCACGGTTTTGTAAAACTGCTTAAGTAGTTGTCTATTTATATGGTCTTATGCATATGATAGATGTACAAGAAAATGTATTGCAGATGTGTTTTGAATTCGGGTGTGAATTCTGTAGAGTTTGTTGAGCATAGCTCCAAACGGATCTGGGTATTGTATTGAGAGAGTGGTGGCTTGTAATAAAATCTGAGCAAGTGATTCTTGGTGGACGTAGCCCAAATTGGGTGAACCACGTTAAATACATCTCTTTGTGTTGTGTTATTTTATTTTGCAATTTTATTTGAGATCTGTAATAATTTCTGCATATTAGTTTCTACTGTTGCGATTCTGTGAGGGATTATTCCACATATTTTATCCCTTATTTCCTAACAATGAGTTATTTGCACCAAATAAGGTTCTTTGAACCATGTTAACTGGAAAATAAGTCATGTATATGTTAGGAGGGTGTGTTATGATAGAAATTATTTTATTTCCATGTTTAGAATATTGTTGAGATTTCATAGGAGCTAATTGATCCTTCCAAGAGTTAGTTTAGGAGTTTATTTGGTCACTTGCCAATGTTGGGATGAATAATTCAAATGAAAAACCATTGTAATTTTTTTGTGGTATGAATAATTCATTGTGTGGATTGGAGTAGAAAAAGCAGTGTGTTATTTTTACAACTTTGAGTGTTTTCCTTGTATTTTGCAACTGTGATGGGGTAGCAAACAAGAAAACTATTTCCAGCCAAGAGATGTCTATTTCTTCCCATTATCAACTAAAAAATCTGGAGGAGGCCATTACAAACCCAAAAAAAAATATTAGAGGTCTTGATAGTAAAAGCTCGGGATTTTTATAGCTAAAAGTGTGTTCTCGGGCTCTAACTAGGGCATCCAATTCTAAAAAGATTCACAAAGCCAAATAACTCAAATTTTTGGAATACTATTTGTCTTAGCAAGTACTTGAAGTGTTCAAAGTTTTAAATCTTGGTCACATGTGAAAAGTCTAAAATTTTCAAACCCCCAATCTGATCAAATAGGGTTACATGACCGTATGTTTTGTCATTTCTTTGATGAATTTGATATTTCAAGCTCCCAAATTGTGAGTAATCTATGTTGAGGGAATTTAGAAGGATATTATAGTGGATTCAAGGTGATTTGAAGGAATTACACCTATATTATTGTAAATTATCATCTAAATAGGCATAATAGGATTGTGTTAGCTTTGGTTTCTTAAACTTCTTCCAAAGAAACCCTAGCTAAAACTTACACATGATATCTAAAGCCTTACAGGGTATCTATAATGATTTTGGAAGTTTGAGATCACTAATATAAGGGAAGTTATGATAAAAATAGTGTTTTTGGATACCTAGTATCTTGTAGAAAAATAATACTAATGCTAAGTGGATCCAAAGTTGTTCAATGAACTCTGAGGCACCTTGGCATCAATAATGGAGTGAAAATGTATGTAGAGGTCTTTAAATGTGTACAAAAACATTATTTTTAACTCAAGAAAGCATGTTTTAAAACTTTATTTTTAAAGCAAAGGGGGAGTGGGGTGCATTTTTGTGTTCCAACTATCCTAACTATCCCAAAATAGTTGGAACTACGGGGGATAGAAAATGTGCCCCTCGGGCTTGACATGTGGCGAGAAATGATACGTTAGTGTGTGGGATGAGAGAGACAAGCCATAACACAGGAGATGAATTTTCATGGTCATACAAAGAATCCTAAGAGGGGTGTAGGGGTGGGGTGAATTTTTGTGTCCCGACTATCTTGGATAGTTGGGGCGAATAATGAGCCCAAGGGTATAAGTTCAATACTTAGCCAATTTTACATGTTTGATCACGTAAAACCTTATTGGAGAGTAACATGGTCACATGAGGGTCCAGGGATTTAATTTTAGGGTAGAGAATTTTTTTGTCCCTATCTGTCCCCAATTTCCCCATTTTCTTATAAAATTGGGATAGTTGGAATAGTCGGGACATTGAGGATAGTTAAGACACCAAAATGTACCAGTGCTAATTACTAGCCGAAATTTAACTAACTCAAAAATGATGAAACAAACTTTCCCGAAGTTATAGGAGGTATTTTTGGGTGAAATTTAATATTAATATGACTCTAAATACCATTTTGACATCAATGGGATGGTTTTAAATACTTGATTTTTCCTCCTACAAAAATAATGATTTTTCACTCAAGACCGCGAGGTGAGTCTCGCTTGAAAGTTGGTATGCCTTTAGAATATATTAAGTGTTGGGAAGGATGTGAAAAATTGGTTATGTAGAGGATCCTTTTATCTTATTAACAGTATCTTGTTTACCTCTTGAATCAACCCAAATTTATCTAAATCTTTAGTTGAAGTTAAGGTGATTTTTACACAAGAAGATCATCAAGCCTCTAAAACCCACTTTCACTGTTATGACTGCAAAACCGTTGAAACTTTCCCAAACTTTCCTAAACTTGTTACATTGAATTTTAGAATATTTCATGAGATATTTAGATGATTTTAGGATCTTTGATCAGATTTGTAGGATGCACACCTATGCCGAAAAGGATAGGGAATAGATTTTCTAGGCTTGGCAAGGATTTCACCTCTTGACCAAATTTCATTGAATGGACTGAATAACCTTGTGACCATATTTCATACATTTAGGAATGTTTTTTATCACATTACGATTATATTCAATGATGGGAAGGGCATGACACAAAAGGTAGGATGATCTAGAGGAGGACTCGAGAGGGGCTTTGGATAAATTTTTCGACACTTGGGTAAAGTTGTGTTTTCCTTAGAATTTCGACTTTGAAAACACACACGATAATAAAACTATAAATAGAGTACATCATTGGGAAATGATGGGGATATCACAATATATACCATCGAATAGTGTGAAATTTTTTTTTGAGGAGAACCTTCTATATTCTAACATCCTAACTATATAAGTAGAATCGTAATGACATAAACAATAAAAGTGTTTCCATTAGGAGAAATTAGAATAGGTGAAATACTAGGATTCTTAGCAATAATGGAAAGAGTAAGATAAAACATAAGGATCAATGTGTGATACAAGAGATATGAAACATATGTAGAGTGAGGATTATTTTTAGTATCAACCTCAAGCACCGGAGGGAGAGTCACAAGTCTCACCATAACCATTAGGTGCAATATGTGAAGATTGAAAGCATTAGAATCGTATGTAGTAGACCTTATGACTACGGGAGAAACAATAGACATAGAATTCAAAAGAAAGGGAAGTAGGATGCCCTCGAGTATTGGAGAATAAATTATATAGTGGATATTTGAGATGCATAATTATGAGTTATCCTATATTCACCCATACATGTAGAGATCCACATATCATCGGGTAATTCATCAATACTTATTTTTGAGAATCCATAATATATGTTATCATTCTAATAATAGGTGTAGAATAATTTGTATTTTTATTGCAATTAGTATTAATAGGTGGATTAGAATATATCCGTAGTCACAAAATCACACACTTTTATACATTATTTAGTCTTGGTCTCATACTATTATTCATATGGTTTTTTAGTGAAGAAAGTACTAATCAACCCATATCCTTTAGAAATTTTACTTTGTTTGGTGTTGTCACTATTGACCTCTCGCATCTATTCACCCAGTCAACTCTGCCACTTGGCATTGTTTTATATTTCACTTGGGCACCCATCCCGTCTTGGGGTGCCTCGGATGCCCTGGTCCCATTTGGGGCACCCTGAGCCTTTTTACACTTTCCCGCCCCTTTTTGGGCACTTTCTATCCATTTGAGCTTTCCATATTTTTAGTGGTTGGACTTTTCAGGGTTAATTACGAAATTATATCAAGAGAACCATATAAATATAAAGTTATGAGACCATAATGAGGGACTAAGCACTAATAAATATGATGATCACCTAAGTTTTCATCCATCAAAGGCTCCATTTACATCCATCTACCTCCATCACAATACATAAGGTTGGTTCATCTACATCACACTACACATGAGGGAAGTTTATTCTATTCCATTCACCATTTTTATTACATTTCTACATATAGTTAAAGCTCACTACTTTCACAAAGTGTCACCGGCACAAGAGAACCTAGGGCATGATTACACACACACACACACACACACACAAAACTACATTAGATCTGAGATATAGTGCAACATTCAGTTATTAAGTCCACCAGTGTGGCCACTGAGGACAATCTGACTCCTTCATATGCATCTTTATTTTTTAGGGGGTTTGATTCTTGTCTTGGGATTTTACAGTCTCTAGTTCATCACCGATTTCCAGTGACATACTAAGCAAGATCCAGAAAGATAGTGTGATAGGAAGTGAAGGCAGGTTATCACTTAGTGACACCTTGAAGGAAGGTTGCAGAGATTTTTCACAAACTAGGGTTCCAAGTTCTCAAACCAAGGTGCTCATAGGTACCCCCGTCCCTCTCCAAGCACCCCATTCCAACCTACTATTCTAGATCTATATTTTTAAAATCTTTTTGTGATCGTTCGACATTTTGTTCATTTTATCTACACTACGACATAGTCCAACACCTTCATTGAATGAGCTAAGCTTTATCTAACCCTTATTGCACTTTAGGGTTTCATATTATCATAGCTTATATTTTTTGGGTCATTTTCTTTATGAAATTATCTTTTATTTACTGTTATTTATATTATATTAACGTAGAATAAATTCCACATTTTATTTTATCAATCTGGTGAACCCGAATGCTTTCACGCTTTTATAATCATCATTTTTGTCATCTTAGAGTCTAGTGATCATGAGTATCTCAATCACTGATTATTTTCTTACACAACCTGATGTAAGGTATAGATTCCAACATCTTCTAGCTACTACCCACATTCATGCTCATATTCATCTTGACTCAATGTATCAAATTTTGTAGATGAATTTTCTCTTTCAAATCTAATCTTCCCACTGATATAAACACTTTTTATAATGACCCACCCTTGCATATTATGATTCACATTCTCAATATGGGTATTAAACGTACTTTAATTGATAATGGATCTAAACTTAATCTATGTCCTATGTCATTCCTTGAAATTTATGTCTTTCTGCTCACAATGTTAGTCCATCATCCCTCTCACTCTGTGCATATGATGGTTCAGTCCGCCCATGTGTAGGTCACATTTTCTTCCTATTACTATAGGACCAAAAACCCTCAACATCATTTTCTTTTTCATTGATTTTCTAGTCTCATATAATTGTTTACTTGGTAGACCATGGCTCCATGCCATGCAAGTCGTTGCTTCTACTATACATCATTGTGTCAAATTCATACATGAAGGTATTGAATATATTGTACTTCACGACTGTGATGCATTCCAATATTGTGACCGAGATCCTAATACTACCCTTCCTATTCCACACACTAATACTATAGATGAACCTCAACCAATGGACAAACTACCTCATTTTCCACCACTTGAAGGTTCCATTTGTGTGATAGATGCAGTCTCTTCTACACCACCTACTACAACTACTGTTATGATTCTTTATCAGGGGCCTATCTAGTATATGGATATTGCTCTATCACCTACACCTTCACATGTACCACCTCCGCTAGCATGCCCACCATTTACTTGCACACTTTTCATGAATGATTCATATTGGGAACATATTCCATTTGATCCTACTTGTGATGACACCATTTTCTCACATGATGGTCTAGCTCAACTTGGTTTTTCTTTTGAGGACCTCTATCCTCCTACTCATGTTCCTCATCTATATTATGGCTTTATCACTATTACTACTACTTATGGATTGTGTGTCTTCCATCTTATAGTATATCTATCATGCATTCCTCTCTCTTCTCCACTCACATTAGGGAAATCATGGCTTGATTACATTGGGGGCACTCTAGATCCTAACCATACAAACATATATTTTCCCATGCCCTTTGGTCATGTCTTTATTTGCAATAGTTATTTTCTTATCTATTCAAAAATATCACTTGTTGGTATGCACACAGTTGTCCACTTCCTCCATTCACTAATGAGGAATATGCCATGGGTATGTACAATTTTCATCTCAATGGATCATTACATGATCAACCAAACACTATTTCTTATTAGGTCTCTAATGCTTATCCATATGACTTTGACCCTAAAATTGATGATCTCTTAGATGATATTACATGATTGATTCTTCATCTTCCACACTTAGGGGGAATATCATTCAAACATCCCCCATCCTAGCATCACCACATGTCCCATACTTTTATTTACACACATCTACATTCTAGCACTCGCATAGTCCTCTATATTACATTGTTATTTACACATCACCATTACCCAATGACACACTCTTGTGCTTCGATTCACACTTGACTGTTGAGGGATACATACTACACATGAACCCCACACACTGCACATACTACACAATGTGTCTCTCTACATATCTTATAGTACATGTCACATTTTGCATCTTACTTACCCTAAATCATTAGTGTTTCAGCCTTTTCACATCTATACATCATACATACTCTACACATCATACTAGTATTCATCACATATGTGTCACACTCCTATTGTCTACGATTCTAGCATCATATACTACTCATCCTACATACTACATAGCGGGGACCATTACACTATTTGGCTATCTACACATCTTGCATTGCACACTATACATTCCATTTTACACATCGTATGGTCATATTTTATCATCATACATACTACATATTATTCTACGCATTGCACTCACTACCCTATAAAACACTTTGGATCCTTGGTCCATACTCAACTCGCTTCGAGGGTTTGAAAATTAAATGGACCTTATCATACACACATGTTCATCACTCAAACTTTCATCATACAACATTAATAGGTTAGTGACATACACTTTAGGCTAAATGGTCACCTCTTCCTTCATCTTGTAGTGGTATACGCTTTAGGCTATATCACCACTCCCTCTATTCATCTTGTAGTGATATACGCTTTAGGCTAAATCATCACTCCTATGCTCATCTTATCGTGATATATGTTTTGGCTATAGGATCATGCACACACTTCATATCTAGGTCATATATCATCATCACTACATATACACATTCACCACAATGCGTTAGATACAACACACACTTTGACCATTTCCTATGACACACTCTCATTTATGGTTCATTTTTTACTACTGAGGGGGCATACTAAATGACCCTCATTGCATAAAATTCCATTCACTCGGGGGCATGTGACTCTTATTATCCATATTACATTCCATTACATCCATACATAGCATATTACATATCTTGGTTGTGTTTACTCTTGCTTACATTTACTTTTTCATGTCCGCTTATTACACATGCTAGCTATATCTCTTATATGTCATTATCTTTACCATATACACACTCGTGTTCATGCCCTTTTCTAGTTGTGATCAAAATACAAATCTCCTACACATAGCATAGATGTTCACCTCCTACCACTCCTACAAGAGTCACCGGGTGAATGTAATTTCTTATACACGCCTTTGACATATAGTTTATCTTTCTAACATACTAACAGGTGTTTCATGTGCAAAATTTGTTTACATGATTATTTACTTCCATGGTTATTTGTTTGTTTGTTTACTATAGTTTTTATTTGGTTGTTATTGTATGTGGGCATTGCCCATTATTTAGTGTGCACACTTGTTTGTTATATGCATTCATTGCAGCCTTGAGTGTCTTGTGAAATCATGAGTGATGTCCCATGTTTTCCACCCACTTTGGTGGTCTATGATTTTATTCTTGCATGTTTACTTGCATTCTAGTTTCTACATTATTTGTGTAGCATACACTTAACTTCTACATGTACGTGTCTTCATACTAGCACTTATTTCTAGCCACTTATTTACATGTGCCTTGGTTTATACCAAGTGCATTCCCTTCCCCCTACAAGGCACGGTTTATATGTTTTTTCCTCTTTTAGGGCCACATTCTCCTATCAACGACATCTCATGTTACTTGAAAGAGGGGGAATCATTTGGGATTTTACACATTACATAGATCTCTAGCGATACAGTTCAATTTAGTTTTATGTCCTTGACATTGTGGATTATACATCGAGTGGGTTTAAACTAATTTACGAACCTCGTACATAGCATATTTTATAGGACATAGTTGTCCTTAGCATTCTAAGAATTAGTTATAGGTTAGAGGATACAATGGATTTTCTCTCTACACTACATCAGCCAGTGGTGTCAGATTGTCCAAAAAAAAGGAAGTACATAGATGTCTTCATACATCTTTGGGGAAGCAGTTATAGGTTGGATAATAATGCAGCTTTATCCCTACACTTCTTTGGCCAAGGTGGCATGAGATCACCCAAAAACGTATAGCACAAGATATCCTTTTTGACCCTTTCTCTCATCACGAATTAGGTGCACATGTTTCTTTTACATTTTTCATTTCTATTACATTTTATTTATTATATACATGCATTTTTACATACATTTTTGACATATATACATGTGTATTTGACTACTTGATCATCTTCTCGCTTTCATAGCCAACCGTATGAGTAGAAGCTATCAATAACAACTACAAAAAGGAGTCAATAATAACAACAATATTCTATGGAAGCACATACCTCATACTAACATGCAGGTACATCACACACATCAGTAACTACAAATGCGTTTCACTCCCTTTTTTTTTACACTTTTACATCTTTATTTTCCATGCTCTACTATTTTCTCATTCCATGCTTTGTCTAATCCGCATGATTTCTACATCACTCTACATGGATCATGAGGTACACATCTCTATCTACTTTATGTTACCAAGCATTCCACTTACAAACATAAAGTGGGGGAAAATGTAGTCATAAAATCATGCACTTTAGAAATTATTTAGTCTCGGTCTTATGCTACTATTCATATGGTTTTTGAGTGAATAAATTACTAATTATCCCATTTCCTTTGGCTATTTTACTTTACTTGTTGTCATCACTAATAACCTCCTGCATCTACTCATTGAGTCAATTCTACCATTTAGAATCATTTTATGCTTGAATTTGGTGCCCGACCCCATATTGCGGTGCCCCAGGTTCCCTGGTTCCATTTGGCCCCCCGAGAATTTCAACACTTTCCTGCCACTTTTTGGGAACTTTCTAGTCATTTGAGATTTCCATATTTTTAGTGGTTGGGATTTTTAGGGTTAATTATGCAATTAGATCAAGAGAAACATATAAATATAAAGTTATGAGACCATAATGAGGGACTAAGCACTAAGAACTACAATTATCACCTAAGGTTTCATCCATCAAATGCTCCATTTTCATCCATCTAGCTCTATCACAAGACACAAGGTTGGTTCATCTGCATTACACTACATAGGACGGAAGTTTATTCTATTCCATCCACCATTTTTATTATATCTTTACACATAGTTATTTCTTACTACTTTCACAAATTTTGAATGGAACAAGAGCACCTAGGGCATGACTACACACACACACATGGAACTACATTGGTTCTGAGATGTAGTACAATTCTCGCTTAGTAATTCCACCATTGTGTCTGCAAGTAAGGACATTCCAACCCCTTCATATACATCTTTATTTTTTAGGGTGTTGGATTCTTGTCTTGGGGTTTTACAAGTCTCTACTTCATCACTGATTTCCAATGGCATACTAATAAATCCAATGAAGATAGTGTGATAGGAAGCGATGGTACGAGATCACTCAAATACACCTTAGAGGAAGGTTACAGAGAGTTTTCATAGACCAAGGAACCTAGTTCTCAAACCAGGGTGCCCACAGGTTCCCTTATCCCTCTCTAGGCACCCTAGTCTAGCCTATTATTCTAGATCCATGTTTTTGGGAGATTTTATGTAATCGTTATGAAATTCTATTCATATGATCTACATTGCGACACAGTCTAACACCTTCATTGAATCAACTAAACTTTATCTAACCCTTCTTGCACTTTATGGTTTCATATTTTCATAGCTTAGATTGCTTGGGTCATTTTCTTTATGTAATTATCTATTATTTACTGTTTTTCTTTATATTAGATTAACCTAGAATAAATTCTACATTTTAGTTAGTCACCGCCTTATCCTAATGTGGAGAAAGAGATATATCCATAGAAGAATTAGTTAGCATATCAAATTTTCATCATTTTTGTTGTTATAATATTAATCATCAACTAATTATCATCTTTGTTCGAATAGATCTATTTTGGTAATATGGTGCTAGCGTAGATATTTTTGTTTGTTTTCTTTATATGCTTTGAGGCCATGTGTGATTGGTCATGTGCAACTAGTATTCTTTCCATGGATGTTTGCATAATAGGATGATGTTATTTATGTACTAATGGGTGATCTACCAAATGTGGTATTTTGTTCAAATCCTCTTTATGATGAGATGACTCACGTTTTATGTCAAGAGTTGTATCATTTAGTTTTGGAGTATGTTCATTAGAGATATGAGTTGTATCTTTTGGTTTTTATTAAAAATTTAGGGCTCAAGATCATTACATAGGAGAATGGTGTATATATAGGTGTATAAGGTCCTTATACTCAAGTTATTTGATGCATAATTGTAGGGGAAATAATTCATTATCATGATGTCCATTAATACAATAATAGTTGCAAAATGGTTGATCTTTTACTTTTGTAAGCTGATAAGGTGGATAGTAGTGAGTAGGTTAAAAACTTATGAACATCGTATCTAGTAAATCATATAGGATATCATTTTGTTTAATATTCTTGTCAAAATGGAGAGGTTGATTTTGTGGCACATACACATTGTTTCCTCTATGTAGGACTTTAACCTCACTTATATGAGAACATGTATTAAAGATAAAACTTGGATCACATTACATATCTTTGGCCTTAGAAATATCATGATGTAGAGAAGGAGAGCTAATATGTTCATTGGAAGTATTCTTGAGAAATGTAATCATAGTATTCATGGCTTGAAATTTATCTTAAAAAGAATGGTTTAAAGCTTGGATAGACTCTAAGATAGTCTTATGAAATGTGTCACCATTACTAAAGGAAGGTGTTAAAAACATCTCAAAATTGAATTCACATGGGAAGGTGTCATATTATCGGGAACTTTATTTTGTTTGTACTATCTTGATGATAGTATCTCTACATGATGTGTTTCATTATATTAAATGATATGGGTAGACTTGAAAAATAATGGCATGGGCTGTGATGAATAAAAAAATTGAAGACCACAAAAAGAATGAAACCCTAAGGACAATAGGGTTAGGGATATGATGTTTTATTAGAGAGGGTCATATTGACCAAATTATTTAACATTTTTAGGGAAGTGAATATTACCCTTTTTTAGTTATAATTTTATAACATACATAAAAGGATGAATAATCTTATAAATGGATATTCGATTTAATTAACTTATAACATTAATTTAACAAATATAAATAATACCTTTCAAAGTGATTATTGATTTAATAAAATGCTAAAACAAGAGGGAAAGAGAGTGTTTAGCTGATTCTATTTGGATCTAGAAGAGTCTAGGTGGTCTCAGTGCGGGGACATGAAGATCAACGACCGAAAGTGTTTCATTAATGAAATTGTAATTTGAAATTGAGCTGTTCAAAACCATACAACTCGGTCTATAGAATTTTATGGTTCTAACTCTTTTATATAGTCTTGGACCTATTTAGAATCTGGGTTTTCTTCCTGTGTACTTTTTTACATAAAAATGTGTGTCGTTATGTTTTTTTCATTTTCATTCACCTTTAAAATGGATCTGTAAGCTCTGCTCAAACCCTCAAACCCTTATGGTGCAATAAGTTCTTGAAAAATAGATTTAAGTGGGTTGTTGGCACCATTGTACACTATTGGAATTTTCATTACTCAAAGAGGTCTCAAACAACATGGCATTCTCTAGCATGTGATATCTATCATAGTACAATTAGAGTTTACAAGCATTCTTTGACAATGCTTCACTTGAGTTTCATACTTACTCAAATACTTGGGAAGGGTCACTTTTATTTCTTACATGATGAATATAGAGACTCCTAGACCTGGGAGAATACCTCAACCTATTAAAGGGTGTTTCCTTAATTGATGTGCATGAGTTATTTTATAGTTTGGGGAGCTTTGAGTGCCTTTTGTTCTTATTTTTACATGACGATTTCATAAATTTCCAAGTCCCTAAATGAGGATTTTTTTACTTTTTTATATATGATTTTGAAGGTTATTATGTCATGAAATTTTGATGATTAGGTTTGTTAATCCTCAATATTAAATAATGTCAATACAAGGGTGGTTTTGTAAGGTTATATGCAAAAGGAGAAATAAATATTTATTGATGGTCCCTATACCCAAGACCCACACTTGCAGGAATTAAAAAGCACACTTGCATAAATATAAAATCACATTTGCATAGAATTAAAACACTCTTGCATCAAAGGAAATACACTTACGAAACTATATTCACACTTTCATGAAATGAAAACACACTTGCAGGAAAGGAAACACACTTAAAAGAAGGGAAATTACATAATTGAAAAGAAATAATAAATATAGAAAACACATGCAGGCTTACAACAGACTATACAAGACAAAAATAATTACATAACACAAAAAAATACAAAAAAAAATATAATTACAAAATGGAAAATAAAAATAAATATACAGGTCCATCTTCCTTGGAATGAGTGGTCAACTCATTCCTCATAAGAGGATTTTAATCTACATTATTTACAGATGGATGGAATGTAATCTCTGAATTGATTATAAAAATGGTGATTACATTCAAAGGTGTGGGAGGTTTAATGTGTGGGAGTTTTTATTTTAAGAAATACATCTGTATCAACTAAGATTCCAATCCACCCAAAAGCATCAATCTCTACCAAATATGGAGAGATCTTATCTAATTCTAATAAAAATCCTACTCTCATGTTTTATTGTTGAGAATCATGAATATTGAGTCTTATTTATTTTAAAAATAATAAAATACTTATAGAAATATCTATTTTTAGAATGAATTCCAAAAATAGATCACAATACCACCCTTGGAATTATGCTCATCTCTAAAATTTTAGTATTCATCCTCATAGCTCTAATATCCAAATATGAAGTTATGATAATCAACTCGAAGCATTCCAAAGAGACTATGAAGCAAGTTGAGATACTTTGAAGTAAAATGAGACACTTCAAAGTAAGCTAAAATACTCTTAAGCAAGATGAGAAACTATGAAGTGAGTGATAAACTTTGAAGCGAGCTAAGATACTCCAAAGCGAGTTGAGACAGAACACTCCAAAGTAAACTAATACCCATTTTATCGCAAATAATGATAGATGTAGAAAATCAAGATTTTTAATTAAACACATTTTTATGACCAAAAACCTCTCTCATATTTTCCCTTTCTCGATCTGTTTTCGATTATGCAACATTTGGTGTTGTTTGTCTACACTTTTTCTTAGACTGTCACATAGTAAAAGTCAAATTTATTCCAAATGGTGAAAGATGTAGAAAAAGAAAGGATGTTTTTGTTCAAATAATTTTTATGAGTAAAAATCTCTCTCAGAATATCCATTTGACTTTTCTGGTTTAAGTTATGTAAGACTCTATAGCTAGAGCTATAGAATCTAAAGCTAGGCCTCCGGACTCAAGTAAACGTCGATTTATTTTAAATGGTAAAATATGGAGTAAACGGAAGGAGGCTGTTTTTCAAATGATTTTTTTGAGTAAAACATCTCTCAAAATATCCATTTGAATTTTCTATTTTAAGTTATGTAAGACTCTATAGCTATACCTTCAGACTTTGAAGCTAGGCTTGCAGACTCCGAAGTAAAAGTCATATTTATTTCAAATGGTAAAGGATGTAGAAAAACATAAGGAGATTTTTTTAGATGCATTGTAAGAAGTAAAAACTTCTCTCATAATATCCATTTGACATTTCTTATTTAAGTTATGTAAGATTTTGTGTTACTTCAAAGATACTTTGAAGCGAGTCGGAGCATTCTAGGAAGACTCCAAAGCAACCTTAAAATGGATATAAATTTTTCATACAAACTTGAATGAAGATGGTTTTTTTTTAACTTGCATAGTGTTTTGAGAAATATTGTATAGTTAGAGAAGTGTGATGCAATTACATCCAGCTTTAACATCTTTTGCATTCCGATTCCTTTCATAATCCAATATATTAAATGAATCAAACATTTTGATAATGTCCCAAACCGCATGTTTGTACTATTTCATCTGTTGATTTTTGGTTGCATACAATTTTCTTACTTGTTTCACAATCAACTCAGAATCTCCTTTAACAATGATGTCCCTAATTCCATGTTTCCAAGCAACTCTTAAACCCAAGAGAAATGCTTCATATTCTACAATATTATTAGTACATTCAAAATTTAATTTGAATGAAAAATTATAAGATTCTTTTTCTGGGGATGTGAGGACTATTCCAGCTCCACTCCCCACATCGAACATGCTCCATCAAATATCATGGTCCAAGGAATACCAACATCTTGTAAATGAGTAACAATATTTATACATTGATCTTCAAAATCAACATATCCTATAAAATTATCCAAATCAGTGTCAACAAATAATACCTCATAAGAGGCATTCATAGGATCTTCAATGATGTGGAGCATATTTTTCTCTCCATGTAGTTTCACCAACTTTCCTTCTACGGTATGGTGGCATAAGACATGTCCATCTGTACACTACCTCCCACACTTGCAACCCATTTCCTAGATAATAGCATACCCCATTTAGCAGGGAAATCAACAATAACCACATTCATGGTCAAATATTTACCTAGATAAGTAGCCAGCTGAACAACTAGCCCTTTCACATACCCGATAACTAGCACCTCTCTTGAATCCATGGCGTGACACTTTCCAAAGATGTCATTTTTTATGTCTAGTTCATTCATGAATTCTAGTGGCATTATATTGCATGAAGCTCCCGAATCAAACATGCAATTGTGAACAAGTCTATCACTGATAATCAAAGAGGTGAAAAATGGATCAACATCCAATTGAGATTCTACCAAAGAAGTACCTAAGTATATCTCTGGGGATTCCCCCATGCTTTCTTGTTCCTGAGGCATTTCTATTTCAGTTATGGTAGATGAGACATCCACATTATTTACATATTTGTTACAACTATTGTCTCTTCTTTGAATCCTAAATATTCAAAATATCTTTTTTTATGCTCAAGGATCCTAAGAAACTCAACAATAGGCACAATAATTTTAATTTGACTCAAAATTTTAGCCATATCACATGTAACATACTTGGGTAGAGCTGTATAGGGAGACAAAGTAATTTTTTTCTAATGGAATGATATTTTTACCACCTGAACAACATCAGTGGTATTTGGATTATTAGCAGAGACAAGGCATTTATTTGGCACATATTTCTTAGGGACAATTTTAGGGATATTGTTCAGTACAGGTGTTTTATTTTCGAAGATAGGGAAGATCGTTTAACCAATTTGCTACGAAGGTTGTAATCCTTTTCTTGAGTAACCACCGCATTCATCAAAATTTGTCTATCTTCTTCATGAAAGGGGTACCTCCATCATACTTTTTAATCATTAAATCCCTTAGATACTCAAAATCATGGTTAGGTAACTCGAAAGAAGATTGAACCATGTCTATATCAATATTGGTAGTAAGAGGAGAAAAATATACTCATTCCAAATAGTTCCAAAATGATTTGACAATCTGGCACCCAACAATTTAGTATAAGTTTCCCTGGTGGTATAGTGTCAAAACATTCCATCATAAAAAAATCACCAAAAGTAGCTTCATCATTAACATCATCATCAATATTAGAGTTACAAGGAGAATGTGGTAGAAAACATTTATCACACCATTCAATGACGTGATCTTCTTCAACCAAAGATACCCTAGTAGTTAGTGGATCAGGTACTATTTTATTTTCTCTATGGTTTGGTTGCTTGTTCCCTGACCCCATAGGTCTTTTTCCTCTATCATCAACTCTATGATCACCTCTGGGGTGATTCCCAAATCTATTTTTCCTTGAGGTTTATTTTGAGCTTGAGGATTTTCCCCTATGCCTTTCTCAACTCTAGCAAGTTTGTAAGAAATTTCCTTAATTGCCCCTGTTAGGGTCTTAACTACTTCCTCTAGCTCTATTGACTTGATTATCTAGGGTTTTTCTGGGTTTACTAACTTGACACCCTCCCTCTTTAGAGGTTTTCCGGATGCTTTGATATTTTTTTGGTTTTCACCGCCATATTAAAAGTATACCTTATATTTCCAGGATTCTTATCTCTTGGGTAGAAAATTTCCTTCTTTTTGAAAGCATCTCGAGTATTTGATACCATTGCCAAGCCACAAGAAGGCCCTTTAGAGTTTCTTGGGAAGGATAAACTTTGTTCGGAGGTTTGTCCCAGATTTTACAACCCTTGTCAAGCCCATCACCAAAATGTTAAAGAAGAGCATGGCTTTCAAGTGGACAGCAGAAGGCAAGGAGAGTTTTGAAGCAATCAAAGAAGCTATCTCTCAAGCACCAACTCTCATCAACCCGGACTTCTCCAAGGATTTCATCCTCTATGCATTTGGAGGTAATGACACTATCTCTGCCATTTTGGTATAGCAGAACAAGGATAATGATGAGTAGCCAATTGCCTTCTTCGGCCCGAGCCTAGATGACTATGAGGTAAGATACTCTTTTATTGAGAAGCATGTGCTTTGGCGTGTCGAAGCTTGAAGAAATTCAAGCATTTAGTTTCAAACAACAAGGCCCAGCTTGCTGGTCTCACATGCTGGGGTCAAGGACTTCCTCCTCAACAAGGATTTGAATGAGAAAAGGGCAGGTTGGATCACCCATGTCATGGAGTATGACATTGAGATCAAGATCACCAAGCTGGTAAGAGGGAAAGGATTGTGTGAGCAGCTGGTTTTGGGGAAGCAAAAGGAAGTATGCAACGAAGAAGAGGCTGCTTTGACAGTCCATGACAGCCATGATCCAAGTGGCAATCAAGAAGAAGACAATGCTGCCCCCACTCCTTGCTGGACCCAAGGCATTATGCACTTCCTAGGCATAGGCCTATGCCCTCCAGAGATGAACAAGACCCAAAGGAGACACTTCAGATTGCAGGTTGTCCCGTATGCCATTGTTGATGGAGTTCTATTCAAAAAGACGTGAATGGAGTGCTACTGAGATGCATTAGCACAAATCAGATTCAAAGAGTGTTGGAAGAGTTCCATGGTGGACCAGCTGGTGGCCATTTTGCACCAAGAGTGACAGCTCTAAAAATCATGAAGGCTGGTTATTATTGGCCTAAGATCTTCAGTGATTGCTATGCATGGATCAAGAGGTGTAAGAATTGTGCATTCTTCACAGGAAAAGAGAGACTTGCTGCCCTTCCATTGCATCCAATCTCAGTTGACCAGCCATTCATGTAATGGGGTTTGGACTTCATTGAGTCATTAATCCCAACTCGAGCCAAGGACACAAATGGATTTTGTGACCACGGAGACTACTTCACCAAATGGACATGACATTAGCACTCAAAGAGGCAAATGAGTCTAGCATCTTAGACTTTTATGAGGGGATAACAACCAGATTTGGTGTACCTACTACAATAATCTCTGATAATGCATTGGCATTCATTAGATCTAAGGTGACTGAGTGGGCTATCAAGAATGGTATTTACCTAAGCACTTCATCAAACTATTACCCTCAAGGTAATGGCTAGGCCGAGTCTACAAACAAGAACTTGTTGAGGATCATTAGGAGGACTCTTGATGAGAATCAGAGGTCTTGGCATACCAAACTCAAATCAGCCTTATGGGCTGATAGGATAACTCCCAAAAGATCCACAGGTAACTCTCCATTCAAACGTGTCTATGGAAGAGAGGCAATCTTGCCCATGTCACTGGAGTTGCGAACATTGGAACTTATGAAGCAACTGGAGTTGATAGAGTTTGAGCCTATGGAGGTGAGGTATGTGGAGTTGATGGAGCTGCAAGAGATCAGAAATCAGGCATCCCAAGCAATGGAAAAGGATCAAGCATTGATCAAGAAGACCTTTGATAAGAAGGCCAAGGATAGATCTTTTCAAGTTGGAGATCTAGTGCTGAAATGGGATGTGGATAGAGCAAAACCGGGAAGGCATTCAAAGTTTGATGCCATTTGGAGTGGCCCATACATGGTCACAAAGTGCAAGAATAGCAATGCTTTCCAATTGGCCTCATTGGATGGTGAAGAACTACAGATTCCAGTCAATGGAATCTATCTCAAGCATTGCTTCTAGAGGGAAGTTCACTACCTTGTAAATATTAGATTAGATTTTCATTCCTCCAAGTGCTTGTGCACATTGTTTTGCTGTAGGTTAGTTTTGTTTTCCCTAAGTGCTTTGGCACAGCTTGCTATCCATGGAGATGTTTTGCAGTCCTTGCTTTCATCAGGTGATATTCCATCTTCCTCCTTACACATTCTGAGTCAGTTGGGGTTCTAAACTGAATATTTGATGACTCCATGCCCAATGGACTGCTTCAGTAACTGGTATCTTCTACCTAGCAGGCAGGTAACCCCGCTGAGTCACCAAATTGTTATCCAAAATTCACCCCCAGGGTAATTTTGATAACATGCATTAAATTCTCAAGTCCCAGGCAAATAGATTGATTCAGGGACAAAAATCATGTTTCTAGGGTCCCCTCAGATTTTTCTAACTCCCCTATCCAAGAAGAAAGAGCAAGTTCTGAGAAAAGGTGAAAAAGTTGTAGAAAACAAGCTTGGGCCAGGAAAAATCATGAAAAATGGCTAAGTCCTAGTCCTCGCAACAGTCGGGACATGAGGGACATCTGGGCGCGAATCGGCCGAAAGGCCGCCAGGCAGTCTGCAGAGCAAAGGGACATCCGGGCCGTGAGGACGACGGGACACGGAAGGCGAACCAGCCGAAGGTCAGAGGAAAATCGACTAACTGCTAAGCCAAAGTTTGGGACATCTGGGCCGTGAGGACGCGAAGGACACGAACCGCCCGGATCGGCCGGCAGAGAACTTCAGTTCGGGACATCTGGGACAGAGGGACGCGGAAGATGCGGATAGCCGAAGGAGCCGAGAGCCAATCACATTATGCCACGTGTCATCGGTAGAAAAGGGACAAGGAAGCCCATTTCGGGCAGATCAGAGGAATTTGTCCTAAGTAGTTCGGGACATCTGGGACAGAGGGACACAGAAGACGCGGATAGCTGGCAGACCCGAGAGACCAATCAAATCGCGACACGTGTCACAAGGGGGAAACATCCAAAAGTTCAAAGGGCAAGGTTTCAAGCGTTGGCCCGAGCCAATAGGAATTGGACACGTGTCCAATGGAGTAGGGAAGTGCGGAGCTTAGGGAGGAGTTAGAAAATTTGGCCAAGTTTCGGTCAAAAAGCTAAAAGGCAAAGGTCTGCCCCGCGCCCCTGTCCTCCAATCAATGCATGCCACGTGTCCCAAGTGGCGGGGACGCAGGGAAAAGGTGAAAATTTTTCCAAAATCACAAAAAGGTCAAATTTCAAGAAAAACCCACGGGTAAGCGAAGGAGAGAGAATTACGCATCCAATCAGCGCTTGACACGTGTCATCCAGGTGGCAGAGCGCGGGAAAAAATTTCAAAACACATTTTCGCCTGTTTTGTGCCCTAAATCTTCAGATCGACATATCTTTTGATCCAGAGCTCGGATTTACACGTTCTTTATATCAACGGAAAGATTATGAAATTCTCTACATGATTCTAGGGTTAATCTTGAATTTTGGTGTAGTCTAGAGAGATAAAATTAAGAAACGGATCTGACGCGTGTTCATGGCCAGAAGTGACATTTCAGTGACCAAATTTAACGTAGAATGGGTCGCATTCTCCTGCAATCCAGTAAAAAATGATAGGGTATGGGTTTGTAAGGTCCCCCATGCCATTTTAATGCATCTGCAGTTGAGGAGGAATGGGCTCTCACGTTTTTGTACGTTTCTATCTCCTGGGCTCGACCCATGCAATGAAAAAGCCAGATTTGGCTCATTTCTAAAGGGGGACATTTTTTGGACATAACAACTTCTTCTTTCACCTCCAGTAAGTGATTGTTTGAAGAATCAGACCTCTCTAAAGATTGTAATAGTTTTTACCTCTCTGAGGTTATAATGCAATGATTTTGACACTGGAAATGATAATGCAAGCTTTGTGAATGAGTTTCAGTCCTTTGTTTGTATTGTTTGCTTCATTTCAGATCCTAAATTATATCTTATCAGCCTGTGTATGTTTTATGCTGCAATCTCTGGTTTGTGTCTATTTGCATGACAAAAATGTTTCACCACTCCTTTTGGTGCATCACCACCTTTAGTTAGTTTCAATTTTTGCATTTCTATCCCTGTCTCCTTGCAGTTTAGAGTAGGATTAGGATCTGAACCTCTGTAGTTGTGCAAGCATTAGATCTAATCAGAGGAGTTTGAGGAACCAACCTCTAATTTGGAGATTCCTCTCTCAGTTTCACAAGTCCCACACTTGGAGAGAGGTTTCCATCTTGTGCAATCACACTGGATGCTAGAGTGATCAACCTAGAAGCCTGATCGCATCCATCCGAGGCTGTTGTGAGCTCCGCAACAACAGGATCATTGTAGATCTATTTATAGGATGATGAAACTTTGGATCCTATAATAGTGGATTCAATGTTGGCTAGCCTATTCACAAGATCCTACATAGGGTCATTTGAAAGATTCTATTGGGGAATGAGAGGTGGTGGTTGTATGTAAGATGTGGTTGGATGATTTTTTTGATGAGCTTGTGATTGTGTGGGTGTTTGAGGAATTTATCGGGGTGAGTATAATTCATGGGTTTTGATTGGAAAGGTGGTTGTTGAGATCATTGTTCTGGGAGATGGGAACATGATAGGATTGTTTGGATTGACTAGGTTGTTACGGAAAGTGTTGAGTGGGAATGTGGGTATAAATGGGTTGAAACTATTGTTGAAAAGGGTTAGATACTGAATAATGTAAAGAACCCATGAAAAGGGTGTTGGGAAGTATTGACAAGCATGCTAGATGTGAGAAGGTCATACTATCTAGATAGGGGATATGATGTTTGGGCACATTGATTAGGGATATTAGTGGCAATAGCATGACGAATAGGTGAGGGAAGAGTATTGTTAATGGTTTTTTTAATTGGAAGGAGATTGTCGGGGATGGTTGTGACTATCTAGGTAGTTTGATGAGATGGGGGATTGGTAGAAGAGGAAGCAAGATGGGTTGTAGAAATCTCATTTACTACAAACTGGGTAGTTTGGGGATTGGTTTGATTAGGATAAAGTTACTAGAGTGGTGGACCATTTAAGGGAATATGAGTTGATATCCTAAGGAGATAGTCTTAGAGTGCCACTGGATTGGCATCCAGAAGTTCTTGGAACATGGTATCACCGAGAGGAACCTTAGGAGGTCGAAAAGACTCTGATCCAACAAATGGTGGGGTAGGTGGCCCAAACGAGATAGATTGATGGTATAATAATGGATTAGTCTCTCACCTAAAGTTGTAGTGTGAACAAGGGGTTTTGGGTGAGAGACATCAATGAGGGGTTGAGTGCTCATGAAATAAGTAATCAAGGGCATAGATGAGGTAACTGCTGTGGTGAACATTTGTTGAGATAAGGAATTGTTTGAAGTAGAGTTTTATTCCATTATTTTGGCTACTAAACAAGTAATTACAGGCATGAAACAATTTTTACCCAAGAAAGTCAAGAAAATAGTTCTTTTTATATTCTTAATTTATTTAAGAAAGTGTGAAAAGAAAAGGGGATGGATAACAAAGGACCTAGGAGAAGGAAAACTATGTTTGGTTTTAGGTTTTGGGTGGTTAGGAAGGTGTGAGGCGGCCTCCTTTTGGGTGATGAAACCCCAATCAATTAACCAGAAAAGGGAATGTTTTGATGTTTAAATTTTATTTGTGAGGTTTAGGTTGTGTGTGATAAAGTGTGAAATGCAGAAGGTTAAACCCCTACTTAAACTATATGAGAAAGCAGGATGTAAAAATAATGTTATTTTTAAACACCAAAATGAAGTGTGATATTTGATGAGAACACAGACAAGAATAGAAAATTACGATGCAAAAAGGAGAAAATAGGAAAAATCAAGGAATACTTGGATAACACTTTTCCTATTTGTCTACACTTTTGAGTGATGAGTGATCTAGGCTGGAATCCAACACAAGAAAGTAATAAAGAAGATCTGCGTGCTACAAAAGTTAGCAGAAGATAGAAAAAGTAAAGACAAAAAGAATAAATGCAAGAGATCACCTAAAGGGTGGTCCCACTGGGTGTGCTAGGAATTTTTTCCATGTTTCTCATTCTTAATGAGGTTAATGCACTAGTAATTGGAGGAACTATCAAACTCATAAATTTTTGAGGGTTTATGTTACCTCATATATGATGTGATATGGACGCCGAGTAATTATGGATTATGTTGTTGCAAATCGATGAAACTTGAAAATAAGACAGAATTTTTTTGATTAGATGGTTTTTGTGGGGGTTACATGAAAAAGAGGACTAATAAGCATTTAACTTACTCGGTGGATGTCAACCCCGTTGTTAAACAAAATTGATACAAAGTAAAGATAAACTAAAAATATGTAAAAACTGAAGGATTTACAAAATCTGAAAGTAATTATGATTGATTTAATATTTATTTGATTAAAATGAAATACAAATTAAATGTACATGTTTTGGGTCAATGAAGACCCAGATCATGCGAGGCAGTCAATGGTTACCTAGGGAAAAAGGATAGAACAACAACTATATATGTAAATTTGGATGCTCGAAATGTAATGTCAAAGAACATACACTGTAGATACTAGAAACAACCTACAGAGGAGGTATAAGGCAAGAAAATGAAAGGATTATAAGGTAAAAGGACCACTATGGATTTGGGTTGAGAACCAAATAGGCTTAGAGAGGCAGGATGGCAAATTAAGGGTTTACAAACAATGTAAGAGATGGAATGCAGGACAACTCAAAGGAATCTGAAACATAAAGGATGAGGATAGAGGACGGGTCAACGACAACTGGGAAGATCGACGGCGATATGTTGAACAAGGCTAAGGAAAAAAACTAGATTACAAAAATATGATAGAAGAGGATGATAATGGAGTCTCAACCATTCTCGGACCTTCAAACTCTTATATGCAAATAAGGCAACAATAATATGATAACAATTTCATAAACGATATCAAACGATGATGATCTCACAAACGATTTTCTACGAGAAATGTAAACAAACTAGAAGGAGATCCAAGAGTTTTGTGATTGTTGCGAGAGATGTTCGGGAATGAGGATTTTCTCGCAGTTGCAAGAAATTTGGGGTATGTGCATGCATCTGATGATGAATGGAAAGAAAGCACTTAGTTTTATAGGGTCAACGGTGGATGGAATGGGTCATCGTGGAACTTTGGGGAAATTTTCCCCAATGGGATTATTTTTACTTTTAGCATGATTTTATGTTTTTAAGGATAGGATTGAATTCTTTAAATCATTAGGCAGAAAAGGATGTTTTAGGATGAGGTGTAGATGAGTTGGAAATAGAGATAGTTTAGGAAAAGTGTATGAATGGGAAATAATAAGTACATTAGGAAAAGGGAAGCAAAGGATGTGGACTAATTGATTAATTAATTAATTAATTAATTGAAGCTTAATTAATTAATGTAAATTAAAGGTGATAGATATTAAAGTGGGCATTTAATTAAATAAGGGGGATGGGTTAAATAAATATGTGCACGCGGGTGATAAAAGGTATAGATTCTGAATTTAGTTGTCTACACTACCCTTTTGAGTTCTTGAGAATTTTGAGTTGAAAACCTTTTATTTATGATTTGTAGATGTGCAAGCACCCTAAATCTATTATGAAAAACCATGTATAAACTATAACTCTTGATATAACTAATATTGTGGCTAATATCTTCCCTTTTTTTTTGTTTATGGTCTCATACCTCTCTATTGTTTTCATGCTTTATTTTGTGTAACATTTACAAATCTTAGTCTCATGATGTCATCTATGCAAGGAGTGAAGATTCTAATGAAATTATAGGTTTAATTATTACTAATAATGTCTCTTTCCCTTTGTATTTTTCATTTCATTCTTATCACAAGGGAGTGCTTTCTATTTCTTTGTTATATTACCATTTCTTATCCATTTTACTTCCCTATCCTCCCTTTTTATTTCACATTGTTAGAGTGGGAGTAGATTATTGAAAATAATTGAGTTGTTTATGATGGAGTTGGCCTTTCTTTAGAGGTTTATCTCAAGGGTTAAGGTCTCAAGCTTTGGAGAAAATCCCATTTTATTGCTAGAGTGTCTCATTTGTTCCAAACTAAGATGATATTACATGGGTGCACATTTTTCAGTGATAACACCAAGTTCTTCATTGAAAATAATTTTTAGTATCGATTATTTATTTACATATTTGATGTTAACTTTTAACATAGTCTTCTATATATTGGAAAATTTTAAGAAATACCTTAAAAATTAAAATCAAAATATTTATATTAATTTATAAACTCATGGAAACATTTACATTTTTATTTGTAATACTTGGAACATATTATACAAAAACATTGAACTCATATTTTCATTTCAATTACAATATTATAATTATATTTACATCTCTTTGATTTTGAAAAGTTTATTTTTTTCCATTATATAATATGCTTCATTGTCTTGCATTTTATCATCTGTTAAAGCTCTTAATTATAAAATATCTTCTGCTACAAAATTTATACTTGTAAAATTTCACCTTTTCTCATTAGTTACATCTCCTACTGAAATAAAACTTGTATCTACATCTAATTTTTTTAATAGTATTTTAGGATCCATATTATGCTCTTTGATTATTCTCTTGAGGGTTTTTAAGTATCATGAGATTCTCCTTCAACAAAACGGTTTAATTCAAACTTTTCAATGCATTTTTATGGTGAACATCAAGAATCAACACTTCATTCTTTAGACTTTGATATTTTTACTATAATTCAATATATGTATACTTATTTAAAACTTAAAATGAAAAGAAATTGAAATATTCTATGTAAAAGGACTATAACTTACCACATATTTTTCTTTCTCTGTGTTAGCAATTACGATGATGATTTTATCCCAAGGTGATTCATTGTAGTAGGATTGGGATTCTACATTCAATTTTTTATCCTATTTGACATTATATCCAACATTATGTGCTCATATTCATTGTTGACAAAAATTACACTAGACTTACTTTGATTCATTAAAAATCAACGTTTTCTTATTCATTTTTCACTAATGAATATAAAGAATATCTCTGAAAGTGGTTATAAAAATGGGCATTTATTTATTTGATTAATTCCTTGACCCTAAACTCCCACATTTTCAATGTATTTATATATTTTATAGAGACATCTTGAATTTTTTTCTAAAAAAGGTCTGTCAATACAATTTTTAATGGGAAAAATTATTTCATTATAAGAAAAACCAAAATTGTATGGTGGAGTGGAGTTTCTAGATGGTGCAAATAATGTGAGAGGATAATCTAAATTAGGTTGAGGCACCTATAAACTTTATACTATGTCACGGGGATTAAAAAAGTTATTAAAGCCCCCTCTCTCAATCCCCATAGATTCATCATTGAGATTGAATTTTGTGAAAATAGTTGTGCCTATTTCAATTGGTATACCACCAAGGGAAATTTTGGGGAACTCAGACTCTATAAATTGCATAGTTCATGCACTTTGTGTTTGTAATGTGAATCGTTTACCCTAGTTTGCAATCGTTTCAGTTGCATTGATGGAGGAATAATTTTTGAAGATATGGAGGGGGTCTATAAAAGGAAATGTCATCATTAAATTTATAAAATAATACATAAAGTAATATTAATTTCAAATTCTCATAGAAAGTGTAAATTGATATTGAAATTCAGAAAATACTTCCCAATACAATGTTTGTTAATACCTTGAGTTTTTATTAGAGTTGAAAAGGTTGAAGAAAACCATTGTTAGTTGAAGCTACAAGAACCAAATGAATAAATTTAATAATGAAAGCATATGTATGATGCTTCATAATTCATAACAATAGGTTGAAATTTTAAAAACTTGCAAAGTAGTGGCATGGCGTTTTGAAAGTTCATTAGAGGGCAATCTAGAGAACTCCTCATACACTTTTTTCTAACATATGTTAGTGGATATGATTATGCATTCTTTTCTAAATTGGTATATCCCTTAGGATGAGGATGTCCTCTCGAAAGTATTGAGCACATTATAATGCCTCTTCTCTATAATAAGTGAGAGAGATTATTATTTTTGATAAATTAAAATATTGATATTGATGGTTTCTTAAATTTAAAATTAGCCTCCTTCTTTGTAATGGGAAAATATTGTGTTCACTTTTTCATTGAATGAAGCTAGAATTTTTGTAACCTACAAATCATATGGTTCCTCATAATATATATCCGAACAATAATTTTTCTTGAAATTGTATTATTTTCATTCGAGACACTCAGTAATTCAAGTCAATTTTTATCATGTTTGATGATTGTAATAGTCATGTTGTTGTCTAATAAGTGAATGGAGTGAATATATAATAGGCCACATATAAGTGTCTTTTAGTCATCCATGAAAAATTATTCTTACCTAGAATAATTCAACCATGTCTTGTAGAAATGTGTAAAATATACTTTGAACTAGTAATATCCTTTTTGAATGACTAGCAATAGCTGTAAAGAAATACAAAACTTTTAATTAATACCAAAGAAATAATGAAAGTGATGAAATAAAAATAATGAAATTATATATTACTATATGAGGTATACATTTTTATCACCAAATCACCGCACCCTCTGAATGGAAAAGTGATGAATAGGTCATTCAGTGTGATTGGGTAACATGGGATCACCTCTCAAGCTGTGGGACTTAGACTCAAGGTGAACCTCCAAGGAAGGCTGACTTCCTCTTCCTAAACTAAACACAACACTACTTCTAATGTAACTAACTAGACCTATGCTAACATTTTCATGGGATTAAGGGAGAGATATTTACAAGAAGTAAAACGTATAATAGAAATGATGATGCATAAATAAAGGGTTGTTGTTAGACAAGTTTTCATTTTTCAAATGAAAGAAGATGAAAATGAGAAGGATGAACAAGCACCACAACTCAACCACATACAAAGCTTCACTCTTAGATAAGCACAAAACTCCCAAAATCTGCAATGGAAACTTGAAGTTGCACAATATACCTGCATACATGAGAAAGGCACAAAGAAGTAGCTAGAATGATGAAAGGACCAATAATTAGTCACAGAACACAATTTTATTACTTCAATCACATGCACAATGCATCATTACATGAGGAAGAGGAAAATTTTTCCATTACAATATTGGAAGAGAGGCTTGAAAGTCCCCACAATCCACAATATCCTAACTTGTGAAAAGAGAGAGGAATAATGAAAAATGTCCAACCCCTTGGAATGAATTCCTCCTTTACATTTATAGAAAATCCACCTATGAGAGAAGAGAGGAGAAATACCAAATCCTAGGCCAAAATGTAGCACATGATGGCCTACATATTTATTTACATTAATAATTGCATTCACCATCATGCCCTCATAAATTTGAAAATTCAAATTTATCTCCCATTTAATTAAACTAATATTTTTTTAATAAAATATTTTAATAAAAATAATATGTCCCATTGGTGGGACCCCCTAGGTGAATTTTTCTTCAAGTTAGGTTCTATTTGTTCATTGGCCAACCAAATTTCTTGCCACCCAACTTGGCGAGGTGGTTCACAAGCCCTTTGGTGTACATAGTGTGGTGCTCCTTTCTATCCTCTATTGACCTTTTGGTCGACCCTTAACTCTGCATTAAAAATGACTTAGCGATTCGTGTCATATTCTCCCTAAATTCCATTTGGTATGATCTTTATTGACTTCCTCCGACAAATCGGTGTCACCTCTCGACATGCCCTGGATTTTTCGCTTGAATCACCACTCATCCTTTTATAAGGAGGTCTTATCCATTATAACTTGGTTGTAAAATTTAATGATTGGGCTTCACCATTTGTTGCAAAATATTCATGGCATATTTTGGATTGATTGCTTCTCTTGCTACATTACATCAAGATCTTTGTATTGTGTCTCATCCCTTCATAATTGGCGAGTCACTTACCTTTACCGCCTATCGTCAGAGTTGTATAGATTAACATATCTTAGTTTAACTCTTTGTGACGTTGGATTAATTAATAAGTCTATAATAGAGGGATTACCATCATCCAACTCATGCTCATGACCTTGGAACGAGTGGCTTTTTACATTTTCACTAGGTGGCTTGCATTGGATCCCTACCACTTCGGTATAAAATTCCATACATCGATGATGACTTGCAAAATCTCTTTCCCTGTCAACTTAGCTGATGACTCTCTACTTAATATGTGTGACAAGCTCCATCCACCTTCACGAGTCGATCTCCACATTTTTCTTTCCTTGTCACATTTCCTAGGTGGGTCCAATCTCTCTCGGAAAAGGAGCCTAAGTTTCCCTATGCACGAGCTCTCCTAAATTTCCCATATGGTCGATCTCCCCAAATTTCCTGTGTCGATGACTGGTGTTATATTTCAGCACCATTTTTTCGAATCGATTGGGATATGGACCCAAAGTTTCCCGAAGCGCGTATCTTCCTTGCCAACACAATACTTCCTCATCGACTTGTCATGTTCCATAATTTTCCTTGCGACTCGTCATTACTCAAACACGAGCCAATCTTGCTCTGAACAATAGCTAACCACCAAAAAATATCTAAACTCTGAAATCCTATACCCCAAACCCATGAGCTCGGCCCTTTTCCAAAAAAATGACTCACCTTGACTCTATTTTCTCAGTTGTGTAACACAAATAATTGGTTGCTCATGCATGTAGATGAATCCATGGTGCCAAGTTAAACTAATGCTTCATTCACCTATATAGGAAACTTGGTTCATTTTTATGCTTATGCAAGCACCTTCGGAAGTCTCCTCACTCATTTTCTATGCACCAAGCCATAGCTCATCTTCACATTACCTTTTAATGACTCATCGAACCATGTCTTGTTAAGCCAATCAGAACACTTTCACTAAGTATAAACCGCATGATTTATCCTTCTTATCATTTCCACTCTTGTGAATATGTGTGTGAACTTGAACCACCAAATCCCACTCATGATTCACCCTCCACCAATGTTATATTCTCCACATGTAATCTCGTCGCATGAATTTCAAACTCCTCTTCCATTTTACTCATCTGTTGACCTAGTTTCTATTGAACACACTCGTGATCTCTGTACATAGCTCAATGCATTGAGGTATCCTAACATCGACTCAAAGACACCACCACTCGAGATGTTTTCCTAGATATCCTTTCTTAATTCAATAGGTCAATTCTTAACCGTGTTGCTCTAACATTGAGTGCTTCATAAAATGTCAGGGCCAATCTAGTCTTTGAGGTGATCAAGATGTTATTCGTATCAAGCCATTCACTTGTCTACTCCAGGATGTCTATAGCATTTTTCCATACCGAGTTGACTCGTATAAGTCATCATAGCATCATTCTTCTATCAACGCGCAAAGAGTTACCTTTTGAACTTTGTATATTTCCATACAAGCTTCTTTTTCTTACAATTCAACATTACTTTGCAACATCTCCCGACTATCCCGTAAATGTCTTGACTCTAACCCAGAGAAGAATGTATCCATCTGTCAGATCCAACCTTATTTTCTCCTATGACTATATGAGCTTGACACTCGATTTTCTCGACCCAGACTCTATATCAGATCCATCACTATGTAAGCAATGTATTAGTAGCACCAAATAGATCAGCCTTTCCCATTGACACGGTTTGAGGCTCACGTGATCAAGTTATTTTTCTATCTCAATGATTCGAATACATCCTTCTGTAATCCTGGTCAACCTTCCACACAAGTCTCCTCGAGCCAAAAATTTTATGCCACACCTCAACATGTTACATGAAAAGGCTTGGTGAGCCCATCTTTCTTTACATTCCTCCATGCCAACGACCCCTATGAGTCAATTCTATGTTCAAACAGTCTGAGTTTCATTCTACACACCAAGCCCATTTGAACTATGTGTCATCTAGTCATGCATGCATGATCAACTTGCATACTTGTGCTCGACGATGAGCACTCACCATTTTCTACCGAGTCATTTCTTCATAGCATTTTGATGAGATTTTCTATGACCCAAATGATATTGAGCATATCGCAACCCTTTCATGGCGAGTGGCTCGGCTCTATATGTGAGATCATCAAAATGTTTCAAATGACCTCAATGAGCTCCTACCGACCCATCATTTCTAGCATAGAAACATGTCCTTTGCTCAATAATGATTTCATTAGCATGTTCCATTTGAGCACCCTTCGAGCTTGAGTTGGGACTACCTCAAACTTTTTTTTGACTTCACTCTATCTACCAAGCATTGAGTTAGTTTAGCGAGTTCCCACTTGGCTTGAATCTTCCGAGATAAAACTACTCATATAGCTGAATTGAGCTCCACTTTTATGTGCTTGACATTCATACCACAAGCTTTTGGTCTCTCAATGTCAAGTCATCCATTAGCTCAATGAGCCACTAAGATAACTCGGTTTCCCTCCATGATGTCTTGGCACCATTTTGCTTACAATGAGCCCTCTGTCTCCGATAGCTCTGCATGAATTATTTAGCTTTGGCTCGATCCGGGGTTTCATCTCTTCCAATGTCTTTGAACAAATTTTATAAACAACCAAATCTTCTACTAACTCACCTTTAGCTCACCGAACATCTTATTGTGATAACCACCACCCAAACAAGCTATTTAGAACTCTAGTCATCGTGAATGTGTGTCATCTTGCTGAGCTAATCGGCGAGCTATCCTAGAGCTCAATTCCATTTAGCCAATTTAAATCAGATTTTGTCTTAAATTTGAACTTATTGGACCCTTTCTTGAAACAAGAAGATCATGGAAGTACAATAATCCCTCTTAACATGATTTATCAAATTTAAACATTTTTCTTGTGTTAGAGCGCATCAGGCCCCTTTTGTCCAACTTTTCCTCAAGGGAAAAATTGGATAACATTTTTGGTGACCTCTTGGGGATGATTTCTGCTAAGCATGATTTCAGAGATCCTTAAACAATCCATTGGGCATGGAGTCAATGTTTTCATCCTAAAATTGATCTAATATTTGAGATGGATCCCAAATTCTCCACGGCCTTTGTTGATCTTCAACTTTGCTAGTAATGCTAAGTATGAATTATATTGGACTCGGTAAATGCTTGGCATCTATGGAGTCTTGAATAGTTTTGAATGAATCATATGCTAAGTTTGGGATATCATGAAACTCTCATTGAAACTTGAACCTTTTCTTTCCTCTGAAAACTTTCAATTTTGATACAATGTGCAAGGAAACGCTAAACACAACACACACTAAAACTGAAAACCATACATGCTTCAAGTGAAACATGCAGGGTGTGTCAGAACTGATTCTAATAAAATAAAACCTATTCCTAATCTATGTTGACTAGAGGTACAGATGATCTAAACAAAACCTATAATCTGGTTATGACAAATATCACCCCTTCCTCATAATGGGCAGCCATGTAGATGATTTGATAGTGGACATGGCTGAGACTGATGGTGAAAAACTGAAACAAACCCAACTCTCCACTTGGTCCACCAAGGCATCAACTGGAAAGAAAAATAATGCCTCTTTTAGTTTCTCATTTACAAAAAACTAGATCTTCCACCTAACGGATGGTATGAAAGTGATGTTCTCTTCATTTTCTTTTTCTTCCTTGACAAAAAAAGTTCCTCCATAATATGCAAGTTCTTTTAGATTGCTTGCAACCTTTGATTGAATAATTGTTGAACCACTATAAGTGCTTGAAATTAACTATTCACCTAGGGGTTTCCTCTCTTCTGATTGAAAACATAATTGGCCTTCATTTTCATCCTTCTCATCAAAAATGAAACCTACAAGATCAAACTCTTTCATTTGTTGTTTTTTAGGACCATTAGGGAAACAAGATCTTCAAAAATACTTTCCTTCATCACTGGTTCATCAACTAAATTAGATTCTCCAATTGAGAGAAAGAAACTCTCAATGATATCATCTCTGCACAATATTTCTGAATCTAACTTAGCTTCTCCCGTTTGTCCATCATGACCTTCTTCATCCTCAAGCAAAAAATTAGAAAGTTGAAATTCATCAAAAAATCAAAATTCTAAGAAGGAAGAGAGGAAAAGTATTTGAAACCTTTGGCATGGCCTCATCTGTATCCATGACCTCTGAATCTACTTTGATCTCATGACACTCTTTGTGGCTAATTGTAACATCTAATGATGGCCTTGGAAAGTTGATACAACCTTCCAGAAGTGCATCTAATTTTTGACATGCATGGAAATTAGGATCATTGCACTCATTAGAATCACCTGGTACACTTGAGATTATTTCTTCTTCAACTTGCACATACCCTTCTTCTGGAGGAATTGGGACCGAATCTTTCTTTCCCTCAAATGAATCCACAATTTTGGTGAACCACCCTCCTCTGACGATATTGAATCAATATGGATACTGTATTCTGAATAGGTAGAGTGTTGGTCTTCATTCCTCATTTTTGGATGTGTTTCTGGTACAAAATTAGTTGGTTTTTCCTATTCTTGAGTCTCAACTTTTGAAAAAAATTGGTCAAAAGTGGAACTTTCTCGATGTTAAGTTTTGTATCCCACTTCTTCAAATTGTTTGCAAGCTCTTCCTTACTAGTCTCCTCAACCATATACTCCTCCCTTTTTCTCATTTCTTGATGATTCTCCTCCCAAAATGGATTTAGGACTATAAGATGAGGGACGAATTGGGATTCAACTAATTTCCTCATTGTTTGAGGAAGTGGAAGAGATTCATATTCTTGTCTTGATGGCCTTTGTAGAAAATAAATAACTATAGAAGGAGGCATAGAATATTCATGATGGGATGGAAAAATACTAGACAAAGAACTGAATTCCACCGTAGGGGTTACAACTAGGAGTTTAGGACTGTGGGACTCAAGTTGAAACTACATGGATGGAGACAGGGGAAAAGGGTTACAAGATGGTAATGCAAGAACCTCCCATTGACAGGATTGACTAACATTACATTTGTAAGCTTCTCTCTTCTTGATCCATTATCCAACTTGAGTCATCATTTTGATTATGAATTGAAGATTTTGTTGAGGATCAAACCCACCTAGTATTGGGTCATTCTAAGGGTATGGAATTTCGAAACCAATCTGGTTTGCCTTTTTCATTTCATTGATCTTTATTTGCACCATGTTATATTCCAACTCTCGAACCTTCTTCTACAAGTGGTCTTCTTCAGTGTAGGATGGCCTCCATAATCTGCATGCCATTGTTCTTTAGTAGCCCTAAACTTTGGTGGGTGACAAAATTAATCTACATCTTTTTCATGTGTACATGCATGCTCAAACTGATATTCCTCATAAAACTAGTCTAGAGGTGGATTATAATAGCCTGAAGATGAAAAGAATTGTTGTTGTTGCAAGTTGGAATTCCACTTTGTATGAGTGAAGCCATGATTACATCGCTTTATGAATGGAAGCAGAATGGAAGATTTGGAAGAAAACTAGATGGAAATGGGTAAAAAATAAAATTCTATGACACACGTAGAGTAGGTTACTTTGACTAATGGAATCACCAATTGTGCTTGGGTATACCTCCTAAGGTTGAAACTTCACTAGGAGAACAACAACTTAATGAAATGAAGTGAACAAAATACACACACCTATGAAAGATATAACTATTTTAGTCCCACCAGTCATGCCAAAAATTATTATTTCTGGTATCATGGTGATGAATAGGGTATTCATTCAGTGTGATTGGGTAACATGGGATCACCTCTCATGCTATGGAACTTGGGCTCAAGGTGAACCTCTATAGAAGGTCATCTTCCTCTTCCTATAATAAACACAAAACTACTTCTAATGCAACTAACTATACCTATGCTAACATTTTCATGGGATTAAGGGAGAGATATTTGCAAGAAGTAAAACCTATACTAGAAGTGGTGATGCACCAAGAAAGGGTTGTTGTTAGACAAGTTTTCAGTTTTCTAGTGAAGGAAGATGAAAATGAGAAGGATGAAAAAGCACCACAACTCAACCACATACAAATCTTCACTCTCAGATAAGCACAAAACTCCCAAAACCTACAATGGAAACTTGAAGTTGCATAGTATACCTGCATACATGAGAAAGGCACAAAGAAGTAGCTAGAATGATGAAAGGACCAATAATTAGTCACAAAACACAATTTTATTACTTCAATCACGTGCACAATGCATCATTACATGAGGAAGAGACATTTTTTCCATTACAATGTTGGAAAAGAGGCTTGAAAGTCCCCACAATCCACAATAGACTAACTTGTGAAAAGAGAGAGGAATACTAAAAATTTCCAACCCCTTGAATGAATTCCTCCTTTACATTTATAGAAAATCCACCTGTGAGAGAAGAGAGGAGAAATCCTAAATTCTGGGCCAAAATGTAGCACATGATGGCCTACATATTTAATTACATTATTAATTGCATTCACCATCATGCCTTCATAAATTCGAAAATTCAAATTTATCTCCCATTTAATTAAAATAATATTTTTAATAAAATATTTTAATAAAAATAATATTTTTAATAAAATATTTTAATAAAAAATAATGTCCCTTTGGTGGAACCCCTTAGGTGAAATTTTCTTCGAATGGGGTTCTAGTTGCTGATTGGTCAACTAGCTCGCCAGCCAACCTGGGGAGCTGGTTTGCGAGCCCTTTGGTTTAAATGGTGTGGCGGTCCCTTTATATCCTTCATTGAGCTATTGGTTGGCCACTTCGCTCTGCATTGCAAATGACTCAGCGAGTCATGTCATATTCTCCCCAAATTCCACATGGCATGATCTTTATTGACTTCCTCTGACGACTCGGTGTCACCTCTTGATGTGCCCTACCTTGGTCGCTTGACTCACCAATCACCCTTTTCATGGCAGTCTTATCCGTTATTACTTTTTTGTCAAATTTAATGATCGTGTCACCATTTATTATAAAATATTCGTGGCACATTTTTTATTGACTTTTTTCTTTCTACATCACGTCAACCTCTCCACGTTGTGTCTCATCCCTTTATAATTGGTGAGTCACTTACCATTACAACCTATCGGTTGTATGGATTAACTGATCCAATTTTAACTCTTCGCCACATTAGATTAATTTATGAGTGTATATTGGTGGGATTCTCTTCATCCAACTCCTATTCATCACGTTGCAATGGGTGGCTTTTCAAATTTTTTTGGTCAGGGCTTGCATTAGATCCTTACCACTTCGGTATAATACTCCATGCCTTGAGGACTCGTAAACTTTATGTCCCTCTCAACTAGGCCAATGACTTGGCATTTAATGCATGTTACCCGCTCCATCCACCTTCGCGAGCCGAGCTCCACATTGCTCATTTATTATCACATTTCCTAGGTGGGTCCAATCTCTCTCGGAAAAAGGAGCCTCGAGTTGTCCTATGGCCAAGCTCTCCTTAATTTCCCATATGGCCAAGCTCCCAAAATTTCCCACATTGATGACTGAGTGCTTTGGATTTTGGGGCCATTTTCTCGACATGATCTGGGCTATGGACCTAAATTTTCCCAAATCCCACCTCTGCCTTGTTGACACAACACTTCCTCACTTGCAACTTATCACATTTCAGGATTTTCCTACCGAATCGCCATTATGTGAACATGAGCTGAGCTTTCTCTAAATAATAGCCAACCACCACAAAATATCCAAACTCTGAAACCCTATACCCTGAACTCATGAGCTCGGCCCTTTTCCAAAAAATTGAATCACTCTGATTCTATTTTCTTGGTCATGTAATGCAAATAATTTGTTGGACATGCATGTAGATGAATACATGGTGCCAAGTTAAACTAATGCTTTATTCACCTATGTAGGAAACCTGGTTCATTTTTAGCTTATACAAGCACCTTCAAAAGTCTCTCGCTCATTTTTTGTGCACCAATTAATAGCTCACCTTCACATTACCTTATGATGAATTACCTAACCATGTCTTCCTGAGATACCTATAAACTATTACACCAAATATAAACCATGATATTTCTCCTTCTTAGTATTTCGATCTTGTGAGTACCTCTACGAACTTGAACCATTGAAACCCACTCATGATTTGGCTTCCACCAATGTCGATTCTCCACATGCAAGATCATCACATGAATTTCAAAGTCCTCTACCATTTTACTCATTTGTTGACCTAGTTTATATTGAACATGCTCATGATATTTGTACATATCTCAATACACCGAGGTACCCCAACATGGATTCAATGAGCCACTACTCGAGATGTTTTCCGGATATCCCTTCTTAACTCAACATGTTGAGTCTTAATTGTGTTCCACTATCATTGAGTGCTTCATACAATGTCGGGGCCAATCTAGTCTTTGAGTGATAGATATGTTATTCACATTGAGCCATTCACTTGTCTACTCTAGATGCCTCAGTAGAATTTTTCCATCCCAAGTTGGCATGTATAAGTCATCATAGTGTCATTCTTCTATCAACGTGTCAAGCTTTACCATTTAAAATTTGTAGCTTTCCCTACAAGATTCTTTTTCTTACAACTCGACATTACTTTGGAACATCTCTCGATTGTCATGTGAATGTCTTGAATCTAACCTAGCAAAGAATGTATCCATCTACCCAAGCTGACCCTATTTGCTCCCGTGACTATATACTCATCTTGACACCAAGCTTCTCGATCCAACTCCATATCTGATCCATCCACTATACGAGTGATGTATTATTAGTGCCGAGTGGCTCAGTCTTTCCCATTGACATGGTTTGAGGCTCACGTGACCAATCTATTTTTCTAGCTCAATGAGCCAAATACATCCTTTTGTATGTCTAGCCAACCTTCCACATGAGTCTCCTCAAGAAAAACACTTTTGCCACACCTCGGCATGTTAAAAAGGCTCAAGCAAGCCCATCTTCCTTTATATGCATCCACGCCAATGACCCCATACAAGTCAACTCTTTGTTCAAGTAGTCTGAGTTTTGTTCTACATGCTGAGACCATCCAACTATGTGCCATCTATTCTTTCCTATGTGATCAACTCACATCCTTATGCTCGATGATGAACTCTCACCATTTTCTTCTAAACCATTTCTTCATAGCATTTCAATGATATTTTCTACAACCCGAATGATATTGAGCATATCCCAACCCTTTCATAGTGGGTGGCTCGGCTATGGATGCGATGTCATCAAGATGTTTCCAAATGAGCTCGATGATCTCCTACTTACTCACCACGTCTAGCATTAAAATTCACGCTTAGCTCAATAACAATTTAACTGACAAGTTCATTTGAGCACCCTTCAAGCTTATGTTGGGACTACCTCAAAATCCTTTGTGACTTCACTCCATCTACCAAGCATCGACTTGGTTTAACGAGTTCTCACTTTAGTCTTCTGAGATAAAGTTATTCATATAGCTGAATAGATCTCCAATTTTACGTGCTCGGCATTCATACCATGAGTTTTCGGTCTCTCGGTGTCAAGTCATCCATTAGATTAGTGACCCACTAAGATAACTCGGTTTCCCTCCATGATGTCTTGGCATAATTTTTCTTACAAAGAGGTGTCCATCTTGATAGATTTGCATGAATTATTTATCCTGGCTCGATCCGGGTTTCACCTCTTCCAATATTTCGATCAAATTTTATAAGCAATATAATCGATACTAACTTTCCTTTAGCTCACCGGACATCTCCTTGTCACAAGCACCACCCGAATGATCTATTTTGAACTATAGTCATCATGAATGTGTGTCATCTCACCGAGCTGCTCAAAGATCTGCTTGGAGAGATATCCTAGAGCTCAATGCCATCTATCCCATTCAAATTAGATTTTGTCTTAAATTTTAATTTATTGGACCCTTTCTTGAAACCAAGATCATGGAAGTACAATAAGCCCTATTAACATGATTTATCAAATTTAAACATTTTTTCTCATGTTAAAGCACACTAGGCCCCTTTTGTCCAATTTTTCCCGGAGGGGTAAAATTAAATAACATATTTTTAACCCATAGTGATACTCCAGGCACATTTTTTCATCATCGCTTAATAAGGCTTTGGTTGTGACAATGTTAACATATTTTTGTGGTAACCCTATCAAACAGTTGATATCTTATGGAGACATTCCTATAAAAAAATGCATGGTATTTGTTTGTAAAATTCAATTTTGATTCAACATTTTCATATTTAGAAAATACAAATTTGAGAAAATTGGTTTCAATATAATACTAAGGCATGTAAATTAGACCTTAAAAACTACATTTATCAAACCATTTACTTGTATGTTTCCTTAAGTTCAACTAAGTTTATGATTTATGGGCACATTAGGTTTGTATATCTGAATTTTCATTAGATGGATGTTATTGGAGACGTCATTTTAATAATAGGAAATGAAAGTCTTGTTGTGGATAGGTGCGGTAAGGTTTTAAGGTCTTGTAATGACATGATCATAGGAAATAAATGTTGAGAAAAGTGATAAAAAGGGGTCTTCAACTATCTTTATAAAGGAATTTGGACATGTGGTGACCTCTTATTGGGTGATATATTTACACATGTGTAAATTTCATAGCTATTGACCTAGCCAGATGAATGAATACATAAAAGTAACAACATGTAGCTTCCTATCAACTGATTACATATTTCCTCCAATTAATTATGTGTTCATCAACCAAGCTACATCGTAGAACAGGGGTGTCATATACATTAATTGAGAAATCACTTTGACCTAGCCACATTTAAGGGATGTGCTACATATATGGCCAAGTGTGTGAAGTACAAGCATTTGTCTATGCCAAACATTCACCCAGTTGTGTGGAGTGTGTCATCCAACATTGTGGTTTGCAAATCGACAAACACATATTGTTACATGTCTAGTAGTTGTAAACCATAATTGGCTAGCTACATAGTTGGAGATGTCAATCCAAAAACACCAAATGTTGGAAATATATGATGGATCTGGTTGGTTGTATAACTAATCTACATGTAAAGTTGGATTTTTCATTTTTCCACTTTTCCTAGTCTATCATTATTTGAAATTTTTATTTTCCTACACAAATATACACATTTTCCTTGTATTCACCCTAATTTCACATCTAAATATATTCAAAAAATAAAATCCACCTTAAATTTTATGACAGATCTTAAAATTTACCTTGTCTTAAAGTCTATAACTCTGATACTAATCTAAAGGATTGATTCATTCAATCCTTATTGAGTGTGCTTGAAAGAATGAAAATAAGAAAGATAAAGTTTATTGTTATACACACACACAAAATTAAATACACAAATATAATTTGTATTATAAATTCAACTACACTTCGATGCTTGAAAATTTCTTATAAATAGCAAATTGAAATTTCATATATAGAGGAAAACAATAAATTGTTAATCCATAATTTAAAAAACAAGTAAAATATAAAATGACTTATCACCGGGGCTATTATACAAATGGGGTACCACTTTGTAGTTGTGTTCTTTAACAAATTCATTAAGACGGGGTTCATAAACATGACAGATTACACTAACATAGCCACTATATTGACACCCTCACGGAGCCACCTAATAATCTAAAATATGGAAGCACCACTTTATATTTTTGGAAGGTAGGATTATACTTTATAACAATAATAATCGAAGTATTTTCATAGTACACAATCATCATGTTGATCAACCACCACCGTCATTACCATCTCATGCAATAATTTTAAACACACCCCAAATAAATCAATAATTTATTTAGCAAGATGTAACCACTGAACAAAAAACCAAATCCTATGAGCATTCAATAAAATGAACCCTAAAATACCTTTAAAATGTTATTCCCTTTATTTAATATTATAAGGGATAACCAAAGGATGAAATTTTGAGTTTTTTTCCATGAAATATTTCACCTTTATCTCTTTTATGAATAGAACATTAATAATTGAGATTGATATTGAAAAAATATAAAATATCTCTAATAAAACATCAATGTAAAATTTGTAGACATTCTTCCCGGTATGTACTATAAAATTTATAATACACTCGTATATATTTCAATTGACCCTAAGCATCTACTAAATTATATTTGAACGGAAAATTTATTGGAAGTAAGGAAGCATGGAATTCATTGATTTTTGTTATGATGATGAGGCTTTAAATATTTTTTGGTAAATAAAACTTATAGGTGTGAAAATCAAATGAATCACTCTCACTAGCATTATTCAAGCATGTACAAAAGTAGGAGTTCTAAAACAAGGAAAGGAAACACACATGGGTCAATAACTAGATACAAAATTAGAATTTACTACAAGACTATTTTTTTCAAAATATAATTTCAACATGTATTTCAAGTGTGGTGGTATAAATGATGCACATGAAATGTATGAAAAAACACATCAAAATCTCATAATATCATGGATTAATTATATGATTGTATGTTATGCACAAAATAGAGTTCTTGATCGGGATTTAAATATTTTGATAGAAATATTTCAAAGAGATGTTGTCTCATGGTTGATGTTGATTGCATATGATATGAATAAAATGTATTTGGTGATAACACTTAGGAAACTTTTAAGTAAATTTACTTATTAGGTACAAATCCAAATTTTAAAACCTTTCATAGCATACTTCTAGCTTATGCCAAAATGGGAGCTCTAAACAAAGTAAGGATGTTCATTAAAGAATAACTAAAAGTGTATTTTTGTCAAAAAAAAAAAAAAAAAAAAAAAAGTGTTTCAATGTGGATTCATACACACTATATGTGAAATATTAATCAAAATAGCTCAAATAGTTTTAGGTTCATAGAATTCATTGATTATTGTTCATGTTTAGAATATTCATGATGGTGAGGCTTTAAGTATTTCAGAAGATGTAAATTCCAAGGGTAAATCTTGAATCATAAAATCTCATGGGAGTCATCCAAACATGTGAAATATTAGTTCTTAAACAAGGAAATAAAACATACGGGATGATAATTATAGGGAATTTGCATTTTCAATAGGATTATTTTTTCAAAATAAGAATTTCAACATGTATTTCATGTACATTATTTTAGTGGATGCACACAAAATATATCAAAAATACCTCATTAAATTATAATATCATTCAATGTTATGACTTATACATAAAAAATAGTGTTCTTGAATAGAATTAACAGCTTTTAAGAGAAGAATTGAGAAAAGAGATTTGGTCTTTTAGACTTCTATGAATTCATGGTATGCAAAAATAGGGTTTTATGGTACTGCTATGGAAACCTATATACAAATGTAATTACAAGGTTTAAAATTAGATGTTATAACCTTTGTCATCATCCTTTTACATTATTCCAAAACGGGATCTTTAGAACAACATAAATATATCCATGAAAGCATAAGAGACACAAAATCAAAAAGTGTATTTTTGTAAGATGTTGCTGCAATGTGGAAGAATTCACATTGCATGTGAACTATTTACCAAAAACTTAAAAGATATGTGGACTTAAGGAATTCACTATATATTTTTCACATTAAAAATGTTTATGATGATGAGGTGTTAATTAGTTATCAACATATACAAGTAGCAAGTGCAAAACATAAATCATACATTCCATATGGAATTATTCAATCATGGGAAAAGTTAGGAGTTATAAAATAGGGAAAGAAAATACACAGGTTTGTAATTAGGAAGGGAATATATTTCTAAATGCCCATTTTTTCAAATAAGCATTTCAAAATGTATGTCGAATGTGGTAGTTTTTTTCATACACATCAAATATTTAACAACATGCCTAAAAAGAAATGTTATCTGATGGAATGTTAATGATTGCAAGATAGACACAAAATGGTATTTTTAATATGATTTAAAATTTATAAAGATATTTGTCAAAGAGATGGTCTTTTGGATTGTGATGATTACATTTGTTGATAAGGCTTTGTAAAATTTAAAGCAAATATAAATACCAAAGATAAATCCAAATTATGTAACTATTACCAACATTCTTCAAGCTTGTGTCAAATTGAGTTTTTGAAAAATGTAAGAATGTCCATCAAATCATAATCAAGAGAAAATTTTGATCAAAGGATATTTTTTTAATGTGGAAACATACACATTGAATGTGAACTCTTTAAAAAATGCCTCAAAGAGATTTGGGATCTTAGAATGCAATGGCAGCATTTATACATACACACAAATGTTTTTCATAATAAATATTTAAAAAAATGAAAGAAATTTGTTCTTATAAATTACAACGATTGCACCATATGTACAAAAATAGATATTGAAAAGGTCTTGAAATTTTGTACAAACTTAATTTATAGGTGTAAATTTAATCTCCAAAACAATTTCCAGCATTCTCCCAACATTTTTCAAATTGGGTACTATATGATAAGGTACATATTGATCCATCAAAACATATTTGTAAGTATATATAATGCCATTTTTGAATGGTTAATAATGATTTTTATTGGGTCCCTTTCCCATTTAAAATTAAGAATTCCAAAATATTTACCATAATTATGTCAATGATTTGATTTTTAAGACCAGGATCAAAGCTAAAAACATATACACCAAGAGGCAACCTATGCCTAAGAATTCCAATAAGATTTAAAATAATTTTAGCATTGATCACATTAGGTAAAAACATGCTTCAAATCCAAAAATAATACCCTAGGGAAACCTATGCCTAACCCAAAAATTACCAAGATTTATAGAATTGTACAACTATTTGAGAGATAAAGAAGACATATAGGAGAATTAAGAGTACATTAATTCTAAAAAATATACAACCCAAGAAACCCTTATAAGAACTAGTGATGGACCTCATATCGGAGACTAGCATGCCCTCTATTATCAAGAGAAACCACAACCACCTAAGAAAAAAAAGGATAGAAATCCATAAACATTTTCAAATAAAACTCCAATCGACCAAAAATATTCTCATACTTAAAGAAAACCCTTTTTGTTCCATAGACTGTCAATCCCCACCAAAAAAAAAAATGAGTTATAGGACTCAATGAAGATTTGGGGAACCTTACCACATAAACCTTGTCTTGGTAATTCCCTAAGGAAAAGCTTCTTGATACCAAACATGTTCAAATGCAATAACCCAACCTCTTCTAAAATTAAGATAACCCACCACCTACTACATGAATAGGTGTAAAACACTAGAACCACGCCAATCGATCCAAAGAGACCATGAAACTTGGGACCCTCATGAAAAGGATACCTGATATGCAAAGAAAATCATATAAGAAAATCATAATTAGCCCCTCACCGTGCTCAAAACCTTGTTATGTGGCTTTATTATCGTGATCCAACCCATAACCAAACTTGAAACATGAATTCATTCCCAAGTTGAGAAAAACATAGCCGCATACACTGTCACCTAAAATAACTATTTCTTCCTTTTTAGCCATGGAACTGAATAGGATCTTGGGGTGCAGAGATCCAAAGTAACCCTGAAAAACTTCATCAATAGTGTCTCAAGAAGAGGACCAAGATATTAATGGGGAACCAAATATAGGAACACACATAATTTGGTAAGGCCCAACATAGGAGCCGAATCCCAATTAGTCAAGAGAGAATCCTATTTAATGATACAGAGTGAGACCTTTTCCGGATGGTCACCACCAATACATTAGAGTTAGGGTTATCCTTATCGATATAAATATTCTATACTCTAGCTATTTCATCTAGGGAATGCCAAAATTCCAGTAAAAGATTCTTCATTGTTGGTATTTCACATTCTTCTACTACTACATCAACACAAATTCCTCCATAAATCCCTCAACCTCCGAATGATCACCATAACCATATCAACCCCAATCTCTAGAGGCGATCCATGCATGAAGAAAATTTTCCTAACACCACCTGCTCCAACTCTTCATCATGTAACCAAGCACTAACCACACCTTCATTCTCTTAATCCACTAAAAAAATTCACTCCTAATTATATGTATCTTGATGTTTTTTTATTATAACTAGGGCCAATCCAAAATTCTTGTTATATTTTGTAGTTGCACTTGTATTAGTAGACATGTGTAAGTAATGAAAACTACAGACAAATCAGAAGTAAGAAAATAAACATAGAGAAATCCTCAACTGAATCCTTCTTACAAACCTCAAGAATATTTTTGAAGAACTTGGACTTGTAAAATATTACGATTCGAATGATTATGGGTGCTCTTGATCAATTCTCCAAATGTATGATTATAATGCTAGGAGCAAAAGTACATAAGGATGTGGGAGGAAAATTTGGCAAAATTTGTATATAATTTACATACACTTCCAATTTTGGATTTGCAAAGGAATCGCATGTATTTTATAGATGAGGGTAAGGCCATGAGAATTGGATCGAGTTTGATTTGGCTCCAAGGTAATAATTATAATTACCCGAAATAATAAGAGGATTCGGTTTGTGCGGTTGTAGCTTTACGCAAGGGTAATCATTTTCTTGGAATCCATTTGACAAGTGGTTGCACAAGCATTATTGTTGATCCCACCATTGTAGGCATATAAAAGTGGAGTGTGAGTACATAAATAGGATTAATTAAATAATTAATTTAAATAGAATTAAATTATGAGGACATAATTAATCTTTTAAATAAATAAATGTTTAATTATACTATCTAAAGGGTGTAGGAATTAATTTAATTAATTAAAAGGCATGATAGAATTAAATTAATTAATTCTAAAGGGTAGTAGCATGTGTAGACACTAAATCACTCACTTGGGTACATTTCTAGGTCCTAATCACATACTACTATTCATATGATTCCTAAGTGAGAAAACTAGTAATTGACATATATCTTTGGCCTCTTTGCTTTCTTTCTTGCTTTCTCTATGGTCTTGCACACCTCACTACCTAGTCTAATCCATGTTGCTTTATCATTTTTGGCTCGGACACCAGCGCTTAGCCAAGATGCCGGTGCTTAGGTGTCATCCTCCCCATTGGATTCCCCCAAACTCTTTGTATCTTTCTTGCCCCTTTTGGCCTCTTTAGTCTTTTCAAAGCATATTGTGTTCTTGATGTTCTTCTTTTTAGATGTTAATTACAAAATTCAAACAAGGGAATCATATAAATTCAAAACTATGTGATCATAATAAATGACTAATCTATAAGCATTTATTACTATCACCTAAGGTTGCATCCAAAGAAATTTTAAGAGCATAAAATCATTCATTCAAGGGATAAGGGATTGCATTTTTTTGCATACACTTTAGAGGAGGGGAAGTTCATTTATCCATGCACACATCTATTTACATCTTCTACATCTAGTTATTTCTCGCTATCAAGTGCATCTTTCATCATAGCCAACTAGGGCACAATTCTACACACACACAAAACTACATGGAGTCTGAAATGTAGTGAAGTTCCTACATCATAAGTTTACTCATTCGGGTGATCATTGGGGATAGTTTGAATCCCCATTTTAATATTTTTATTTTTAGGATTTGATTTTTTTTTGTTTTTTGGTGCTTTTTCTCTTTGTAGGTTTCGGGACTAGTGACATATAGGTGAATAATGGAGACATCTAGTGAACATCTTGTGACACTATAAAATCTAGATTCGACACTTTTTGTAGTCACAAGCACCTGAGAGTGGTCTCTAGTGCCTAGACACCCCGACACAATCCAAAAGCCCCAATACAGGAATATTTTCCTATCATACAAGTTTTTATTTTTTATGACATTTTCGTACTCATGTTTAGTCATTCTTCACTCTCGGCACGTCTAGGATTAATTGAGAGATCGGATAAGTACTTCACCCCTTATCTTGTACTTAGGGTTTCAAGTTTTATTTCTTATTGCTTGATTCATATATGTACTTCATTTCTTTATTATTTCATTGTGACTATGTAATTAGGGTTTTATAAATAAATTCAATATTTGTTAAATCATTTGGTGAACCCTTCATTCGAACACTCATGGATCTTTCTTATTTTTGTATTCTAAGCTTCTTTCTTTCACCATGGATATCTCCATTCATGATTTCTTGCAAGCTAATCTTGATTGTGTGAATAAAATCATATCTTATTTGGCTAATACTCGCATTCATCCTCATACTTCGCCTGAATATGTCTATCATAAGTTTACTTCAGCTCTATCTCTCAATGAAGACCACATTACTTTCACATCAAATGAGTTACCTTCTCAATCCATATTAGATAATGATTCCCCTTTATATTCAATTTTGTATCAATAACATTAGGGTTAAACAAGCTTTAGTCGATAATGGATTTGGGCTTAACATTTTCAATCTCACATTCCTTAAGAAACTTGGCCTCTATAAATCCTCTTTAACTCCATCATCTATTTGCATTCACGGCTTTGATAATGTGCCTAAGAAAGTCTTAGGTACAATCATGCTTCCCATTATTGTCAGGCCATGCACTTTTCCCATCCCATTCCATGTCATGCCTAACAATCTTAATTATAATATTCTTCTCGGACGGCCTTGGATCCATACCATGCATGCGGTTCCTTCCACCCTTCATACATAGCTTAAATTCCTTTATCAAGGAGTTTCCTATGACATTCTAAAAGATCCTTCCCCTTTTGCATATCATAATTCTATTGAGCATTCCACGAAACCCCTATCTCTTTTGTGCCTAATCAAAATTTCTCTAACTATGTGCTTGAATATAATTACTTGCTTTGTTATGGTTTCACTAGAACCGGATTAGGAAAACATGCAAAGGGATTCAAAGAGCCTCTCTCCATTCCCACACAATCCATGAGAATCATCCTTGGATATCACTTTAAAATCACTCCTTTTGTTCCTTCCATGTCTTTTATTGGGGTTTACGCTATTTCACATACTCACCATCACACAAAAGAAATTTCCATTTTCTCTCCATGCTACAACTTACTTTGGTAAATATACTACTCCTAACACATTGCCACATCCGCCACCATGGCATGTTTTCTCTTCCATTCTTAGATAGATCTCCATCACATACTTGCTATCCAAAATTCACCCCTCAAGGTAATTTTGATAACCTGCATCATTTCTTTAGGCTTGAGCAAGTAGAATTGGTCCAAGGCCCAAAAAATCAGGTTTTGGAGATCCCTTTGGCTTCACTCTAACTTCCCCATCCAAGGAAAAAATCCAAGAAGTTAGAAAAAATTGAAAAAAAAAAAAATGGCTTTAGCTAGTGTATTGCGGTAAAATCAGATATTTTTGTCCCATGCAGCACAAGTTCACGTGGGACATCCAATAGCCGAAAAGACAAAATGGCCGTAGAAAGTTCAAATCAGAAAAATCGAGATACTTTTTTCCCGGCGATCTATGGGACGTTGGGACACAAGTTCATTGAAAATCTGAAATCACCGATAATAGTGCAAATCGGGTAAGGCGGAAGTCAATGGCCCGGTCAACGGCGGGACACACGGGACACCAAGAGTCAAAATAGCCGAACATGAAGGAGGCTTATGGGTGGATCAGAGATTTTTGTCTAGGGAAGTCGGGATACAAGGACCCGATTTCACCGAAATAGCCACATACAAAGGAAAACTCAAGGCGTGACCCTCCCAAACTTTAAATGGCCATAACTTTTGACCCTAAGCTCTGATTTTCATGAAATTTAACTTTTTGAAATGAGCACGACGTCCTCTACACCAAAAAAATTGGATTTATTAATTTTTATGAGGGTAGCTATGTGATAATAAAGAAAACATCTTCTTCTCTAGTCAATCAAATGCTCATTCCTGTTAAATGATAGAAATGTCTGGGAGACCCAAAATAGTTGTCTACACTCAGAAGGCCATAAATTTTGCTTTTATCAACAAAAACGCACAAAATTGGTATTGTTGGAATCGTTCTTCCACACCCAATGCATATAAATCAATAAATCTATAATTTTATAAGGAATCAAAGGTGATTTTGTAGAAAACGTGGCCAAGTTCAGAACATTGTTTTATTTGGTATGTAGGATGTATTAACGAAACATGGGCTAACATATCTCACTCACATTGCAAGTTATGGGGTAGAATGGGGAGCCTTTTGCATGTAACGAACATCATTTCACTCTATTTATTACTTTTTTTAAGTGGTTGAAGGATAGATTTCTGGATTTTCTTTTCCCCCTCTTTCTCTCTCCTCTCAAAATTCTATAAATTAGAGTGTTGGGATCATTGTAAAGGGAGATATTTTTGAGTAGCAAAACTATGTGAAATTTGTTTTGTGAAGTTAATGTGTTGTAGGCCCTTATAGTGGACTCTTTGTATGGTGATCCAAGCCCTTATGTTATAATAGATTGAATGCATATATCAATGAAGCAATACATGCAAGTTTGTGGATGTATCTTCCCCTACTGTGTTTGTTTGCATTCTTCTTGCCCTTTCAAACTCATTGAAAATATATTGTGTCTATCTTATGATCTTATAAGGATTCATTATCATTATGCATGTATGGAATATTGTTGTGAATGCATTTTCTAGACTATGGAGAACTGTTATCACCCCTTCTAGTATGTAATTTTCTCTTATTTTCACACATTGAAAAGTCATCCTCATTCCCTCCTTTTCTAGTGTATCGTTGCTTTAGTGAAGGCTTTTTTTTCATGCACTCTCTCTCACTGGTCACTTGGAAAGTTAGATTAGGAAAAATAGTTTTTCCTACATTAGAGTAGATTGTGGCGGGTAATTTAGGAGCAAGAACCATCTTTCTCTGGAGGTCTATCTCAAGTAGCAAGTCCCACAACTTGGATATAGTACCCATGTTATCCAATCACACTTTGTGAGCTCAAGCACAAACAGGTTGTGAAAACCATAGGGTATTGTGATTTGGAGATAATAATACTTGGGGGTATCATCCTTACTTCCCCCTTCTAGGATGCTCAGTGTCTTGTATTGTGCTTTATGCTTCACAATTAATCTTATTTATACATCTTACACATGTTAATACACATAACTTATATATCATCATTACCCAATGATATACTCTTGTGCTACTGATTCACATTTGATTGTTGAGGTCATACTACATACATGAACCTCACATTTCACACTTAATGCATTCACGACATATCTTTCTAGCACATATTTATCACAAAGCACACTTCTTGATGATGCACTCTAGTTCCACGGTTCATACTCGAGTGTTGAGTGTATAAATCTGAAATGAACCTCAACACACTCACTCACTCTCTACACTCTATTTTTTATTAATCTATCTATCTAGTGCACGTAACTCAAACTATTTCCCGATCATGCGCTCTTGTTCTATGGTTCATTCTATACTATTGATGGGTCTTTTATAAATGAACCTCATCTCATGTATACTCATTCACATTCACTCAAGGGGAACACTACTCCTATCACACTCACTTTTCATTCCATTCCATTCACACTCACAACATATTACATATCTTAGTTGCACATTGTTATTGTTTACTTGTACTCGTATGCTCCACTTTTATTACTATGTTAGACATATACAATTTATGTCATTATCTTTACTATATACACATGTACATTAAATTTCCTTCTAGTTGTGAATGCAACTCATTACAGTAATAAGTGAGGATGCTTGGCACTATACCTATTACTAGTCCCGTAGTGTCTCCTAGGGGCATCTATATTTGTACATACTACGGGTGTTATGGTTTCATTTAATACGATTTCCTATCCATACTACCACACTACATTATCATATCATACATGATTTAACATAATTTCTATTTTTTTAACATGCTAACGAGTGCTTCATGTACAACATTTACTTTACGAGAAATTATTTGCTACCATGGTTGTCTTTTACACTTTGTTTGATCTTGTTTTCCATTGTATGCCATTGTTTATAGGATTTTCCCTATGTCTTTCTTGTTCACTTCTTATATGCTTTTAGCCACTTTGGCCCCAGGTTATCTTGCAACATTGTGAGTAATGTCCCATGTTTGTAATCCACTTTTCATGGTCTATGTTATCTCTTATTTTCTAAATTACACATATATGTGTATTTATCTTATTTTCACTATCATGTGTTTCCAGCCACTTTGTTTACATGTGTCTTAGTTTCTACCATACACATTCCCTTCACCTATAACGTATCGGTCTCATATCAATATTTGGTCCTCTCCTTTAGGTCACATCCTCCTAGTGATGTCACATGCACCCCAAATTAGGTGGGCATACATTGGGTGAATCATTCACCCCATACGATTATTCATTATTACGGTAAAACATAGTTCAAGATCAAATTAGCATATTCTACGGTCTCGAGATAGGGCTCAAAATCTGACTTGGGTCCTTAGCATAGCATAGACGCTAGCACCTAGCTACATACATAAGTGTGTAGGCACTCCTAACCCTTCTTGGGTTCCTATGACCAAGGAATTTACATTCCTTCTCGGATCGATACGATTGTCAACAATCTACATAGGAGTTTTCACAATATAGTAACATCCTTGAATCGTATGCATGCTTTCACATCTTTTCTATTTTCACATTGGATTGTATTGGATCAAATTTGAACACACCATCTACAGTGGTGTATAAATCTTCGGAAACAATTGAAGGTTAGAGAATAACACTAGATATTTCTCCCTACACTTCTTCTATTATGGTGTGAGATCACCCCAAAAACTCACACTTAGCATGAGATCTACCAAAAACTCATTATTCTATAGCATTTTCAAGATCTTTTATATCCTTTCTACTCACCACGGATTAGGTGGACATGTTTCTTTTACTAATTTTTCACATTTTTACATACATGTACATGGTTTTACATACATGGATCAAAATTTTCACATATACATGACTTTGACTGCTCTGTTCCACTTATTTTATAGGTATGTCCTTAATACACAACAAGAAGCAGCCCCACATCAAGTTACAACAAGTACAAACATGACACAATCCATACGCTTCACCCCTAGGGTCACTTCCTCTTCCTTAGCTCCCACCCTTCATATTTATCACTCCACACTTTTTCTTGTCTCCTTGGCACACTTTTACCATCAATCTACATGCTTATTAGGTACTAATATCTTATCTATTTTATGTTATCGAGTATTCACTCAACAACATAAAGTGGGGAAATGTAGACACTAAATCATGCACTTTGGTACATTTCTAGGTCTTAATCACATACTACTATTCATATGATTAGTGAGAAAACTAGAAATTGACATATATCTTTGGCCTCTTTACTTTCTTTTTGGATTTCTATATGGTCTTATACACCTCATTGCCTAGTTTGATCTTCATTGCTTGATTTTTTTGGGTCTGGACACTAGTGCCCTTGTCCCCGCTCTCCTTTTCCTCTTTGTATCTTGCTCGCCCCTTTTGGGCCTCTTTAGTCTTTTGGGCATCTTATTTTCTTAGCGAGTCATACTTTTAGATGTTAATTATAAAATTTAAACAAGGAAATCATATAAATACAAATCTATGTGATCATAATAAAGGACCAAGCTCTAAGCATCTATTACTATCACCTAAGGTTGCATCCAAAGGCATTTCAAGAACATCAAAGGATCCATCTAGCATCCATTCAAGGGACAAGGGACTAAATTTATCTACATACACTTCATTGGAGGGGAAGTTCATTTTTACATGTACATATCTATTTACACCTTCTACATCTTGTTATTGTTCGTTATCAAGTGCATCTTGCACAAGAGCCACCTAGGGCACAATTCTACAAACACGCGTAAAAACACATGGATTCTGAGATGTAGTCCAGTGCCCAGATCATAAGTTTACTCATTTGAGTGACCGTTGAGATCAGTCTGAATCCCCATTTGTAGCTTTTCTATAGGATTTGATGTTTTTTGGGGTTTTTTCAGGTGCTCTTTCTCTTTGCAAGTTTGAGATGAACTCGACAATCGACCAACAACATATAAGTGACTAATTATGACATCTTGCAACATTGTAAAATCTATATTCTCGACATTTTTCATAGTCACGAGTTCCCATGAGCAGTCTTAAGTGCCTAGGTGCCCCTGAACCCGATCTAAGAGCCCCAATCCAGGAAAATCCAATTATTCTATAATTTTTTGGGTTCTTTTGCAAAATTTTCCTCATGTTTATCAATTCTTTAGCTCAAAGCAGTCTAGGATTAATTTTGAGATCATATAATTACTTTACCCCTTCTCTTCCACTTAGGGTTTCAAATTTAATTACTTATTACTTAGGTCGAGCTGTAATTCGTTGTTTTATTATTTCATTATTACTCTATAATTAGGGTTTTATAATAAAATTTAATATTTGTTAAATCGATTGTGTGTAGCTAGAATTAATTTAATTAATTATAAAGGGGATGATAATATGATTTAAGTAATAGAATTAATTTGATTAAGTATAAAAGGGTGTACTATAGTAGCATATAATTAATTTAATTAATTCTACTAGGATGGAATTAGGTATGTAATATTAGGGTGTCTACATTTTCCCCTCTTTAAATTGTTATTATGAAGTAATAACATTTTAAATATAGTAGATGTATGTAGATCGGTGAGATGAAGACAATGAAAGTGATGTAAATATTCATATTTTCCACAAGAAAGCATTTGGATGCCCCAATGAGTAAAATTTGTAAGGGAATGCCCCCTCAGCGGATGGGTCACACTACAAGGAATTGGAAGACTGCTTAATAGGAATAAATAAAGGATTTGGAAGGAGGGTGGGAAGGAATTATTGTTAGGAATGAATGGTGTTCACATTATTATTAATATGTGCAATTATATTATCAATGATAATATAATTATATATGTGATGTAATTGTATAATTACTCACGATAAATGAGTAATTGGTTTGTAAATTTTGTTGATATATTGTTATAACAATTGTATAACAATATATCAATACGGGTTTGTTATTGTTTGTATACTTCCTATTTTATAGGAAGTTGTTCAACTACATTCTTGGCTATTTAATATCCCTCTATTGTTATAATATTATCAGAGTAGTATAATATTGAATATCATTATTGTTGCAGAGAATCTCTAGTTCTTGTCATCTAGCATCAGAGCAGTTTTGATCACCTGTGATAGAAAGATAATCTATGTTAGAAGGGAAGAATCTTTAGTTTATTGTTGCCCTGCTCATGATTCAAATATTTGATCATTATGTTATGCCAAAATTTACATAGATCTATTCACAAGTTGTTGTCGACATCTTCTTGAGAGAGAAAACGTTTTGCTTACTTGCCATTACATTGGTTGCCTGAGATAAGGGATTTGGAAATCTATCTGCATAGGCACATTGAGTTTATTTGGAGTATTCATGGCCCTATCAATATTTTTTCACGTTTATGACAGTTATCTATGGTGTTTTGGATTATTTCCTGCGAGCCTGACTTAGCACAAAAACATGGATCTCGGTATATAAGCGGCCAAGGTCAAGTTCAGCTGGGTGGCCACATTGAATGACTCCCCTCTCAGACCATTAAACTCCAAACCACGTGTCTTAAAATCTGTGCACAGTATTTTGTATGGACACGGCTACACAGAGAATTTTTGGTGCAGTCCACATATCCACGTTTTGTTAGGAGCAGTCCAAAATCTGAGATAAAAGGTGCAGCTTGAAGTACACTAATCTGGGCATGGAGTTCTTGCAGACTGCATTTCTTTTTACTGGTAGTATATCATCAGATCTGAATATTTACAGTTTGACGCATTGGGATCGAGCTTCTTGAGGTGACTCCAGATTCTTTTGGTTGCATTTTCTCATTTTGTCATCCTTTGTAATGCTTATTTATTATATTAAACGTCATGTTGTTTATAATATTTAAAAAGTAATTTTCTTTTATTACTTTTTAAATTGTCAGAGTTGTCAATCGTGTTTGTCAAAAGAGTCTAAGTTGTCTAAGTATCATCATATTATTGTGTGTTTGTAAGAGGATGCAATTTCGGTTTAAGTCCACTTGTGAGGTTTTACATTTTTAGTCTATAATTGTTTAAGAGTCGATCTTATTATTTCAAATTAGGTAAAAGAGTTATATTGTCAATGTCGTCAAAAAGAGTCATTAAAAATATTTGTCATTGTTTTTCATATTGAATTTAAGTTATTTTGTCAAGAGTCTCCAAGTACTGTCATCTTGTTGTTATAATTGTGTCTAGGTGAATAATAGGTTGTATCTTTTTTACAATGGAAATGCCATTGGAAAAATTCAATGGTCTCAATTTTCACACATGGAAAGTCAAGATCCAGATGTAGTTGATGAACAAAAATCTTTGGAGGATAGTGGATGGAAAAGAACTAGCACCTTCAGATCCAACCAGATTGGCAGAATGGGAAATACGGGATGATAAAGCCAAAGCCATTATTGGCCTTGCCCTTTCAGATTCTGAATTACATTATGTTGATCTAGATAAAAACTTGAAGGACATCTGGGATAATCTGAGAAAATTATTTGGTTCAAAATTAGTCAATGCAAATTTTTCCTTGAAACTTCAGTTGTTCAAGCTCAAAATGAGTGATGGAGATACAATGTCTAGTCACATCAACAATTTACGATCTCTTCTGAGACAACTTGCAGAAGTAAAAGCTCCAGTAGATGCGATGAGGATGCAAAAGCTATTCTGCTAAATAGTTTACCACCCAAATATAGTAATGTTGTTTTCACTCTTGGTCAAATGCCTTCCAACTCATTGGAAGATATGATATCAGCTCTTATCTAAAGAAAAAAGGACTAAAGAAGATATAGAAGAAGAAACGACAATGTATGTGAAAAATAAATACAAAAATTTCTTTAAAAAGGAGGACTTAGAATGTTTTTATTGCAAGAAAAAGGACATGTGTCTAAATTTTGCATGACTTGACCCAAAGATATTCTCAGTGGAAAATTGAAGCCACATGAAGCAAATATAATTGTAAAAGAATCTCCCGAATCGGAAGATGAGCGAGTGGTGACTCGATCTGAACCTAATTATCATTCTGAAGACTACTTGTTTTGAGTTAAAATTAATGGAGGATGGAGGCACAGGAGGATGGAGGTCATTCAGTGACCTCTCATCAGTCAGCAAATGATGGGGCTGCATAGATGATTTGGTGGCATTTTTCAATGTGTGTTTCAGTTTTCAGTGTTCCTGTTGTGTTGTGTGCTGAATAAACCCCTTTCCAAAATTTTGGGAAGTTTCATGTTTTCAGAAGACTCATTTTTGGGGAGCAGGAGAAGATTTCGAGGTAGACTCAAGGGATGGTTATCCAGCTAGTGTGAAGTTTTGGATCTTGGAGATTTAGAATTCGGGTGCCCAGGGAGGAAGGGAAAGTCCCACAGGAACCCAAAGAGGAAGGGAGCATTCCTACATAATTTGGCTTGACACTATGCCTTTACGATGGTAAAGAGATAATCTATAGAGTCTGTACCTGGTCTAAGCAGTGCTTTCAGGAGGTGGTTCAATTTTTTTGAATATGGTTCTTCGTCGTCTTCACATTAAGGGGGTGAATATTGGGATTTAATAATGTTCACACCAAGGGGGTGAATGTTAGGAATGATTGGTGTTCACATTATTATTAATATGTGTAATTATATTATCAATGATAATATAATTATATATGTGATGTAATTGTATAATTACTCATGATAAATGAGTAATTGGTTTGTAAAGTTTGTTGATATATTGTTATAACAATTGTATAACAATATATCAATATGGGTTTGTTATTGTTTGTATACTTCCTATTTTATAGGAAGTTGTTCAACTACATTCTTGGCTATTTAATAGCCATCTATTGTTATAATATTATCATAGTAGTATAATATTGAATATCATTATTGCTGCAGAGAATCTCTAGTTCTTGTCGATTATGCTCATAGCATGAGCATAATTTAGATATTGAAATTTAGAGAAACCTTTATTTTGACTTTACAAAATAGATTTTTTTCCATGATTATGAAAGAATCGTGATGGGTAACATAGATGCACGTAAAAAAACACACACAACAAAGAAAATATAATAAAATGAAAATACCCAATATACACTGCAAAATTATACACCATGGCTATTAAGAAGCCAAGATGATAACATAAAATGTGTAGTTTATCCAAGAAGAAAACATCAACAATGCAACACAATTTCAAAAAAGAAGACAATTAACTATGCCCCTAATAAATGCCACAATGATGATTAAGCATATGTAAATGCCCCAAGCACTAAACTTATGAAATTAATTGGGATAGGATCATGCTAAAGAGTGGAGTGATGTGTAGATACTCCTAATGAAACTCTTGTTGGATCTATATTGAAGAGTGGTCTAAAAGTTGAAAAGGTTCATTGCCTCCATAAAATAAACTTATAGATTACAGGAGAGGTAGAATGGGAGCCTAAATTACCCCAAGTGAAGTTATATCATGAAGGAAAAGTAATTTAATTAACTTTCCCCAAACAGAGTTACTAACATGCAAAGAAAAGAAATTGTGATCGTAAAATTTAGAGAAATCACAAAAGTAGAATTTAAAATTATAACTTCATCAGGTTTGTGTTAAAATGTTGAAATATTAATTGCATGGGTTTTCCAATTGTAGGAGTTCTAAGATAAGTGAATGTTTGTTTGAAATTTTTATAATTTTTAAGTTTTTTTTTTTTTTGAATAAATGTTTTTGTTTTGAATTTTTGATATATGATTTTTAAGTTTACGAGTTTTTGAAAAAATTGAAATAGAAATAAAAATAAATGTAGAAAAAAATAAATACACAACAAAAGAAAACACTCCATGGCTTATATAGTAAACCGGAGGAAATCACAACATGTGCAAGTGACACAAAGACACAAAAAAATCATGTCAAACAAACCCAATATGAACATGAATTAACCATACCAAATTTACATGTGAACTAAGATGCAAAGAATTTTCTTTCAATTAGTCTACAATAGAGGTAAACAAACTACAAAAACAATAGAAGTGAAAGAAAATCATCATCGCAATGTTGACAAACCACAATAGTACAACATAAGACGTCTTATGACACTCCTAATGTGTTCCAAATTGAATAACTAGATAGATGTGAATTCCCTTGAGTGATAGCTTAAAACACAAGAGGATTGGATAGGTCCAAAGATCGGAGTGATCTTAGATACTCTAAAAATACTCTTGTCGGTTCCCATTGAAGTTTGATCTGTATTAGATTAAAATACAAGTGTTCTCCTAGAAAATCTATATTTTGAAATGGTAAACAATTGATTACCTCGATCATATATACCACAGGAAAGAAAATTAATTATCATAAAATGATCTTGAACGATCAATACAATTACCACAAAATGATGATATTGTTGAATTGTGTTACATAGTTCTTGATATTTTTTCAAACATTTTATGAATGTTTTGATTTTTTTCTAGTTTTATAGAATTTTTGTTTTAGAACAATGTTGTACTTTTTTTTTTAACATATTTCAATGTTTTTGGTATTTTGTTGATTTTTTTATGTTTTTGTGAAATATATGTGAATGTTATTGGAGTTATAAACATATTTGTATTTTTGTATTTTTGACTTGGTATAAGGGTGCACTATTTAAACTCATGTTCAAACAATTTGTAAACATTTCATTCCATTGATAAAATGTAGATGATATAGTGATAGGATGTCTCACTCTACTCATGGATTTATGAAAATAGGAAGATGCGAGGGCTCTTCACCGAGATCAAAAAGGACGAGAGAACTAGGTGAATTGTAACAACCAAGTTTTTCACTTCTCATCTAGGGAAAAAAATTAAAACTTTTTAAACTTTATGCTTCACAATTTAAATACCCAAATATTTAAATCTAGCATAAACCTTAATGCAATCCATTTCATTAAGCTTCATAAACCATGTGTAGCTACATGAGAGTATACGGATCCTACTCAATCACTCTCAACGTTGTTTACAAGACAATACAATAAGTGTATCCTTTGGTATTTCATTTATCAAGAAATTATAGTTAAGTGATGGTGTCTGCACTGGTTCCACCATGGAATCCCATCGAGAATCCTCGACTTAGATCTTGGTGAAATCATGACAATGTAATCAGTAGCTACACTACTTTGATTAAAGTTTCAGAGACATGTATGCCATGCTCGGTTCCATGATGACACACTCACCATTAGGAAATTGTCATCTCACCTAATCACTTATTCAGTTATATGGATTAGCATTCAACAATAGATTCATAAACAAATATTGATCTCGTCTGAAGGTACAAATCCAGAATTACCAAAAGAAAGACACCCCACTATGATAGTTAAGAATTCTGTGGGAAGGTAAGTGTTCCCATAATGATTTACATCATTACTAGATCACTTCCCTTCTCATAGCCATTCTAAGTTGGCATCGGGGTACATGTCTGTGAGGTACAATCCAAACTTGTAACTTTAACGAAGCTTTTACTTAATTACATTACCATGTCACAATTCAGGATCTTGATGAGGCAACTCAATACATCTGCTAAGTAGCAATATCCAAATAACGACTACCATCATTAAATGGATACAACCACGTATCAGCCATAGTAATTTGACCCACCAAGGGTCCTAAATTGGAACATGGTATCTTAAATAATTTAATCACGATAGGTTACCTTAGATTCCATGAATCTTTCACCATGAATGAAACGTACCTAGGGTCTTGCATCATTGTATTCCAATAGGTTGAATGTAGTTCTTATAATTACTTTACATTCTTTTCTACCTATAAATTTTAGATATAAGTTTAGCTCACTTCCTTAGTATTGTACTTCCAATCTTTATTGTTACATAAATAAATATTCTTTTCCAAATTGTGTACATGATTATCTCCCTTTACCAAGTGAGTAAGCGATTATCAATTTTATACTTTACCCATATATATATAACATTCAAGATTAACATGTTGTTGATTAGATATGATAGATTGTATCATTTTCATATAATCAACATATATTCAATCTAATTGAATCATATTGTCTAGATGTACCTTTGCACCTTTTTTCCAATCAATATTTATCATGTATGCATTTGTATCATCCTATACAATATCTTTCACCCAAGTTAGTGATATGCTAATCCTCCTAAGTGTCTTATGTATTAATCTCTATGCCAAATAAGGTTCATTTCATGAGATACCTTTTAATCCCTTCATTTGTAAGGTTACCACCAATAAGGCAACCTCATTTATCCTAATGGATCTTCCTATCTTTTTCTTTGAAATTTATACTTAACCATTGGATTTTAGGTCTATGTTCACCATTTCCATATACCAATTGTATGTGTCCATTCTTAGTTACTACGTTTATAGGTCCTCTTACCTATTAGTATTCATGTCCTCCTCCTCGAGTCAATATCAAATACAAGGTCAATTGATTATACTTGAAATAAGAATGTACATCAACACTTCTCCAAACATAAGGCACATATATGTTAGATCCTTTTTGTTGCAGATGCAACAATTTTAGATCATGATTATTATATTCTATATTTCCATGGTGATTAATCACCACTTGGTGAGTTGATGTCCCAAAATTCACAGTATTTCCATATAATTTCTTTCTTAGACTTAATTATACTTTAAGTGTATCATATTCAACCTTATATTGAATTCCTATAATTTTACTTGTAACCCGGATTGAGATCATCATATCTAATTATTTTATCAAGGAATATATTTTCATCAAGGATTGAGATCATCATATCTAATTATTTTATCAAGGAGTGATGTTTCAATCCTCGGATGTGTGGGTTATGGACCCACCATGCTCTTGCTACTTAACCTCTTATCTTAATATTGAGATTATAAAGAACTAATAAGGTTTAGTTTAATCTCTTAACATGTCCCACATTCTTTAATAATTCCTTATTATGTTACACCTTATTTCATGTTATAAATAAAAAACTCCTACACATAGTTCCCTAATGTGTCAGAGTCTCATAACTTTCAATTTAACCATCTTAGTGTTAACAAAAACATATCTCTATAGAGATGGATATACCTCCCAGTAAGGTTCATTTTAGTTGTGGTTTCATAGACGAAAAAAGGTAAGGACACGTCCTCAACTTATTCGGTCATTACTTTCTTAGCTAGTTATCACAACCTTAGAACCTTATTGTAACCATTCAAAGTATGCTTACACTATCAACTATCCATTGACCCTTATATATTTCTATTTATATGATTAATAACAGCCAAGAAGATCCTTTATCTAGTTACAAGAACATTTTAGGCTCAAGACTTTATAACAACCCAAGTATTTCATTTTACCATTGAAGAAAATGAAGAAATCTTATAATAAGAGAGTACATGATCTCATCATGCATCTTGAAGACATTTCCTTTAAACAAAAGTAAGGTAATAACTTATGAAGTATAGATTATTACTTAGTATGATTTAATTCAATCATCAAAACAAACCTTACTTCATACAACTTAACTGGAAGTATCTATAAGCACACCTTCTGATTCATTCATTATAAAAACTATAGTGGTTTTATAATCACCAAAGGACACTTATACATTTACTATTTGTAGAAATTACAATTCATAGTATAATGTATTCAATCTCATAATAATAACAATCTTTCTCTTTACAAGCATCCAATTTAAGTAAATTTTCAATTCAAGAAATTTCTTCTGCAACATTCCAAAGTAAATGATACTTAATATGTAAAGATCACTTTCATTTTCTTTCAGAAATAGAAATAATAATCAGGTCATCATTGCCTTCTTTCCAACTTAAAAATTACAGAAAAATTACTTAATCATAATCTTTCACTTAAGCAATACCATTTAAATTGAATCGATCAGGACAACGGATAATTTCTTTCCTCTTCCTTTGCCATACAAACTAGATTATACCATCTACAAAATTTTTAGCAAGGTCGGTTTGGCTGAAATGAGAAAGAAAAACCCTTCTTTCCACTTGAAAACTCTTTCCATTTGGTATTTGAATTAAGGATTTAATGCAACAATTAAATGATATCAACAACATAATAATGCAAAGGTTAATATATTGATTCATAGAATAAGATAATTTCTATTCTAAAATTCTTCTCACATTATTCTTTCTATACCTTAGAAAAAATAATAAATAAAGGTTCAGATCAGAAATCAAGACACCAATCAAGCATTCAGGAAATCAAGTAATCAAATATGATCTAAATAAACATTAACTTATACAATCATTCTGGTACAAGTTGATCACACATTACTTGTTCAAGCATTCAGTTCTAGGTATGAAGACAATAGTCTGATATAATAGACAAGTATAGTCCCTACTAACTTTATCTTGTTCATATATTCTAGAATAAGTTAATCACTCTATAACTGGGTCAAACATTCAAGTGTACATTTATACAATGGTACTTAATTAAACGTTCAATATAAGATAACACTCAATCACCTGGTCAACACTCAGTTTAGGCTATCTAATAATTTGACCTGACATTCAAGTCATTTTTTTAAATCAAACAGACAATAACTTCAGCTCCATTGTCCACTAAATAACTTTACACTTCAAGTGTAATCAACATACTACCATTGTATCATGATCTATCTTATATTATACATCCTCACAATATTAAATCAATCATTAAAGTAAGGGTCTTTATAATCCAAACTTGATCACTTAAAAATAAGTTATACTCCATTAGTCTTTATTATAATCTAGGAAATAGTAACTTGATATAGTAGTCAAATATACTTGAATATGAACAACTTGATCAACATGTTGTGATCGAATATGCATCACTTATTAAAATGATGTAACCAATATCATGTCTGTAATGAGAGTAGTATAAATAACCAACTTGATTCTTTACAACACATTTCCTTTAAGATTCACTAATCCATGACACCGTTATGCCTTTTTACTACCAGATATCAACTCTAAGAAATGAAAAGAGAAAGACTCAATACACCTTACTTCACTCGGTAAAGTGATGTAAATTCATTCGATTGATGATCATTCAAAGGGTAAGGCTCTAAGTGAGCCTAGGTCTAGTTTATAATAGGTAAATAAAATCTTCTAACCTTCAAAATTAAGAACGATATATAAATTGAAATCAAGTAAGAAAAACATGAAACTAGTAAAGATATCCCTTATCGATCTGCATGAGCCTAAGGCTCGATACATCACTGTGACTAGACAAGAAGGTCATGATAATCCATTATCATATCATAGTTATGAGAGGTAATTATAAGTCTAGTTTTTCCATATGCCATCTAGTTAGGCTAGGCATAATTTATAGGTTGATAGAATATTATCAACCAACAACCAACTCATTTAAACATTAACCAAATCAACAATAATATATGATAGTTGAATGCATTACTAGAATGAAGCTCACAACCATCAACAACGGCTTCAACTTGTAATTGAAAGGGTAAATGTCAAGAAGATTAATGTTTTATCACTTCGTGATAAATATACTCACCTAAACCCCATACGAATCTTCCTCTTATTAGTCAAATGATACTCAACCCAACCCTCAAAGGGTGTAAACCTGTTAAGAGAATATCATGAATACCCATTAAGGGTATCTAACCAACCATAGATAATCAATATTTGTATGCAATAGTGAGAGCAGAATATAGGTTCATTAAAAAGATACAAAGTGAATACCCAAGATCTTCTTTGAGTCACAATTCCATCCTAAAGATCTTCCTGAAGATTATAACATAGTTTTAGCACACTTTTCACCATATTTTAAATAATTGCAACCCAAGTTTACTAAGGAGATTGTATAGTCATATCCATAGATTGGCAAGGCTGAATATATATCATACACCCACAATAGCAAGTGATAACTTATACATGGTTTCCTTTCTAAGCTCACACTTAAGTAAGGTTACAAGGATAAAACTACCTCAGTCGACATCATTCCGAGAATCCCATTTTGACCTAGGTTCAGAATCTAATTTATCACAAAATTTCCCATTTTAGAATGGGTATCTGTAGAAATAAATTCCATAGATAATAACCACAAAAGCTTAAATCACAACCCATATCAACGAAATGCAATAATAGAGTAAACCATTATCACAAGGGGTTGGCGGACTCTAGATATTAGCATAATAATATTATCATATTAATCTTAGTAGAGAACTTGTCTTACTAGGTGGTTTGAACAGAAAAATTTCAAAGATTCACAGAATATTACTTATAAAATGATATACCCATAATGGCAAACCATGTGAAGTTACTAGTTGCAAGAATTCATTAATGCAAATACAAAATGAAGAGATTTATCAAGGAGAAAGAATAGAATTTATTTCCTTATTATCTTGCAAAACCCCTTCAAAATATTCACACTTCCATCCAACACCATAGAGATATGTCAGACTATGGATTTTCAGTCCTTTAAGCACTTCCTCAGCCCAAGAAAATTTCCACTTTCCGAACTGAGAAGTTTAAATGGAACAACTTACAGAAATAGGTCGTTGGTATTGCAAAATAGCCCACAAAAAAAACATGCATCGATTTTCTAGAGAACTCAACTAGAAGAACTCCTTGTTTACATGTAGAGAAAGAAAACTCCAGAAAGGAATGTGAACAAATGAAACTCAACTACAACTAACAGCTTCTCAAGCATTCTTCCCAAAAAATATGCAATTTCGTATAATACAATTAATGTAATAAATTGTTTGTTAGTTATATTTATTCATATCCCACCACCATTCTTATCTACCACTCTGCATGGAAAACCATCATGGTTAAAAACAATTAAGCCTCATACATTTACAAATGGAGGGGTCATCATGACCATTTAAAATAGTCAACTCGCATGCAAGGGGTTATCGAATTTTTCAAAGATAAGTAGGGTAACTTCATACTAAGGAGGTCGATTATATTGATATGTGTAATCATTAAGTCAAACACATAGTCATGACATCAAAAAAAACACATTACCTTTGTATTGATGGAGTAAATTTATTATCTCCTTGTTATAACCCATTATACTGCTATCTATTGTAGTCTTGGTCTATGCTAGGTCTAAGTCTTAAACATAACATAGTTGACAAGTGATGACTCCCTAATGTCATCCCCGTAGGTTCCCAACCATAGGTAGTCATTGTGTTACCGAAGTTCTGAACCTAGTAAGTTACATGTTTATGAATGACAATAATCAAGATTTACAATAATGGAGATCTTTCATTATTTTAATGGAGTACGGTCCATAAACCTTGGAATGATGCTCATATTAATCATAATTATTACCTTATTCAACTGTGTTAGGGCCCTTATGGTATAATCCCAACTTAGTTTAGCATTAGCTATAACCTTGGCAAGTCAAACATCAAGATTACTTAATCATTGCTAGATCCTTTAAGGTCTATGTCAAAAACTTAGCTCTTAGTAATGACTCCCTTAAACAATGCATGGTCAATTCAACCAATATGCCATACTTATAAACTTATAACCAATACAAAAAACCCTTGCATACATGAGTCAAATAGTCGTTTTGATAACACAAGTTATTTGCATGTTTAGTAAATCAGCTATTCAGCTTATAACGATTCAAGTTAGTTACTAATCTCCCATAGGATAATTTTACCAGGATAAGGTCTATATACCAATAGCCATAATATTATTTTAGGCTATAAATCCTCATCAACCTCCATGTCATAAAGTCACAAGATCAACTTTATCCTATCATGTTAATCTCACATCTATTATGTTGATTCATCTTGTCATTGCATTATACAACAGTCTTGGTTTGACAACCCCATTGTAATTCTATGGAGTATAGATATGAATAGGTTAGATGAATACCATACCCTCAAATTAGTCAAAGCTAGGTAATAGTATTATCATAACAATATTACTTAGTATGTTTTGAATATCAATTACAACAAGGTAATTACTTTCCAAAGTCCTTAATGCATTCATTTGAAATCACCCATCTCAACAGGGTTATGCTAAGGACCATGCACCTGTAATTCCTCACATTGGTTCAAAGTACTAATTTTAAAATTAGCTAAGGAATTTAATTTCTCATTAAGTACATAAATCACTTAGTCAATAACTTATCTTTTCCAATCATTCTAAATTTAGAGGGTATGACATGAATAGTGATATGAAAATGAATATGATGGATGCCAAGACACAAGGTATAACAATGGTCCATGTGAGAAAATGTAACTCATCACCATTCAAGATTGCCTAACTGATTCCAAGATGATTTCACTTTATAGGTTTTGACTAGACTTAGATCCATTGATGGCCTATTGATTGATAAGATCCGGTTGAAGGAATTTTTATCTCTCTTAACATAAGAAACTTCTTGGGATGTTTTTGATTAAGAAATTTTTAATTCATATTTTTAAAGGATTTATTTTATTCATTTTTTAAATGACCCCTACATCTTGCCCCATGCCACTAGTAAGAGGCAAGGGCTCAATACCAAAGAAAATGTAGGTGAGTAAGGATACATGCCTCCATTCCCAATCTCATACTACTAGTAATAAGTATGGGATCATCACCAAAGACTGTGAAGGATGAAAGGTGTGATGATTTATTTATATCTTTAGTATTTTATATTGATTTTACCTTATATGTTAATAATGTGCTTGTTGGGAAGGAAATTTTTCCCCAAGTATTATCCTCATGCAACTAGTAGGACGTAAGGGTTCAACACTATAGATTGATATGGATGATAAAAAGGTCTAGGTAAATATTTTGATGCTTTCTATTAAATATAGATCTTTTTTTTAAAGGATAATTTTTCATCAAGCTTCAAGAAAAAGCTGTAGCTAAAAAGATTTTGAATTGTAGAAGCCATAACAAAGATAAGACACATAATGCCTAAATATGAACAAGATTAACATGTGTCATGGAAGGTGAAGAATGTGAAGATATGATAATGTTATGATTAAGATATTTGTCAATGAATGAAACAATTAAAATTGTTTCTTCAATGAGTTGACCATAAAAGTGACATTCCCTAGTGTGGAGAGCACCCTTGTAATAAGTTCATGTTTATGCATCTATGTATTTTTATTTATAAATAGTTCTTTATTGATGATTTTGATATGGATTTTTATTCTCATTTTTCACTTTTTAATGTTTATGAACTTTAGTGCATGAATGTTTATAATGGACTGATCAAGAAAGAGGTCTATGTTTATGAAAGTGGAATTGTCCTAATTTACAAGACTTGGGTGGATGAGATCTAATGCAAAGGAGTAGCTAGAATGATTTTCAATGTATCCATGATTAAAATATACCTTTTTACAATACTTGGGCGGATGAGGTTCAAGTTAAAGGAGGGAATCAAGATTCAATGAGTACTTATTTACAAGACTTGGGCGCATACAGGTTCAAGTCAATGGAGGGAATCAAGATTTGATGAGTCTAGATTTACGATACCTAGGAATATGAAATCCAAGTCAACAAAGTGAATCAAAATATTTTCAATGAATAACTTATTGAAGTAATTCTAATTTACAATACTTAGGCGAGATGAAATCTAAGTCAACGGAGGGAATATGAAGATTTATAGGTCCCGAATTATTATACTTGGATGGACAAGGTCCAAGTCAAAGGAGAGAATCAAAATATTTGATGAGTATTAATGTAGAGAATTTGGGGGTGAAATCCAATTCAAAGGAGATAATCAAAATATTTGATAAGTATTGAAGTATGAGAATTGGGCCGACAAGGTCAAAGCCAAAGGAGAGAATCCAAAGATTTGATAGGCCTCGAATTTTAAGGCTTGGGAGGATGAGGTCCAAGTCAATGGATGTTTGATTGGATAAATTCTCGATGAGACTGCAAGACCTATGTAATATTAGAGGAGGATTTTTGAGGTAGATAATATGTTTAATTTCATATTCATCCTTGAGTGGAAGAATCAATAAAGAATTATTAATCCCTAAATGTACATTTGAGGCTCTTTATAAGCAATAGAGAAAATATTCAATGTTTCTCTATCGATGTAGTGGATTAATTAATTTTATTACATAGTTATAATTAAATCTTGAAAAGGTTGTGTAAGGATATTTATGGGTATACGCACCTCGTAGAATGCACACATGTAGATTTCTTCATATACGGAATCATCATTGATGAGATTCTTGCAAGATTGATCATTTGAAGCATCACATACATAGAAGGTTGTGTTGTTGGAATTGTCTAAATTTGTTGTTGTTTTTGTGTTTCTACAACAAAACTAGAGATGTCAAGCATAGGAACCAACATTGAATCGATAGATTCTAGCTCAATGGTGCTTGATAATGGATCCTCGTCATTTGATGTAGCCTAGAATTTACCGATAACACCCTAGATGCACTTTGGCATGTCACTCATCCTAAACCGAGCACTCACCCAAAGCATACAAAGGTACGAGGTCCCTCTTTAGGGTTGTTGTAGTAGGATGTTAACATGATGAATGAAGAAACATATATATCCATAACTAATCTATAATGCATGCTATAGTCGGATCCACGAAAGAACAAGATTTAAATAGTAATCATGATTGAATCAATAACACATACCACTCAATTACACACAGGAATGACACTTAGATTCATCCAATATCTTCCATCTATTAATAAACACATAAGCTTCTTATAGTAATTCATTCATATGCGTATATCCCTATACCTTCATACATCCATCTCTCTCTGTATATGTATGTGTATATCTTACTATGTACTTCACATCATATATATAGGGTGGGGACTTTCCCTTCCCCACTTATCTATTCTAGAAATAGGCCGCATGTTATTAATATCCACGTGACGTTTACAGGTATAGCCACACATGCAAGTGTGCTATCTATAGACCTCTTATAGTTAACTGAAGTGATAATCCTATTCTTAGCTCGTCTCCATGAAAAACACTTTGATATGATCCTCCAAAGATAGATAATGTGTAACACGCACATCTTTACATCATTGGTGTGTTCCACACGCCATCTCCTAAAAATAGGTCTTCATGCTCAAAATCACCTAAGTCCCTAAAGTTGAACTTGCCCTCCATGTGCAGGTCCTTCCTTTCCCTCTGTGCCCTTGATCCTAGCCTTCTCTCCCACACGGACCTCTTGTGTGATCTCTAATAAGTAAATTCTTTGATCAACATTAGCCCACACTAATCTCGTTGTCATCCCGACAATGGTTAGCTCCAAAAATTGAAGTAAAGAATATAATAATGGAAAGAATAAGAATTAAAGAATGTAGATAAATAAAGAATTTTTATGAGGCTATGAGGTAGCCTCCTCGTATAAGTTTGAAGTATCAACTCTAGATACTCCTCCTTTATTTTGGCCTCCAAGGCTTGTCATTCAACTAGTGCTTGTTCTACTTTCTTAGGAATGTCCATAGTAATGGATTCCAACTCATCCCTTATAATCTCTCCTTTTTCATTGTATAGAACCAACACAATGCTGGAAATTGATGTCATTCTTCCTTCTAGAAGATCCATCTTCTACGCAATTAGCTTCCCAAGCTCTTCCAACTGAGTCTTGTGCGGATCTTGTGTTGCTGTTAGGGCCTTGCGCTTCTTCTTAACTATTGAAAATCTTTCTGTGCAGCCCAATGTCTCGTCCTTCATTGCTCTCTAGACCTCATTACTTTCTTCTAGGGTCTTCATGTTGATAAGTTCCTTTGGATTTGTGTAGATATTTAAATCCTGGTATGCCTTCTTTAATACATCTTGTAGTGCTTGTAGCAAGACCCTTCATAGGATGTAATCTTTCACATCTATGAGGTTTTCTCTCATTATGTCTCTTACTCGACTTCCTTGGAGCTGTCATGCGTAGAGGTTCATCTTCAAGTACCAAGTCCACCAACTTTCCTACATAATGTATCGCTAAGGGAAACGTCTGTGGTACCTTGGTCTCCAAGTGTTGCCTTACTCGATGACATTATCTCGATATCCTCTGCAATGCTTGATAAATACTTCATTCTTCTTCTATGAAAATTCCCTATCTTGTTTTATGCATGCTATCTCGGTATCCTTTTCTTTAGCTCCTCACACAAAGGCTCTAATTGTTGCAGCTTTATCCATGTTTCTTCTAGAAACTTCAGCAGAAACCTTCACCAATGCATTGCTGACCTGCTCATCTAACATGACAGTAGGCTTTACTATCATATGTCTAGATTGTGGTGCCTTCTTCAACTGTCTTAAAACACATGACTCTTCAGATACATCAAAGGCAGGCTCATCCATGTGGGTGTGCATTGAAAATGATAGTTTCTTTTGAGTGCACAGAATCACCATATCCTCATCCATTAGCTCCCAATCAAATAAATCCTTTTATGCTAACGTGCTCTAGAAGCGAGCGCAGATAATTTTAACTACATCCTTCGCATACCCCATGGCTGGTGGAATGTTCTCTCCACTCATCCTCTTTGATCTAGGACCCTTGGAAATTGTAGCTTCAAAGTAAGGATCCTATCCCATTACATCCTAATTAATTACATGCACGGATCCAGAGGTTTCTTTTTCTTTTTCTTCTCCATCCTTCATCTCTTCATATTTTTTCTCTTCCTCACTTTTTTGCTCATCTTTTTTCTCGAGTGGGGTAGGAGATGCACGCTCACTCTCTTCTGATTCCTTTACTTCTTTATCCAACTTAAACTTTCTTCTCTTCTTTGGTTCAGCAGTCTCCTTGTGTGGAGAGAGACGAGGTGATTTTCATACCATTTGTGGGGTTCCACCTTGAGTCCTTGTGCATTTGAACACTTTCTTAAACCTATGCTCCCCCTGCTCAACCTTTGTATCTTCCTCTTCATCTTGTCCTTGAGGTGGAGTGGCCACACACTATGACTCTTCTCTATCATATGGTTTCTTTCTTCTGCACTCTAAGCCTCCACTATCTTCACGCTCCTCTTCTTCACCCTTTACTTCAACAACTTCTATGGGCCTTTGCACCGGTATGTTTTCTATTGTGTGCTTACCCTTTGGTGGCCTTAGGAGCATGAATTCATTCTCTACATACTTTTGTTCTCCATCTTGGGCTTCAAATAAAGATACACCAATGCTTCCCCTACATCTGCTACAGCAGATAGACTTATTGGCTTAATATTCAACACCTCCGAAATGATGCTCTCGGTGTAGGCAGTTCTTCCAGGATACACATGCTTATTCCTCAACATGTGGTAGTCACATTCTACCTTATCTTCATTGAATACCAACAAGACGTGTTTGTAAATCTGTGAACAAATGCTTGAAAATACCTTGTAGTGAACGCGTAAGGAAATTTACACCAAGGGCTCCAGACTCCATCTCTCATTGGGAAGTGCACAATGTTGAAATGTTGATATACGAAAAAATGGAATTGTTTTCCTACTACTTGATGGTAGGTCCTTTAGGATACGCCACTCTTCTCTAAATTCCATGCGAAGCTTTTCATACCATTTCTCCACCCTTTACTTGACGTCATCTGTCATGGCCCATTTACATAGGTATATACTAAACCTTTCACTAGTGACTTATTCTCCATGGGTTATTCCCATACCTTTTCCTTTGGCCCTTCTCGGTACTCCAATTTCCATGAATGCCCGTGACAATAGAACATCCCCAAAGTTGATCTTCCCTCATGTGCATGCTTCCTCGACTATTTTTTCTACAATATAGCCTACAATATTGTAGATTGCCCCTTCTGACATCTTATGCACAACATGTAACCACATAGTATTTACCCGTGACCACTTCTTCGATCATTAAAATTTGTAACAAGGTGTGCTACTACTTGCACAACTAGAAAGTTCTTCAATTTTTCTATATCCATACTACGTGGACCCTTCAGGTACCCCAACTCATGTCTGGTATTTAAGATCACGCTTTATCTATGAGATCATTCTTTATGTCCTCTCATGTGGCCTTCAAACTTGTAACTAATGAGATAAGTGCAAATGAAATTCTAACTCTATGTCCTGCAAAGTAGAAGAAGTCCTCATGCACTCTACTCATGAGCCACTAATATAAGGGCTCATACTTCCCAAAATATGGAAGCTCATATAATTGGTAGACCCCAATTCTCTTTAAAAGCTTCTCACCTGCATCATCATAAATTGGCATGTCATCCACCGTACACTTGTTCATCCTAGTAGTGAGCAAGGAATCGAGCTCCTTCATTTTGTCCATGGTCATGTTGTATTCACTCACTTTTCTCTTTTTGATAGGTGAATCCCATTCCTGGCCAACGATGACTCCTTCTGGATATTACATTTCTAAAAATCACTTTTAGGTGCCATCTCTTCTTCCTCGATGACCACCTTCTTATTTCCTTTTGCTACTACTGCAACTGCCTTCTTAGGTGCCATTTTTACCTTGTAAACGTCTCCTCTTTAACTCTGCAACTTTGCGAATCAAACCCTAGCTCGATTCAATCGTGCCCTAGGTGGAAACTTCATGTGCTAACTCCTCTCTATCTCCTGCTTCGCTCAAACCATTCACCACTATGGATGCAAGCTTATTTTCACATAGATCTGTTGTCACGCTTGGTTTCACACCCTACTCACCTTAATCCAATCACTCATCTCTTCGTACTTAGCTCTTTTTTCAATTTCTCTTAATCGCAATGGTAAACATGAATTAGCATCCCATCCTTATATAATTTTTCAAACTTTGATGCATTTATTGCTCCTTCACCTATTAAATGTCCTCTCATTCATTGACCAAATTCATTCATTCCATGTGGTACATCTTTGCACCCTAGCTATAACCTTCTAGCGTGCCTTCCTACCCTCTAGTCACAGACTTCTCTTCAGCGCGTGCCCTTACACCCGAGTACCTCATCACTATACCTTCTCCTGGTAGTTATCATGGCCTCTACTTACCTCGTGTTATATTTTCCTTTCATTCATCTCCATCCTTGGTCACTTTCGAGAAGCAATCTTCTTTTGAATTAAAGTACACCCGTAGTAACTTATTTCTTTCACCTTTCAATTCCCATAGTCTTTTACTTAGATAACTACAACCACCCCACACTAAAATTATATGCATTCCTCTACACATAAACATTCTTCACATAGTAATTATCTTCATGCATGCAAGCACACTTATTACACAAAAACAACAACTAAATTGAAAAAGCATAGCGATAATGAAGGAAATACATTAAGGAAATGCATAATTGAAAACCTAATCTAAATGGTAATACTTGCCTTATGACAAACACAAAGAAGACTTATTTATAGTAGGGATTCATCTTACTCCCATTAAAGTAATCAGGTAGTTGTGTTCCATCAAGTGCTTCTAACTGGAAAACACTAGATGCAAGAATGTAAGTGATGACATACGGCCCTAACCAATGTACTTTGAGCTTGCCTAGATGGCACAAGAACTTTGATCCATAGAGAAGTATCATTTGTCCAATCTCAACTTCTTATCCCTTATGTGTCTATCATGCCATGCCTTCTTCCCGGCCTTTTTCTACTTCTTCGACTCCATCGTGTTATGACTCTTTACTCATCCAAATTGAATCAATTTCTCAATACACTCTTCTAAATCTTGTTCATTAGATATACCTCCACCATGTGCAATGTGCAAATAAGGTAACATAAATTCTATAGGAGAAAGTCTTATTTTTCAAACACCAACTGAAATGATGTGGCTTATTCAATCTCTTGTAAGTTGTTCTATATGCCCAAAGAATAGCTGACACTTTTTCATCCCAATCCTTTCTTCCAACATCACAAATTTTTGTCAAAGTATGGCTCAAAATCTTGTTGAAACCCTCGATTTCCCTTTTCCTAAGGATGGTAGGGTGTAGTTTTATAGTGTGCAACCACAAACTCATCTAATAGGATCCTGATTGTCTCATTCAAAAAGTGTGTACCCCTATCACTTGTCAAGCTCAAAGGACATCCATATCTTATAAGAATATTCTCCCATAGAAACCTAGCTGCTATACTCATTACCCTTCGTAGGTGTTGCTTCGCCCACCGTGTGAGATAATTTGTGTAATTAATGACATAGCATGACCCATTCCTGTGTGTGGTTGGAGAAATAGGTCCTACAAAGTCAGTGGCCCATTTCTCAAACATTTCAGCACTATTAATTGGTCTCAAAGGCATCTCATCTTTTTACCCTAGTTTTCCTAAGCGCTTCCAATAATCACATGCCTTACAATATTATTTACAATCTTTATACAATGTCTCCCACCATAATCCAACAAGTAGGATCTTTCGGGCAAATCACATCACCTGCATAATGGCCTCCTACAATACCACCATGGGCTTCTTCCATAATATCCGAACACTCTACTCTAATACATAACGGCATAATACTTCATCTCTACCTAACTTGTAGAGGTCACCACTGATTAACATAAACGGTGTCACGCATATAGCAAGTTGTTTCTTTTCTAATGCCTTCATTCCTTCTAGTGTCATACCAGTTCATAGAAAGACAACAATGTCTTATAATTCTATGGGTACATGTTGTAACCTATATAATTGTGCATCTGGCATGGTTTCTTTAATTGTCTGTGCTTCCTCTCCTGAGTTGATTCTAGATAAATGGTCTGGTCTAGAATTACTTTTCCCTAGCTTCACCACAACTGTGAAATCAAAATCTTGAAATAGGAGTACCCATCTGCATATGCGCCCCTGTAAATGGGATTTTTACCAAGTACTTCAATGCCATATGATTTATATGAAACACAAATGGTGTTGCTTAATAAGTACTTGTCAAAACTTGTGCAATGCATCAATCATTGAAAAATCTTTGCACTCCGTAGTTGTATAATTTTTTTAGTAGGATTCATCTTCTTATTAGCAAAACAAATTGGATGATCAAAAATACCTTCACCAGGTTGAGCTAACACAATGCCAATGGCCATGCCAGAGGCATCCACATGCACATGAAATGGTTTATCCCATGAGGGAAAGTGCAGAATGGGCGTGGTAGTAAGTTTCTCCTTTAATATCTCAAACATGCACTCTGCGGTTCTCCCCAATAAAATGTACCTTCCCCTTCAAGTAACTCTTCCAAGGGTGCAAGAAACTTTGGCATACCCTTTGATGAATTTCCTATAATATCTTGTATGACCTAAAAATCCACGCACCTCACTTTGACTGGTAGGCACTTCCAGGCCTAGAATGACTACAACCTTAGCTGGATCAACCAGCAAACCTTCCTTGCAGATTATATGTCCTAACAATATTCCAAATGGTGTAGCAAATATGCACTTCTTGATGTTCAAAGAGATACTCAATTGTCTACACCGTTCAAACATTAAGCACATATTGTCATAATGATCTTTCATAAGCCCATATACTTGTCCAATCATCTAGGTAGACCTGTAAGAAGTTGTGAATAAAATATTTGAATGCCTAAAAACTATCTCGCAAGAATACAAAATGCATGTTTTTCAATCCAAAAGGCATCATAGTATAGGAAAAACTGCCCCATTCAATAGTAAATGTTGTCTTTTCTTGATCCTCCTGAGCAATTCTAACCTGATGATACCTGAGAAAACCCATCTATGAAATAATATATTTCACACCTTGTCACTCCTAGTATTTCCTCAATGAATGGTGTAGGGAATGGGTCTGTTACATAGGTAGAATTTAGCTCCCTGTAGTCCACACATATTCTAATTCATCCATCCTTCTTGATACTGATCACCATTGGGCTAACCCATTTTGACTCATCAAGGGGTTTGATAATTCCATATTTCAACATTTTATCAATTTCTTCTTTTACCTTTTCATGCAAATTAGGATTCATTCTATAAGGTCACTTCCTAACTGGTCGTGCACCATCCTTAAGTTTTATCTTCATTTCCCCAAGTGATTTATGCATGCCTTTAAGTTCATGATACCCTCGAGGGAATAAGTCCTGATAATCCCTGAGTAACTCAATGATCTTTGCTACCTCCAAGTCTGACTAGTAGTCTCCAATGATAACCTCCTTAGGCTCAGCCTATAAACCTATATTCACCTTCTTTATCTTCATGGGTTCATGATAGGTGCACGTATCCTTGTATGCATTTTCCAAGACCTCACACACCCCTTATGTATGTTCAATATCCAGGTTCTCAACTTCCTCATCATCCACAATGTAAACCATCTTTCCTTTCTCTTTCTCAAGGCAAGCACATTCAAGTAGTATGGAGTCCATTTCTTCTTCCTTTTCAAAACATGCTCTGGACTCTGCCTCACCAAATAATTCCTGAATATGCTCTTCTGATTTTGCACTATCTCCTATAGTTAAGCACTTGACAAATTTTAATGCCTCTTCTATTAGAGGTTGGGAAGAAAAGTAGTCAAAGGTTTGGATCATTCCTACAGTCAAATTTTGCTAGTTTCCAGTCTCTCAATGTAGTTCTACGTATACATACCAAGTGCGGGTGCATCCTTATAGTGTAGAGTACAATCTATGCACCCAGAGTGAAGGTGGTAATGCTTCTTGTCCTGCTATCCAGAGTCTCTCACACTACTAAATGTGATGTTGAATAGGTTGATCACCATGATAAGTTCATTATTCCTTACAAACCTAATAGATAAGGTGACTCCAATATCTTCCCATTCTATAAGATTATCTCTATGGACTACCCACCAGTGCGTTGCTATTCCGCATAAGGAATATACTAACATATCTCTTCTCTTAATTTGATCTATCCATTATGTTTCCATGGATTTCAAAAATGCAAGAAGATCTTCTACCCTTGTATACCAAGGTACTATGCTACCTATCCATCAAACCGAACAAAGTCCATTCTTACACACAACCACACTTTTCACCTCGTGCCCTACTAATTCATATGTACCATGAGCCTAATTTTCATAGCCAATACTTGTAGTATCACTAATAGAATGAGAATCCTCCCACTGTAGGATGCCTTCTTTTGATGGCTCATTAACCTTTGGGTCCTGAATAACACATACATAAATTATGTTTAAGTCCTCCTCACTTAGAGGCTCAACATATGGTGTAGACTTCCCATATGTCAAAGGTATCACAACTCTTTCCTCCTTGTTCTCAAAGCTGATATACCCCTTATTAAATCTCAAGTCAGCATTATTCACATAACACCAAGGGTGTCCAAGCAAGGCTGGAAAATTGTTTGCTTCTGCAAGTGCTAATACTTCAAAATATCGAGTGAACTTGGCCCTTGTATGGTTATAAATGCATCCTTCAAAACTCCTATGGGAGTGTCTTTAGTCATGTTTTCCATAAACAACACATTAGATTATGGTTTTAATGAAGGCCTCCCCATTTTTACCCATGCATCTAATGTAAGAACATTTACTTCCACACCTATGTCAATCAATATGTTACTCAATACCCATCCATTCACAACAACATTCAGACTAATTTCCTTTTCATAGTCAATGCTATCAAGGAGAATATTTGCATATAGGATCTTCCATCCGATCTCAATACTTACGCATGGAGTGTTCCCTTTTAACCAACTTCCTAATAGTGGAATGATGTTCTCCTAGAGAAACATTTTGAACACTTCTCTCAGATCATCAATATCAGTTTGGACTATTTCTGATACTTTCATCTTCTCCTTTAAGTATTGTATCTCACCACTCAAGATTCCTTAGCACTTCCATGGTATCCTCATAAACTTCCTTCTGATGAGTAGGATCTAGGTAGCTTGTATGCAAAACTTCCTCCTTGGTGATCATAGGATTCTGTTTTAATTCCTCTCTTGTGTGTGCCACTTCAGCTTGTGTAGTAATCTTCACTGTTAATGTTCAGCAAGTACTTCGCTATCTTGGGAATCCACTGATCTTCTACCATGCACTAGATTCTAACCATCCTAGTGCCTTTGTTTTCTTGCTTATGTTGCTTACTCAGATGCTCATATAAGTTCGGGAACTCTTCATAGCTATGGTTCTTCCTACAGAAAAGAACATGTAATATTCTGAGGACATTCATGCCTATAGTGGTAAGGAGATCCACACGTATAACATGTTTCATGAGGGAACTAACCTCTTCCTCCACCACGGCCTCATCCTCCATATCCACCACGATATCCACGTCCTCTTCCACAACTTCCTTCAAAATGCCCCTCATTCCTATCATAGCATGTTTGATTATGATCCTAATCCTAGTGCTCATTCTTACCCTTAGAATTATCTATTACACTTGTTTGTCATACCTCAATGTCTATAACATCCTAGATCTTACCAATCAACCGACAATATTTAGTATCATGGGTCGTGGACCTACAAATTTTGTAAAAACAAGATACATTCTTCCTTATCACATGTTGTAACAAAGGATAGTGACTAGCATCATGATTCAAATGATAGATCTCATAATCCAACAATAATGAGTGTACTGATTTGTGAGGACAACTATCCTTGGTGTGACCTTCCACTTCACAATCTGTACACCAAATTCTTGAGCGTGTTCATGGGCTGAATTTTCTAATAGATTCTCTAATTGCTTTTCCATATCTGTAATCTATGCCTCTGAAAATGGACTAATGCCATTGTCAATGCTCCCAACTACCTCATCATGCAAATATGCTTCCAGTGCTTCATGCAGATCAGTGTATGTCTTATGTGACAACACCCTTCTAAATGGTGTAATTAATCCACCAATGAACCATTGTGCATGTTGGTTTGCATGAATATCATAAGATAGCTTAGATAGAAGTGTCTTAAAATGGGCATCATACTCATGTACACTCTTAGTAGTGCCTTGTTTGATATCCTTGAGTGCACCTATACTATTCTTCTCAAACTCAGGGATATGGAACTCTTTCAAGAAAGCTTCCTTCAATGTTGCATAATCCACACAAGTTTGATCAGGTTCAAACTTCCTACTGCAGATCTATGCACATACACCTGTAAGGTAATAGTGAATTGACTTGCCTTACACTTAGAATCCATGATCCCTTTAGCGCGCCACAAGATTTGACACATATGCACATGTTTGGCAACATCCTCTATACCTCTATATTCCTAGGAGACGAAGAGACATCTCCATATAGATATTTGTTGGTTGTTATAGGCCTTGACCACCTAATCTAGAACCTCATGTTTTCCCTCTACCTCCATATCCACCGAGCTAAAATCACCTATACCTCTTGATCCTCCACCTATAGCTAGAATAGAGCTTGTAGATGTACTCCCTGTTCTCCAACGGTAGTACTATACTAAACCCCTACAGCCTATGAGGTAGTTACACTTCCAAAGGTGAATCCCACATTTTGTGTGCTCATTTTTGTGTGGATAAAGTGCCTAAGAATGTTCCTCTAAATATCATTAAATCCTTCTATCCTACCATTGATGTACTTGCATACCCGACTTACTCCTGCTCTCCTACTTCCCAAGTTAGCTTGTTGGTTACTTGTCATACTAGATACTGGAAAACCAAACACAAGGGCTAGGTCACCAGGTGGATTAAGATGCACACCAGTGGCCCGGGTAGTCTCTGTTGGTGTACTTTTGTGTGAGGCCAAGGGGGATCTCTCTGTCATGTTTTCTAAGATGGGGGAGTTCCTGATGCTCTGGATCCATGTCTTCTACGTGAGCTGTAAATCCTTCACGAGCCATCTCTCTCCTCAACACCATAATTTCTGTAATGGAATGATGCTTCTCTATCTCCCTCTCGCATTCCTCATTATACTTAAGCCACCTCTCCTCTCTTTTCCTCTCTACCACTAGGTCTACCATCTTTGACCAAACCTATTCCTGCCCTCGTGCATGGTGAAGTTTATTTAGCCATTGGTTTACTCTCCAGGTTCAAATTTACCATCAAGATCTTGATCTCCAGTGGAATACCTTGCAGATATATTCCTCTTGGATACCATAAAAACTAGAATTCAACTACCTCTGGGCAAGAATACGTCAAAATTTAATATTCCAAAATATAACTATTTAGAACACTAGGAAACCACATATCCACAACGCAAGTCCTGATCAAATCAGCATTATAAAGGGCATAAAATTCTTCCTGTGTCTAAACAAGTGCATGATACCTCCAATTCCACTGAGATGCATAAGCAGTAAGCCACTCATATAGTTCTACTAGAAAGATAGTGAAAAAGCTCTCATATAGCTGTCATACAGATTCTATTCTACCCAAGTGTGTGCATTAAACTCAGATCCATTGTTGAACCGCCATGCATATTCTTCCTCTAGATTGTGTATCCACTCCTCAATACTTTCTAGAGTTAACCGATACATCTTCATCGTGAACCATCCTGAACACAACTAAAAAGAGGTCCTAGAAACTAAACCAATGATGTAGCCTAGAATTTACCAGATAACACCCTAGACGTGCTTAGCACATCACTCAGCCTAGACTGAGTGCTCACCCAAAGCGTGCAAAGGTACTAGGTCCCTCTTTACGGTTGATATAGCAGGATGTTGGCGTGATGAAGGAAGAAACATATATATCCATAACTAATCTACAATGCTTGCTAAATTCATATCTATGAAAGAACAAGCTTTAAATAGTAATCATGATTGAATCAATAACATGCACCACTTAATTACACATAGGAATGACACTTAGATTTAACCAATATCTTCCATCTATTAATAAACACATAAGCTTCTTACAATAATGTAATTCATTCATATGTATATATCTCTATACCTTCATACATCCATCTCTCTCTATGTATATCTTACTATGTACTTCACATCATATATATAGGGTGGGGACTTTCCCTTCACCACTTATCTATTCTAGAAATAGGTCGCATGTTATTAATAGCCACGTGACGTTTACGGTATAGCCACACATGCAAGTGTGCTATCTATAGACCTCTTACAGATTAACTAAAGTGATAATCTATTCTTAGCTCATCTCCATACAAAATGATTTGATTCGATATGATCCTCCAAAGATAGAAAATGTGTGGCATGCACGTCTCTACATCGTTGGTGTGTTCCGCATGCCATCTCCAAAAATAGGTCTTCGTGCTCAAAATCAGCTAAGTCCCAAAATCTGAACTTGCCCTCTGTCGTGGGTCCTTCCCCCTCCGCACCTTTGATCTTGGCCTTCTCTCCCACATTGACCTCTTGTGTGATCTCTAATAAGTATTCTATGATCAACATCTTTATATTCTTCATTTATATCATTATTTTTAAAGGATTGTTGAATTTGTAAATGATTTTTGTATTTTTAATTTCTAGTGGACTAGAGCCCTTGAATTCCTTTCCAAAATAAAGTAGAGGTGTAAAGTTTTATATTGAATCCCTTATTTTGTTCTGATAATGGAACTAGATCCCAAGTCTTAAGAAATTATTGGATGGCCTCATCATTCTAAAATAGGTCCAAGGATATATGACATTGTTGATCCCGATGTAGGAGCGATGGGTCGACAATATAAAGGGTTAGAAAGCAGTCTTGAGAAAATTTCAAGCTCTCATTTGGTATTTGAATGTTTTTTTCAAAATAGGTTCAATGTCTATTTGAACTAAGAAAATAAAATCAAGAGAAGAGAGTGATTGGTTTTGATTGAGAGATACATGACCCTTGTCATTGTGATCTCATTGAGTTGGATTATATATAATATTTGGGACAACAACTAACTCTTCATTAGAAGTTGTAGTAGTTGACGTGTCTTTGGTTTTGATAGCTTCATCATCAATTTCTATTTCATTGACTATGGCATTAATTAAATTTTGGACATAATTAGGGATTTATACACATTTATATGTATAGTGGAAATCAATGCGATGGATATCGCAATATGTATTAGGTTTGTACCAATATGGATTAGGTTCCCCTTCGATAAAGGGTTTTGTAATTAGATATCTTATCATAATAGCCATTACTAAAGACACTAGAAATACTCTCATTGATGGTGTAAATTAATGTTTGACTTTGCATGGAGTAGTGTATTCGCTTAGGTTGTATTATTGACTTTTTGGTTGATTGTTCACTAAGGTGTGAAGCAATATGAGAGAGTTTTTTTTCATCTCAGTAAGTGTTTTGAGTAACTCTTCATTTGGTGTCTTGCATGAATCCATTATTTTTGAAAGAGGAGAGCAATGGAGAAAGCTTTGAAATAAATCTCAACCCTTAGTAAACTGAATGCTAAGATGGAAGAGGAGAAAAATATTTGAAATCTTGACCCTAACATGTTAGTTAATTTCCCAAATCTTACAAAAATGAGTGTTAAGATAAAAGGGACTAAAAGTGGTTAGATGTACTTAACCTTTTAAACAAAAATGTATTTTTAAAAGAGAAAATCCTTAACAAAGTGGGTTGATCAACTCTTAACAAAATGAGTGTTAAGAGAGACTAAATGTTTGAAACGTAGACTCTTAAAAGAATGGAAGTTAAGATAAATGAAAGAGTGTGACTTTACAAAACTTAACAAAATGAGTAGTGTTAAGGTAAAAGAGGGGATTGAAAAGTTTTTAAAGAGTGTGAAGAGAGGATAGTTGAAAACACAATTATAATGCTCAACTCTTAACAAGATGAATGTGAAGAGAGGACACTTGAAAATATGATGAAAATTTTTACTCTTAAAAAATCGGTGTTAAGAGGAAGAGGCTTAGGAAGATAATGAAGGTACTCAACTCTTAATAAGATGAGTGTTAAAATAAGAGACTTGGAAACGTAATTAAAATTCTTGATTTTTAACAAAATGATTGTTAATAGGGAAGAGGCTTAGAAAGACGATGAAGGTACTCAACTCTTAACAAAATGAGTGAAACTTGGAAACATGATGAAAATGTTTGAATCTTAACAAAATGAGTGTTAAGAGGGAAGAGGCTTAAAAATATGATGAACATGCTCAACTCTTAACAAGATGAGTGTTAAAAGAGGAGACTTGGAAACAAAATGAAAATGCTCGACTTTTTAACAAACTAAGTGTTAAGAGGGAAGAGGCTTACAAATAAAATGAAGTTCCTCAACTCTTAACAAAATGAGTGTTAAAAGAGGATACTTGAAAACAAGATGAAAATGTTAAACTCTTAAAAAAATGAATGTTAAGAGGGAAAAGGATTAGAAAAATTATGAAGGTTCTCAACTCTTAAAAATATGATTGTTAAAAGAGGAGTTATGGAAACACAATGAAAATTCTTGACTTTTAACAAAATGAGTGTTAAGAGGAAGAGTATTAGAAAGACGATGAAGTTTCTCAACTCTTAACAAAATTATTGTTAAGAGAGGAGACTAAACAATGTAATGAGAGCACTCAAATAATGACAATATGAATGTCAAAACAAGAAGTGAAGAAATGATGATGAAAAGGTCCAAATCTCACAAAGTGAAGATAAGAGATGAAGGGAAAGTGATTGATTAAGGATATCAAATTATAACAAAGTGAATGTTTTAAAAGAGAGGAGGGAAGAAAAATGAGGATGTTGAAAATTCAACAAAGTGAATGTTAAATTTGACGACGTAAGATGGTGGAGTGCTTAAAGTTCAACAATGTAAATTTTAAATTTAAGACTTAGGAAAATAAGATATCAAGGTGATTGTGATGGTGCTTAAGCGTGATAAAGCAATTATCACGATATCAATAATTAAATGGAAAATTTATTGTGCTTAAGTTTGGATATGGATATCCACAACTCAAGACCAGCTTTGATTGCGAGTTGAAAAATGGATGAGATAGAAAGTTTGAATGAAAAGAGTGGAAAATTAACTTTAATAACAAAAAAGAAGAAAAGAAAAGTGAAAATAATGTTTTTTATGGAAGGTGGGCCTCTATGTTATATTTCTTTGGATAAGGTGTGACTTCCTATAGTAATTTCTCTCCTATTTTTTAGCATTATATACGAGTCAATGTAGTACTATTGCTAGTTGTCGAATTTAATTTACCCCACTTGATACGATAAGTTGGATTTTAATCCACTCAAAGGAGCAAGATGGGGTCACAATTATGGATACTTTTGACTCTATCCTCTCACAAAAGGTGTACTAGTTAGTTGGGTGGTGGTACCCATTTCGTCAGCTAATTCATTCAATTCGATTAACTATTTTGGAATTCCTCTGGTACTCCTCACGGTAAGTTTTGGCCCCCGGCCATGTACTTCCCATAGTTAAAATTGGAATAAGGGAATAATCCCAAGTCCAAAAAAATTAAATAAAGTTTATTTTAATAAAAATTAATAACGAGTGTTAAAGGGGTTTGCTTGAATGAATCAATGGCAATATGTAGTTAATAGTTTGATTATTTTTAGAATAACCTCCTTTTGAGTCGATCTTGCAGACAAGGATTAGTAAGTTTTCTTGCAATAGTTGGAAAGGACAAGACACAATTAGTAAGCCTACATTTCTTATTTCTAATATCACTTAAAAGTGTGAGGAAAGAGCATACACATGATATTATTATGATTAGATAAGATGGTATATTAATACTAAGAAACACCTTAAAATGATCACGTTTTGTATTTCCAGATCACCTATAAAAATGTGAGGAAAGAGCATACGCGTGAGATTGTTATGTTTAGACAAAAACAAACAAAAATTTATAAAATATTTCAAATTTAAGAACTATTTTGATCAATTTTCCTTTAGAAAAAAATATGGAAACCTACACACAAGATTTAGTAATTTCGAGAGAAAAAAGAAACCAACAGATAAAAAAATGACAAGTGTTAGGAAAAATGAAACCATTAAATTTTTAAAAGTATAAATCCAAAAATATGTCTCCATTGCATAGTTTTTCTCAAGACCTTTCCATAAAAATGGATTTGTTTCAAGTTTGGGAGAAAAATTTATGGCCTCCAGAAGATGGATTATGCTAGCACTCTCATTGATATGCTAGTGTGTGCAAGTTAAATGCTCTAGCTTAACAAACTATCAAAATTTAGCAAAAATGACAAGAAACTTGGGTTTGTAGGATTTTCTCCCTCTGTTAGACCTAAATTCTTGAAACTTGAACATCAAGGTTAAAAAACACAAGGAAAACAAATAAATGATCAAATTAGTAAAAATTAATATAAAAATAATGAATTTAGTGTGGGTGGTCCCACCGGCATGTCGAATGTAAACAATTAAAAATATAAACAAAGCATAAGTAAGCAAATAAACACATATCAAACCTTAATTGTAGACTTCTTGCAAACCTCAAGAATATTTTTGAAGCATTTATACTTGTAAAATCTTAAGATTCAAATGATTGTGGGTGATTTTTATCAATTTTTCAAACATAGGATTACAATGCTACAAGTAGAAGTACGCAAGGATGTGGGAGGAAAATTTGGCAGAAGTTTTCTATATTTACATATACTTCCAGGGATGGATTTGCAAAGGAATGGTCTGAATTTTATAGCTGAGGGTAAGGCCATGAAAAGTGGATCATAGTTTGAATTGGCTCTAGGGTAATAATTATAATTGATTGAAATAGTAAGAGGATTTAGTTTGTGCAGTTGCAACTTTGCAGGGAAATAATTATCTTTGAATTCATTTGAGAAGTGGTTACATGGGCATTATTTCTACCCCCACCATTGTATTATTTTAGAAGTGGAGTGAAGTGGATTGTGAGTAGATAAATATGATTAATTAAATAACCAATTTAATTAGTGATTAATTATGAGGAGATAATTAATCATGTAAATAAATAAATGTATAATTATATTAGATAAAGGGTGTAGTAATTAATGTAATTAATTCCAAAAGCATGATAGAATTTAATTAATTAATTCCAAATTCATAGGATTATGTAGCTACAATTAATTTGATTAATTCTAAAAGGGTGTACTATAGCAACATAGAATTACTTGAATTAATTCCACTAGGAAAAAATAAGGTATGTAATTTTGGGAGTTCTACAATATGTATATAAAATATGGAAGCATATGGACAATGTAAGAAATTGTGTAACCAAAATGTTCATGATCAACTCTTTCTTTATTAAGGATAAAAGGATTTTTGACTAGGACCCTACCTAGGTACAAAAAGGCCAAAGCCAAGATAAATAAACAAAGCTCAGAGAAAGCTATAGCCATACCAAAACGAGACTGTAGTGAAAAGAACAACCAAACCAAATTAAAACCACAACAAAACCATGACCAAACCATGGAAAAAAACATCCAAAACCCGGAAAATACACAAAAAAAGAGCACCACTAGTGGGATTTACTTCATGGAATTCAGGAAGGCCTTCTTGATGCTTTCCAATCCATTTTTGATTTCTTTGATGTTGTTATCTTTCTTGGTTCTCTCTTTTCCCTTTCTCTCCTCCAGCTGATGAGTGATAAGAGTGAGGAGATCAATGTTTCTTTTGAGGATAGACAACATATCACATTGTTTAACCCTAATGTTTTCTTGTTCCTTTTCAATTTTAGAGACCTTGTTATTAATCTCCTCTAACATCTTGTCATCCATTTTTCCATTTTCCAGAGCAATCTTGCAACCTCTAATTTTTTCCTTGAGGTCTCTAACCTCTTTACAAATCCAATTGATCATGTCATTGTGAAGCTCCACCTCAGTCCTTAAGTTCACGAAAATGATTTAGGAGGGTCCACATTCTTCTTACCAATGATAAAGAGACCTAGAGCAGCCTCACGTTCTCCTTGGATGGGAGGATTAGATGAGAAATCAGTACCAAAATTACCCTTGGACATTTTTCTACAAAGGATGCAATCGGAGGCGGGAATGAGTTCTCTTAGAGGAAGAGGGAGTATAGGGGAAAAAGGGACATGAGTGGAGGAGGAGAGAAGAAAATTCTCATAACTAGGAGTAGTAGGGGTAGGGGTAGGTTAAGGATGGAGAATGAGGTGGTCTAGGTACTTCTAGATCATAAGTATGACTGTATGATGAAGGGGGTGAGCCATAATGCCCCAATTAACAATATTGATTGAGTGCTTAAGGGAATGCACAATGAAAAAGGAAAACTAACAAGAGTATTTCTATGGAAATGGTTCAGAAAACAAGGTGAAAATAGGGTGTTACCTTGTATCTTCCATCTAAAGTGATGAATTTCATTAGCAGGAGACCCACTCTGTCATATGGATGTGGAAGAGATTACCTTAGGAAACTACCTTTGGTATGATTTAACCTTTCCCCTGAATCAAATAATTTCTTCTCTTCCGCCTCTTTGTCATACTTGTTTTTGTAAAATTTAATCCCTTTCATATGAAGACCCGTGACAATGGTGATGAGTTCCTCTGTGATTTCAAAATATCTTTCCTTGTATCTGACCTTTCTATCTTTCCAATTTTAGCAAACTCCTAAGAGAGGTGTATATCATGCCCACAAACCTGTTTAATGAGGTTTCTAATACCTCCTTTTCCAAAAATATCCCATAGTTCATCATCGTGTTTGCATTCCTTGTTGTTTACCAGTTCGACCCTGCACATTTCACCTCCCATATTTCTGATTGAAGTCAAAGTAACCCTATGATTCTTTCCCCAATAGAATAATGACTGATGTCTAATGCCTTTGGAGGTGGAATCAAATATCTTTAAAAATAAGATACCGTTAGTAATCCTGCAAATGTGTGAAATATTACACATGGGGAAGGATTTATGTATTATTTTCATTGATTGTGGTGCTTAAGACATTTGGAGGAAGTCATTCACCTCGGAATAACACTTTATAATATCTATCTAAAACTCTTATATTAGCCATTAGATCAGCAAGATTATTACCTTCTCTATAAGTGTGATGTATAGATCAATGAGGTAAGGAATTGGACAATTGAATGGCTTTAGAAATGATCATGCTAATAGTCCAGCTGGCGGGGGAACTTCCTTTAAGATAGTTAATGAATTTCATGGATTCCATTTCAATAAGTAAATTATAAATTTTAAGGGATTTGGCAAGTCTCAACCCCCACAGAGAATCCAAAGCCTCCAAGTAATGGTTAGATTTCACCCCCATAGGCCCAACATACACAACAATAATATACCCATTTTCATTATGAATGTAACCACCCCCTCTAGACTTACTTGGATTCCCCTTGGATGCACCATCAAAGTTGAGCTTAAAACACCCTGAAGGAGGGGGATTCCAATTGATTAGAGTTCTATCCACTGAGGTTCTAAGAATTATATTGATGAATAATGGAATTTTCCATTTTTCCAAAATTTTGACATCTTCAACACTGATGGAGCTTGTTTTGAGGTTTGAATCTAAGCATGTTTTGTCTAATATATTCAAATAACTAATAGAAAATTTTGTCTAGAGAAGGTTTTTGTCTTAAAATTATCAAAGGCATTACGATCTTTCCTTTTATTCCAGGAGGATATGAGGGAAGGAGAGAAACCAAATTTTCCTTATAACTGGATGTTTAAATGGAGACAACCATTACTCCCAAGTAGAGAAAAAAATCAGGAAAAATGTAGTTGACCCCTATAAAATTAAAGAAGGTTTTCCAAATAGATGTCTTAGTTCTCAATCCATGTCCCTAGATTAAGTTGGTATTTTCCTCGGATCTCTGTAAGATCTAACTATTATGTATGGTTCATATTGTTCCCATTACTTCAAATTTTAGTCGATTAAAGGAGACTCATCAATTTTTAAGAAATTTCATGCCTTATCGAAATGAAATGAAATGAAAGATATTAAATACATCCATGAGATCAAAGATTCTATGGGACAAAAATTTGATACTTAAAGATGAATTTAGACTCTTTTAAGTATCATTTCTTCTACTTTGAATCTTTACGATGAAACTCGTGAGATTTTAGTCCTTGTTTCTTCGAATGACGCCATAAAAATTTCCCAGAGATTGGTTAATGGACTATTTGATCAAAGTATAAAATCTTTGGACTTGTGGGTGATTGGGATATGTTTACATATTTCAAAAAGGTAAAAAACATGCAATCAGCACTAAATGAAAAATTTAAAATGGACTTAGCCATTTTAAAAATCCTGGGATGTTCAAATGGTCATCAAAGATCTACATCACCAAGAAATTCAAATGCCCATGAAGGAGAGGACACATGGTAGGATTTCAGGCCTCTCAAATCCATTCAGATTTTGTAGACTTCAAGTCTATGAAATGTACCAAGTTTAATAAGGCTTTGGGTCTATAAAGGTCTATAAAAATTCAGCATGGTTAGATCAACAGCCAATGGTGTACATCTGTCACCATTCTAGGAAAGGGAAAGTATATGGGCTCCCACGGACCTCAAGTCCACGAGAATGAACCAAGTTTCATAAGGCTTTGAGTCTGGGTGGTTTGACAGGTCAAGGTAGATACATAACAACATTTCTATGAAGACAGTGATGAATTCTTCCCAAATATAAGTCATGATGTGAAGTCCAGAACCCACAACAAATGAAATGAAAACATGAAAGAAATATAACTTGGCACTACAAAACCGTAAAGGTGCATAGAGATTTCTCATTGGTTTATGCTTTGCACTCTGACAAGACTAACATTTTCGTAGCATGGAGCTTTCTCATTGGTTCATGTTTCACACTCTAATAATTTTTTTAAATGAAATTGAATTATGAAGTGAGCGTGGAGCTTCCTTATTGGCTCATGTTTTGTGGCTATCAGGTGAGGTTATCAAATAGACTGACATTGTGAGGAGCATGGAGATTTCTCATTGGCTCATGTTTTGCGGTGACCAATACAAGTAACAACAATATCGGAAGGAAAATGTGCATGGAATTTTCTTATTGGCTCACATTTCATAGAAAAAGGTAATTACCAAATCCAATCAAAATATATCATGTTTCACTCTCTTGTTCATCCCGACATGTAAAAATTTAAATGGCCATAACTTTCACTCTAGAGCTCCAAATCAAGCAAAATTGGTCTCGTTGGAAATGTCTCCTCAAGCCCTTTAATTTCACATCATTTAAATTAGAAATTGATGGAAAATTATGGGAGAAAATATAAAAAAGTAACACAAGTGCACATGGCAATATGAACTAACTGTTTTGCATATGTGGCAGTGAAAGTATGAAATCGATCCCAAAATACTAACAGAAAATCATATATTTTTAGTTAGACAAAAACTTTCCCACTCTTATTAAAGATCTTTATTTTTTTAAACAGAGGACATTCATTTACTATTTTGGGGGTGAAATAAAATTATGAGAATTCATCAAATTGTATAAATATGGGGGCATGTCCTCGTATTTAAAGACGGTGAGTTTTTCTATTTCTGAAAAAGGTCAAAGGATATAGTTGTAAGATTATATTTTTCTTTTATTAAATGCACGTGGATTTTGGTTTCCCAAACTTCTGTGTCAAGGTGGTTACAATGTACATCCATTGAAAAAAATGAGATCATTTGATTTATTTTCCTTGTTAAGAAATTCAAGATCTGAATGAAATATTTCCGCTTGTGAGCTTTGATTTCTATATTATGGGTTTTGTATGTTGAATCTTTGATTGATGAGTTATACTTTCTACTACAATTTTGTGTTTATTTCTTCTCTTTATCATACACTAGATCATTCCTTAATGGTTGTTCTTTCGTCATTAATTTAATATTGTGTTATGATCATTTACTCTGCAATATTGAAAGTAATTCTAAGATCCTTACTATAACCATTTTGTCAAGTGATTTATGTTATCCTTACTATAACCATTTTGTCAAGTGATTTATGTTATCCTTTGAGTGTATATGAGGCTTATAAGAGTAGAAGTAGTAAATACTTTTTTAGAATATTTACATGATCCTTTATGTTCATTATTTTAAATATTGAGTGGGAAATTTGCATCTATTGGCTATCAATGAATGCAAATATTCCTTTGGAGAAATTGTCACTACTTAATCACATTTTTTGTACTTTCCAGAATAGTAAGTTGCTCTAGTAAGTGTTAAATGCTTTGTTACAAGGAATCTATCATCCTATAATCCCCCTTTGAAGTTAAAACTCCCATAATTGATCCCATCATACTAACTTCTATTTTCTACCCCGTTTCTTTGCTTCTAAGTATCACTGAAGGTGCCTTCTAGCCTTAATTATTCATTCAAATGCAAGAGCAACCAAACTTTTGTGTCTTTAATAACATGTGTATGGTATAAATTAAGCATATAAAACATTTTTTTGACAACTCGTGAGATTGATTTTTGTATTCATGGCCATATTTATCTTAGATTGATCTATTATTGAAACATACCAAGAGTGTAGACACAAAATCATGCACTTTAGACAATATTTAGTCCCGATCTCATACTACTATTTAGAGGGTTTTGAGTGAATAAATTACTAATTAACCCCTTCTTTTGGTCATCTTGATTTATTTTACTTTTTCATTCCTGACCTTCACCACACACATGCCAAGTTATTTTTCATCATCTTCCATCATTTTATCATTGACTAGTCCGCCCATGCTAGTACTTAGGGTACCCATGGGTGCCTCGATCCTTCTTGAACTTTCCCGCCACTTTTTGGGATCTTTTTAGTCGTTTGATGTCTTCATAGTTTTGGTGGTTGGCCATTTCAGGGTAAATTACAAAATTATATCAAGGGAACCCTATAAATATAAAGTTGTGAGACTATAATGAGGGACCAAGCACTAGCCACTATTATCATCCATATAGAGTTACATCTATTTATTGCATTGGAGATCATTTTCATCTACATAGCTCCATCACAAGGCACAAGGATAGGTCATCTCCATCACACACCGCATAGGTTGAATATTAAATTCTATTACATGCACACATTCTATTACATTTTCTACATCTAGTTATTTCTCGCTACTTCACAAAGTGTGATTGGCATAAGAGCACCTAGGGCATATTATGCACACACTCACCAGAACTACATTTGGGTCTGAAATGTAGTGCAACACTTAGTTAGTAAGCCCATTGTTGTGGAAGATGAGGTCATTCTAACCCATTCATTTGTATTTTTGTTTTTTTAGGGTTTTAATACTCCTTTGCCTTTTGTAGGTCTTTTCAGTATCTTGGAATATCGGCGACATCCAAGCGGTGCAACAAAGTTAATGTGACAGATAAAAAGGTTTTGGACCATATTCCAAACCTATAAACATCGAGTTTCAAATATTTTTCACGAGATCAGGGCACCCTTTTGTAGACCAAAGTGCCCATAAGCACCGCACTCCCTCTCTGGCACTTCGGTTGAGTTAGATACTCCCGATCCATCCTTTTTAGAGCTCCTACATAGTCATTCCTACTATATTTTATAGTCACCTCTGCGACAAAGTCTCGTGAGCATATTATATTCAACTCGAGTTATTTCCTCTTCTCTCTTTCACATTAAGGTTAGCATTTCCTTTTCATAGTTTCTTGGGCCATCTTTACATTTATTTACAGCATTCATTTACCTTATTTATATTTGTTTATATCTTATATTAACTATAGTACCTATATGTTATTACATTTTTAGTTAATCATTTTGGTGAACCTAATCTTTGAATCCACCTTCATTCTAAGGTTTTTCTCATCTTTTCTATCATGTATTCTAATGTCTATCAAGTCTCTTTTCTTCAATTGATTCAAATGCACCCATCTTGTAAAGACGCTCTTCAAAAACCCTAGAGACTATGCATCTACCTATCAACATGTTTCCTACCCAAGTCAATGCTATTTTTGGTCATCTTTCTGAGGACTCCCTTGATTCAAAATCCAATCAATCTATTTGTAAATCCATTCAAGATCTTAATTTTTTATTTTTAAGATAAATTTCTATCTATGGAATACACAATTGCATCTCTCAAATCTTAAATCCAACATCTTAAGGATGTTTCTCAGGCTCACATTTTTTATCCTTCTACATCACATCTAGAGTCTATGTCTACTACATGTGCTCACATCAGTGAACCTCACACCTTGTTGCTCTATATGCCTCTCAAGTTTGCAATCAATGCTATGCAACACGATATTCTTTTGAAGCTCATAACTCATCAATTAGTCACTTGTCATCTACTCATTATTATCCTCCTTATCGGCTTGAAAAATATCACGGTCTTCCATATTTTAATTATTATCAAATCAATGGACATAATGACAATGATTTATATGCTTTACAACAAAGAATCCATCATCTTGAGCATCAAGGTTTCATCTCATTCACTGCACAACATTTTGTTACATGGTCATCTCCACTTGTTACATCTCAATGGGTTTTTAAATATGATTCATCTAATGAGCATCATGCCATCATTTCTAAGGAAATTCAAGAGATGCATAAGCAACCACCCCTCAAAATCAATACAACACCTCTTCTTGAGTCATCTACGACATCACCAAGTCAACATAAGAAACCTCCTTTACAAATCAATGCAACACCTCTTCCTCTCAAGTCATCCAAAACATCACCAAGTGAAATTACACAACCACCTCTCAAAATCAATCCACCTTATTCTCCTATCAAATATTCTATAGTGTCATCAATCCCTCATAAGATAAAACTAATAAAATTTGTCAAATCTACTGCTCCTACTAATGAATAATACATATCTCAAATTTTTCCACCATCGCATGGTTCTACTATTGCTTCATCCTACCATTGTGTCGGTCCTCTCTCTTATCATGACATAGACAATGCTCTCCCACAATGGCATGACACTGCTCATCTGACTACATAGATCTTCATCATCATATCACACTTGGGGAGTATGAAATCCAATCCTCCCTTCCCCACTCATCATAGTCTCTATGCATATATCATCTTGGCATGCTCTTACATCAATCACCTAGCATACGCATATTCATTCATACTTTAGCATCATCATTACCTGATGACACACTCTTGTGCTTTGGTTCACACTTTACTTTGTTGAGGGATTACTACGATGAACCCCACACACTACACTACAGGCATTACACATTATGTTTCATCACACATTGTGCATCCTACATCATACATCATACTAGTTGTCATTATGCATATATCATACTTATATTGTCTACTCGTATTGCATCATACACTCCTCATCCTACATACTACATTACTAGTCTATTTGCATACATTACATGCCACTCCATATGTTACACTTTACATATTATACACTCTTGTATTGCATTCTACTCATCACATATTTACATATTTTACTCATCACATGGTCATTCAATCATCACACATCATTCGTCGTCTTCTATAGATTACACTCACCACCCTATGACGCACTTTAGTTCCTCAGTCCATACTCAACTTTTGAGGGTTCACAAATAAAATGAACCCTACACTCATCACACATTTACTATTTTACCTTTCATCATCTGACATTTCCATCCTAGTGACATACGATTTAGGCTAAATCATCACTTATTCTATCATTTTGTAGTGGTATACACCCTAGGTTACATCACCACTCCCTCTCCTCATCTTATAGTGATATATGCTTAAGGCTAAAACCACATTCATCCATTCATCTCATAATGATATATGCTTAGGATAAATCATCACTTATACATTCATCTGGTCATGATATATGCTTTGGCTATAGGGTTCAAGCACACATCATTGTTATGTCACATCTCATCACTACACCTACACACTCATCACGGTCGTTAGACACAACACCCATTTTGACCATTTCATGATGACGCACTCTCATTTATGGTTCCTTCTCGACTACCGAGAGAGAAAAAAATGAACCTCGTTACATACATTTCCACTCACTTGAGGGTCATGTTTCTCCTATCACTCCATTTTCATTCCATTCTATCCATCCACATCATACCTCATATTATGGTTGATTTTACTCTTGCTTACTTGTGTTTTTTCATGGTCACTATATTACACATGCTATTTAGTTTAATTTTATGTTAATTATCTATATCATCCACACATGTGTGTTCACATATTTTTCTAGTTGTGATCATAGATACAGGTATCTTACACACATCATGGATGTTTTCCTTCTACCCTTCCTACACTGGTCAATTGGGGCATCCACGTTCTTCTCTTTCGGTGTAATTATTTCATTTTGTACTTAGCACTTTACATTATTGGGTTATACACACTTTTGACATACGATTATCTTTCTAACATGCTAACGATCTTCATGTGCAACATTTTTTATGCAGGTATATTTTCTTCCATACTTGTTTGTTAGATTGTCTTTCGGTGTTTTCTTTTCTATGCGAGCCTTTCCTTTTGTTTGGTGTGCATACTTGTTTGTTGTTTGTGGTCATGATGGACTTATGTGTCTTGCATGAAATCATGAGTGATGTCCCATGTTTGTAACCCACTTTTTGTGTCCTACTTGTGTTCTTGCATGTTTACACTATTTTTCTTGGTATCTTATACATTGTTTGCATAGATTACACATTATCTTTTACATGCATTCTTGTTCATACTAAAACCTATCTTTGGCTAGTTATCCTTGTTTGTGCGCACCTTGGTTTCTACCAAGCGCATTCCCTTCCCCATGTAGGGAAGATTTTCATAGTACATATGGATGGTCCTCTTATGGGGCTACATCCTCCTATCGATGACATTGCATGCACCCCCAAAGAGGGGGTAAATCATTTGGGGTTTTACAGTCTACACAATGCATTTACACCAGTTCAATTTAGTGTACTTTATGCCCTTCGCATTGTGGGTTTATATATAATGCGTGAGTTTAGACCAATCTACAAATTCCATACACAGCGGATTTTACAGGACATGGAGTCCTTAGCATTCTGGGAAGTAGTTACAGGCTTATAGGTTATAGTAGGTGTACCTCCCTACACTAGTTTTCCAAAGGCATCGGATCACCCAAAAAACCAAGATAATACAGAGATCTCTTCACACATAGTTTAGGGAAGCGATTAAATCTTAGAGGAAACAGTGTATTTCCTCCCTATACTTCTTTTTCCTATGGCGTCGGAGCACCCAAAAACCACAGCGAGACAAGATATCCTTCTACACTCTTTCTCTCAACATGGATCAGGTGCACATGTTCCATTTACACTCTTTCATTTTCATATTTTACATTTACATACTTTTACATGTGTCTTTTACATTGAGTTTTTTCACACATATACATACATATTTGACTACTTGATATTTTTCTCCATGCAGTCCTGGCGCATGAGAAACAAGAAGTCAAATGGGGGCAACAACAACAACATCAACAACAAAAATTTGTGACAACACACACCATACTAACCATGTAGGTACATCACATAAAACATAATTTACACATGTGTTCCGCCTTAGGTTCACTATCATCACTTTTTTTCTTATTTTCATCTTTAGTTTCCATGTTCCATCATCTTTTTGTCATTCCATGTTTTTTCTAGTCCTTCAAAGACGCCTTCTTTGTTACTATACATCGACATCAGGTATGCATCTATATCTAATTTATGTTAGTGGGATTTCCTCTCACCAAGATAAAGAGGGGAAAATGTAGACACAAAATCATGCACTTTAGACAATATTTAGTCTTAGTCTCATACTACTGTTTATAGGGTTTTTGAATGAAGAAAGTACTAACTAACTCCCATCTTTTGGCCATATTTCTTTATTTTACTTCTTCATTCCCAACCTTAACCACACACATGACTAGTCAATTTTCATCATCTTCCATCATTTTAACCCGACTAGGACACCCATGGGTGCTCCGATCCTTCTTGAACTTTCCTGCCAGTTTTTGGGCTCTTTTTATCCATTTGAGGTCTTTATCTTTTTGGTGGATGGCCATTTCGAGGTTGTAGTCATTATTTCTAATCACTTAATATCCTATGTGTGTCGTCCTATCACCCAACCTAATTGGGTGCTCACCCAAGGTGTACACAGGCACCATTCCCCTCCCTTATGTGATCTTTGCAAGAATGTTTATGAACATTAGGGGGACAAAGGTGCATAGATATAACTGAATGCATTCTAAGATATAAACAAGGAAACTAGATATAAGCATAATTTCACCATAATATAGATGAGAACATCATAATACATGGGGGATCAAATATGGACCATGAGCATCATTAAGAACATAAGGGTTTGGATCCATAAACATAAAAGAAAACATACAAATCAAGATCCATGACTCAGATATTTAGGACATTCCCATTGTATTAATTCCTCAATATTACATGTGAGCAAATACATTAAAGAAAAAATGAATGGAGCTAATACAACAATAGGGTCCCCATATATTCTCTGCAATGGCTTCATTATGAAGATTACACCCATGTTTCCCTTAGCTTCCACTCTCCATATGCACATACATTCTCTTTTCTTCCTGTGACACACACCCTTCTTTCCATGTAAAACAATACATAAGAAGGAACTAGAAGGAATCTCCTCTAACCACTTCATCATTACCCAAGAACATGTCAAATGTCATCATATATTTCCCTACTCAAGTATCCTTAGCATGCAAATGCTAGCTAATCGTAAATAACTCCACTTTTACAGCTCCTAATCCTCTCATGATAACCGTAATGATACCCAGGAATATGCTTTCCTTGAGTTACAAGTCTTCATAGCTTAACTTTATCCATAACTGAATCTGGTTGCCTCTTCATGTGTTCTTTTAACGTGACTTTATCCATAGTCCAAAAAGTGACTAAGTCCTAAACCCGTCCCACCTAGGTGTGATCCTTCATGCATTCCCAAAATTTACCTCCATGCGTGCCTTTATGCCCTACTTCTGCATGACACAACCCTCTCCACCTCAAGTACTTGGTTATTTCAAGGGCCTAACATCACCCCACACTAGTTCTATTTCCAACCATGGAAATCCTTCGTGCTCCCTGAATAAAACTTCAATAACCAAAAATTTTCTAAGGCAAAAAGGAACATCACATGCCGCCACTGCCTACAAGACCAATTAGATTAACTTGGGGAATTCTCGAATCTATTTCTCTCTTGATTTGCTCCTTGCCTCTAGCTCTCCAATACCTTCCCTAACACCACTCTGCTCTGCTAAACCGGGTTTTGACACCTATAATTTATCTCGATCAATTTAAATACTTAAATTGTGTTAATTATACCATTTCCCGCGAATTGACAACATATCATCAATATCACACATTTTCTCTGCTATCATTGTTAATTAATTACATTATGTTAGTTAATTAAATTTTCTATCCAATAACGACGTCAATTAATGACCTTCTATTAATCAGCTCCCCTTTCTATCTAGATTAATTAATTATCTATAATTAATTAAGCTCCCCTTTCTATTTAGATTAATTATTTATTTATAATTAATTAAGTTCCCCTTTCTATCTGCATTAATTAATTATTTCTATTTAATTAATACCCTTTCTTTCTAGATTAATTAATTATTCTTAATTAATTAATTATCTCTTCTATTTAACCAATAAATCATCATTTATTGATTAAAATCCTCTCATAATATAAATCATACTAACTATTCCTCTAAAAATAATTATAAGCTTACACACCTATTAATTAATCACTTTGGTTAATTAATAAATCCCCTCATACCCCATGAGTCACTAAAGGACAAAATAAACTCTCCTAAGGTTGACTCAACCCTTTCTAAACCTCCCTTATCCACAACTAATCCAACCTCCCAATTATCCACATGTAAAGGGATGTAGAGATTCTTTTATCCATTGGGCTATATGAGATTCTTCTTACACCCAAATGAGCATAAATCCTAAGCTATAGCCATTTTCATCATCTTAGAGTATTCTTCATTGGAGGAGCTAGCTATCTTCATTTCTTGCATTCATCCATCCAAGTTTTGAAGTCATATGGAGATATGTCAAATGGTCTTGTAGTCGTGGATTGATAAGACTCCATTCTTAAAAACCTTGGGATTCAAACATGCAATCAACCCTTTGATTGTTAAGGATATAAATAGGTTCATTTCATTTGATTAGCATTGAATAGAGATAGATATTAATGGATTAGAATGTTATTTTAAATGTTTATTCATATTCTAATGCAAGGATGTTATTAGATTAGTCTTGTTTAAGCTCTAATCATGATGATTCATAGATTTTGATTTAGCTTCATTTTAGGACTACTAGGTGTTAGTTCTAATTCTCTTTGCATAGCTAAAAAAATTGGATACATTTGGTACACCTAGTGGGACTTACTCAATTTTATTTTGCACTTAATTTCAAGTTTTTATAGTTAAGTTTCATTTTTGGTTACTAACCCTCTTTTGCACATGTTGATCTAACTTGTTTTCTTAACTTGTTTTGTTGAGTTTGCATGTGTTGAGTCTTTCTTGTAGGTATAAAAGAGGTGAAGTGCTGTCAAAATTAGAAATTAATGGGAAAATTTCAATATTTCTCCATGTTTTCATGTTTAGAGCTTCATTTTTCAACATTCTACATGTTAGTTTTGTCAATTTCTTGAAAATATTAAATTCTTGAGCATGTAGGTTAGTGTTTGATAGTTTTGAGTCTTCTATTTACATATTAATGTGGTGGGTTACTGTCAAAATTGAATCTTGTTGAGAAAATTTCAAGATTTCTCCATGTTTTCATTTTTAGAGCTTACTTTTTCATCATTCTACATGCTAGTTTTATCAATTTCTTAAAAATCTTAAATTCTTGAGCATATAGGTTAATGTTTGATAGTATTGAGTCTTCTATTCATATATTAATGTGATGGGTTGTTGTCAAAATTGAATCTTGGTTAGAAAAATTTGACCATTTTACAGATTAAGGGACTTTTTTTTACATTTTTTGAGTGCATGTCAAGTGCATACCCATGAGCATAAGAGCATATGTGTAACCCATCTTCCGAAGGCCATAACATTTTCTCGCAAGATTGAAATGAATCCATTTGTTTTGCATTGGAAAGTTATTGAAGTTAACTATGCAATGAAAACATAAATTTGGGATTTATACTTACAGAAATTGTAGGTTTTCCTTTTATTTTAAAACTAGTCATTTTTTAACATGTTTAATGTTTTGATGAATGTCGTATTTCCATGATTTACTTGACTCAGGACTAAATCTTGTGTATGCTCTTATCTTGAAAATTTTGGTGATATTTAGAATCAAAAACAACTTTTATCTCTATCTTTTTAACATTTGGATTAACTTGGAAATTTGATTATTCATTTTGCTTAAGGGAATGAACCTTTTACAACGCATTTTTCTATGGTCCTTTGATTTGAAGTTTCCCATTTATATATAGTTAGGCTAAATTTTGTGTATGCTCTTCTCTTGTACCTTAGGGTGATCTTGAGAATCAAAAGAAACTTTAGTCTTCATTTTATAACATTTGATAAATTAGAAACTTCATCTTTCTTTTTTAGTTTAAGAGAATGAACATTTATCAAGTGTTTTGTATGGTTCATTAATTGCAAAGTTTTTCTTTACTTTTTAGTTTGATTATTTGTTGTGTATGCTCTTCTATTGCATCCTTGGATGTTCTTGAGAATCAAAAGCAACTATTAATCCTATTTTAAATAATGTGATTTGCTTGGAGAACTACTAGCACTTGAGTGCATGACCTAAAAATTCTTGTCAAAAAAAGGAGTTAAAAACAAACTTTTCTAACTATACATGTGTTAAAGATTGCCAAATAGTGAATGACTAAACCACATTAAGTCTAAAAGATTAAAAAACACACCACATTCAAAACACTTGATTTGTAGGTTCGGATAAGGGAACTGTCCTCTTAAAATCGGGACATAACCCCTTTGACATAAGCCTTAAGCTACAACAATGGGGGTGGTCCTAGGAACCCCAAATTAGTCCACTCGAGAGGGAACCTTGTGGATGAAATGGGAAGTACTTTGTATTACCTACTTGACTATTTTTACCATTTGTGAGATTTAGCATCGACGTTATCTATATCACATGCCCGGTGAGAGTGCACGATGGACGCATTTATTACCACTATGCTTGAAGGTGGTAAAGTAAAGCTAAGATACTCCAAGAATTAGTCAGTGTGAATTTTCTTGGCAAATTGAGCTTGCTCTTCGATAACTTATGATACCTAGTTGAGTGAACCACCTAGGAAGCTATCTTTGACTAGGAGCCAACTTGGACCATATCAAAACCAATTTGAGTTAGGAGCCATTGTTCATCATGAAACGTGTGAAGCATTACTTTTTCTTATTTTTTCACTTTCCCTAAGGTGAGGCAAAAATCTACCAAAGTGAGGCCAACATTTGTTTTCACCCTAAATTGATCTATTTCCTTCACTTTCTTTTAACACTTTTTTGATCAGAAGAAGAGTGACTACCCTTGCGTTGCTAATTGATTGTATTCACCACTTTTGTGTCCATTTACGCTCATCCATGTTTGTGGCTGAGTTGTTAAACATCTAAAGTGTATGGAGACATTTTTATATCATTGGTAGCCTTTGTGATCTTGATACCCAAGTCAAGATCATCATCGTAGTTAGGCTTGGTTCATCACCTTGAATCTCCTTTAAACGGTTATCTTGTTTATATTGTGTCACTAAAATTTTGGTATTTACATCTTTTTCTTGTAAAATTGACCTATATATATATATATATATATATATATATATATATTGTGAGGTTACGCTATGTACACTTTAACAATTCCTAGGTATACTCTAGCTTTAGTTTGATTCCAATTACTACCTCAATTTTGAAAAGTGTTGAGTGTTACCATTTGTGTGTGTTATATCAATATCATCTTGATATCAATACCTTACTTTCTCACAAATTTTGGTTAACATATCTTGGTGAAATTGTTGTGTCACTCACAATCATAACTGCCACTTTTTGGAATATAGGTCTTGATTAGATTTGGGCTTTCTTTTAGTATACTTTGTTTGGAGATTGTGTTAACTCCTTGTTATTACTTAAGCCTTGTTCATTTCTTTGAACTCGACATAAGTAGTGAAATTTTTTAATCATCTTACAACACCAACTACCTTTTTGAAAATGGATTTAGGAAGTACATCATTTGATTGATTGGTTTGGAACTAAACATTGTGTGATTGTATCTTGTTTATCACTATTGACTTATTCATTTAGAGCAATCACTTTGTCACATTGGTACTTTGACATTCATTATAATTCTTGAACTCTTGACATTCTCTTTTGTGTTTCACTTAAGCTTAATATTTTGAACACATTCAAAACACCTTAGTGAAACTATCATACATCATGGCCCCTAAAACAATATTAGGAGCCAAAAAGTAGGCATTGAAACAAGACAAACACAAACTTGGGAAACTTCAAACAAACAAGGGTCAAATCCCTTTATTGGCCATGATCTTGGGCCTTTATTTTCCACAGAGAAAGAGGTAGAATAAATGGTATATCATAGCGGTGATGAGTTAGATTCACCACACGCAGAATTTGACTTTGACCCCACCTTGTTAGATGAATTCCTTTATAGAAACAAAGATCAGGTGCTAGCATGAGTGGTGGAATTAGGAGCTAGAATGCCTATAGAACAGAAACAATCCCACCAAAAATGATGCTAATGAAGAGGAACAACCTCTCATTAACATGGAAGATATCCTAACACATGGACATGCTTCCACCTCCAATGTAGGAAATGATAATGTGGTGGGTTATAGAATGTCTTTCATCAAGATACCACGTAAAGTTAGAGTAGAACATGAAAATGTAGAACAACCTCCATGCCACGAAGAATAAGAAGAACCTCTTGAGGGAGAAGTCACTATTCATAGCAAATCCAAAACCTTAGTCAAAAATTAACGTTGCTCACATCTCATGTACAGAAGGAAACGAACAAAAATGTGCATAAGACTAAACCTAAGGTCAAAGCTAGTGAACTTCACATGGAAAATCAAGAAGGAGACAATATGGAATATAGTCGCGTATATATCCTTGCTTCTCCTACTAAAGAGAAATTAATTGCACAAGAAATGCAGTCCATGAAAGTGACGCTTACAAGCCTTTAAGAAAGTAATGTTGTGAATGGTAGAAAATACCGATGCGAAGAGCTATGTCCCCATCCATTTGATAAATATATGATGCTTCAACCCTTCCCTAAGAATTTTGACATGCCGAATTTTGAAAATACGGAGAGGTAAGGGTGACCAGGTGAGATCATGTGAAATATTTTTACATGGCATGCCAAGAAGTGGCCTATAATGATAATTATCTCATATGACTCTTTTCAAAGAGTCTAGGGGGCCAAGCCTTGGAATGGTTCACTCTCTTACCTCGTGGGTTTATCTTCACATGTCCTGAACTAGCAAAAATGTTTTTTTATCCTTTCTTGTACAACATAGAAAGTGACATAACCATGGAAAACTTGTGTGGTACTAAAAAACTCCCCAATGAAACATTTTCTAGCTTCTTTGCAATGATGATAGAAAGGGATAGCTAGTCGCTTCCCTTGCAAGTTTCTGAAAAACAACTTATGAGTATCTTCATGCCCAATCTAAACCCAGACATTGCTTTCCATTTGCAAATGCATTGTGTTTATACCTTTGAAGAGGTCATTGAAAAGGGCATACAAATATAAAAATACCTCATTGCCAAAGGAACCATCAAATCACATTCTAAAGATAATCAAAATTCCAAACCCACAAAAAATCTAAAAATATTTAACAAAAACAAGAATGTGGTGGGAGACAGAATCAAAGATTCCAAATGAGTACAAATAGTTCAAGCTGGTCAACCTTTTAAACTGACCAAAGGGCCTATTCAACCACCACCTAAACATAGAACATTCACTCCTCTCAATGAGCCTTTGTCTACAATATTGAAGCAATTGGATGCAGCTCACATGGTGACTTATCCCACGATACAACCTTTTGATGAAAATGATCCTAAACCATCATGGTACAAAGAGCATGACTATTGTGATTTGCATCGTGTCAAGGGACACAAGACAGACAAGTGCCTAAGACTTCGTCACTACATCCAAGATCTCATTGACAATGGAGAGATAGAAGTTGACACCCCAGAGAAAACTCAAATGCCAAATGAAAATATGGGGATATTCAAAGAACCATTCCCTAAACATGGTAGGTCAGATGAGAAAAGGTTGGATCAAGGAGAGTCATCCAAAAATTACAAAGTTGTGAACTACCTATATACCAAGAGTGACAATAATCACTATGATTCACTCATTGGATGTATCCACTCTTCCAACGAGCATGTGAGTACCATTAGGATCAAGGAAATGATTGAATTTTGGTAACAAGTCACACCCATCTCATGATCCATGAACCCTCTCCTTCAACCCCGCAGGATGGTCGGTATAACCTATTAGAACAACTTGAGAAGACATCTGCTAAGATTTCAATCTTGGATCTTCTTAAAATATTGAATGTGCATAAAGACATCTTGTACAAAACTCTCCAAGGGACAGGAGTTCCAATGGAAGTAGACCCTTTGCATCTTCAAGCCGTGGTGGAAAACATTGCACCAACTAAATACATATCCTTTAATCATAAGGAGATCCCTAGTGAGGATCATACGCATAATCTCCCCGTATATTGAGGTATTTGTTACCCATCGGAAGATAAAACGGGTGCTTGTGGAAAATGGATCAGGTTTGAATATATGCACTTTGAAACTAATTAAACAACTGGGACATACAGAAGAAGATATAGAATCCCATATTATTACCATAACCGCTTACAAAAATGCAAAGTGGGAGTCAAATTTGGGATAATCACATTGCCAATGGAGGTAGGACCAACTTGTCATCATACAAAGTTTCATGTCTTAGACTTGGAACTTCCATATAATATGCTTCTTGGCCAACCATGGATTCATGCCATGCATTCCATCTTGTCAATGTTCCATCAGTGCATCAAATTGAATCATAAGGGACACACTATTATTACGATCTAGGAGATCCAAAACCTTTCGTTCACTACAGATCTCTTAATAGTTTTGCACGTAAGGGTACCTATACATGTCCCTCTACTAATATAGTTGTTCCTCTTCAATCAGAAGCTATGGAATCATGGGTAGATTTAGACTCCCTAATTTCTTGCACCCATGAAGCTTCTACATCGACTTCTCCTTTTGATTCATGGGAGATGAAAGTTCTAGAATATGGTTGTGGAGAATATAATGTGCAACAAGCTCTCCTAGTTTTGGACCTATCATTGTCACCTAAAACAAGAGGTTGACCCAACTATCATTTCAGATGGCCTAGAGATGAGAAAAATATTGGGACATTCTTACCTGGGGTTACTTACTGAAGAAAAATTATTGGACCCACCTACGACTTGGGTCCTGAGGATACTCAACCAACTTGCTACCAAATCACTTGAATATGAGAAGTCTAGTTGAATGATGTATTCTATGGGATACAAGGGTCTAGGATGTGAAAAGAATGAGAAAGGACCAAGAGAACTAGTTCCTCTCCCACATTTCAAAATAGAAAGATACGGTATTGGAATTTGACCCTATGGATCACACCCCAATGATCAAGATGTTACCTATTCTAAGCACGAAGATATCTCTGATTATTTAGACAGCAACATAGATTCCCACTATACCCAATACGAGGATCTTGCCTCCACAAACATGTTCATGGATATTATTTTCCTTACCTTAACCCCCACTAAACCTAAAATTGACCTTTTCTACCCTTGCCTTGTCAAATGGGACCAATAATGTCACGTACCACTGGACCTATTTGAAAATGATGAGGCCATTGTGGAATTCATGGGCATTCGAGATACAATTCCAATTGGAAACTTTAATAAGGGTTTCTACATCAATTTAGATACCTTTGCATACTTTGAAGAGGAAGTTGAGCTTTGAGGTCAGCAAAATGTAAGAAAAATAAAGGAAAAAGTTCCAACGAAAAGCCTCGGCAAAAGAAAAGTCCAAGTCACATAGTGAAAACCTCTTTGAGGCGTTGGCTAAAAAACAAGTAACAAAATCAATGGACAAGAAAAGTGACCATGCCAAGGGTGAAAATATCGTAGAGACACCCTTGGAAGAAGATCTCAACCTTCCTCTCAATCCTATGCGTATGGAGGATTTGTCAAAAATGATAGTGGAAGAAACCATCGATGTGAATATTGGAACAAAAGATGACCCAAAGATAGTCAATTTGGATCTTTTCTCTCATCATGGGAGAAAACCATGCTTCTATGGGAATTTGTAGGTATATTCACATGGTTTTATAAGGATATGTTGAGCTTAGATACAATTTTTGTAGTGCATAACCTAGTTGTGCATGACGCCAAGCCCATCAAATAGAAACTCAGAAAAATGCATCCAAGGGTGGCTCTGCTGGTTAAAGAAGAGCTAGAAATATTGTTAGTAGTGGGATTCATTAGACCTATTGATTACTCATAATGGATATCAAATATACTCCATGTACAAAAGAAACCTGTCATGATCAAAATTTGTACAAATTTTAGAGACATCAATAAGGCATGTCCAAAATATGATTTCATGTTGCCCAATATTGACATGATTTTTGACTCAACTGTGGAATTATGGTTGGATTTTCACGTTACTATCGGATCAAAATAACAGATTCAGATCAACACAAGATAACCTTCACAACCCCCTGGGGGACTTTTTGTTATCAGGTAATTCCCTTTGGCCTAAAAATGCAAGTGTAACCTATCAAAGGGAAATGACAGTGATCTTCCATGATATGATTCATGACATCATGGAGGACTATGTTGACGATATCCTAGGAAAATCCAAGACAAGAGCAGATCACCCTGAGATTTTGTGGTGTATCTTCAAACACCTACGGGGAATACAAGGTTAGATTAAATCCAAAGAAGTGTGTGTTTGGTGTATTGTCAAGAAAGTTACTTGGCTTCATTGTATCATGGAGGGGGATTGAGGTAGACCCAACTAAAGTTACCGCCATTACTGAAATGCCTCCCCTAAAAACATCAAATAGTTACGTAGCTTGCAAGGAAAGATACAAGCCATCCACCATTTCATTTCATAGTTGGCTAACAAATTCCATTCATTCACCCATCTTCTTAAAAATATTTTTCATTTATTTAGGGACCGAGAAAACAATATTATTTCACCTTACTTAATAAATACTTGGCCAACCCGCATGTCCTCATGCCTCTAACTCCCGGTGAGCCACTTTTGTTGTATATTTCTGCTACTCAATTTTCTATTGGCACGTTGCTCACCCAATATGACCTAAGTCACAAAGAAAAAGCCATATACTATCTCAGTCGTACTCTAATTTCTTATGAGCTCAATTATCCTCAGATTGAAAAATCTTGTCTAGTTGTCATTTTTACCTTCCAAAAATTGTGTCATTACCTATTGAATACTAAAACCAAGCTTATATCCAAGATTGACCCACTCAAGTACCTATTATCAAAACCCTCCCTTATGAGAAGAATGGCTAATTGGATCATTTTGCTAAGTAAATTTGACATTGAGTATGTACACCAAAATTTAATTAAAGGACAAGTTCTTGTTGATTAATTAATGGAAGCACCGTATTACCAGGAATAGAGCCTATAAATTTGGATCTACCAGATGCATCATTGATGTATATCAAGGAATCTATCATGTGGCAAGTGCACTTTGATGGATCTTTCACTTTCCATGGTTCGGGAGAGCAGGTGTAGTGTTAATTACTCCTTCAGGAGACCCCATACCACAAGCCTTCCATCTGAGTTTTCCTTGTACAAATAATATTGCAGAATATGAAGTGCTCATTATTGGGATGAAGCTAGCAATCAAATGGGATATCCACCATGTCAAGGTCATTGGTGACTCACAATTGATCATCAAACAAGTCAACAATGAATACAAATTCAAGGATGAAAATCTCATCCCCTATAAGAAATTGGTGGAAACTTTGAAATAATACTTTGTGTGTATTACATTCGAACAAATTCCAAGAGCACAAAATAGATCTCAGTAGATGCAATGGAAATCGTAGGCTCTATCCTACGAATTCAACCAGCGAGAAATGAAATTCCATTCTTTGTTGAGAATCTATGCCACTGCTGTATGACATATCGGAATCCTACTTATCTTGTGAAGTTGTTGGTCCATATTCCCGTGGTATGCTCACATCTATGCCTATCTTAAACACAATAACTTTCCTTCTGACATCTCCCACTCTGAAAAACAAATCCTTATCTTCCAAATAGCTCGTTACACCCTCTTAGGAGGTACTCTCTATCATCATGGCTATGATGGGAATTTGTTACATTGTCTAGATGTAGCAGAGTTAGTCCAAGCAATCAAGGAGGTACATGAAGGGTGTGCAACACCCATACAAATAGAATGGTTTTAGCAAAGAAATTGTTAAGGGTAAGATATTATTGGCCTATTATGGAAATAGATTACTGCAACTATGTGAGGAAATGCGTGCTATGTCAAAAATATGAAAATTCCATCCATGCATCATCGTAGCCATTACAACCAATCACAACCCCATGGCTATTTTCCAAATGGGGACTTGATTTAATAGGAAGCTCTCCCCTACCTCATCTGATGGTTGTACCCACATCTTCATAGCTATAGAATATTTCAATAATTGGTTAGAGGTTGTTCCTTTGACTTATGTTATGAGTGCTTAGATTTCAAAGTTTATCATGAATCACCTTATTTGCCGGTATTGCATTCCTGCGGCCATAATTACTAATAATGGAAAATAATTCAAGAAAAATATAGTGAAGGACCTTTGTCATAGATTTAAAATAAAATTAAAGTGGTATGCATTGTATTACCCTCAAAGTAATGGGAAATCCGAAGCCACTAACAAAATATTGGTTTGGATCATGGAAAGAATGGTGAGTAAGACACATTATAACTAAAATTTGCAAATTCACCCAGCCTCTGGGCTTATATGACCTACATTCGCATACCTATTGGTGTGACACCCTATTCCCTAATGTTTGGAACAAAATATATCATCCCATTGGAAATAGAGATTCCTTCCCTGAGAATATCTCTTAGGGATTATCTGAACAAGGATGAGGATTACAGAGTGGCTAGGCCGGAAAAATTAAAACTCTTGCATGAAAAATGCATCTACACCCTTAACCATCTTAAGATTTATCATAACAAAATATCTCAAAACTATAACAAAAGGATCATATTTGGTCATGAAATAAAATCAGTTCAACACAAGGGTGGAAAGAGAGAAAAAAGGCAAGTTTGAACCACATTGGTTAGGACCTTACGTTATTGTGGAAAATATGGACCATGAGCATATAAACTTGCCCATACTAATAGAGATGAGCTCCGTGAGCCTATGAATGCATGCATCTCAAGTGGTTCTATGCTTAAACATGAGACAAAAATTTAAAAAAGCAACAAAAAAGTAAAAATGATCAAAATACAAAAAAATAAGAGAAAAAGAAAAATAGAAATCAGGTCATACATATGTGAAACCACGCAACTGTGGCAATTTGGATAGGTCCCTTGGTGAAAACCGGTTTCTAGTGCCTTGAGAGGATTTGTTATTCACAAGTATCTTGCATCTGGAGGGTACTTTTACTTATCCTAGGGCTAGTTCCACACCTGCATCCGAGATTCCCTGTGAACCTATCCTGTCAAGCCTTGATCTAGATTTTTCTCCTCTTGTAAATTGGTGAAGGGATGGTCTTTGTATATTCCCCATCTAACGCTGGGGGAATTTCATGACTTCACCTTCCTATTTATAAACACGTGGTGCCTACCCTTGTATATTCTTTGTCTAATGTTGGGGGCATCCACGTTTCTCGGTTACCTATGCATAGCTTCGGAAAACCTTGGAAATCATAAAAACATTCAAATATGTTCAAAATTGCAAAAAAATCAAATATGATCAAAATCCAAAATAATAGAAAAACACAAAACACAAAAATAGTAGAAAAGTGTTTCACAAAACAATCTTACAAAAACATAACTTTAGTTTACTTACTTTATCTTGTTTCTTTCTTTGTTTGTGTACATTGTTTGCTTGTATAGTTGTTGCTTGTTTGTACATTTGTATAGTTTGTTGCTTAGACATACTTTGATAAGATTCATATTTTCTTGCTTAGATTAGATTCATTCTTACTTGTACATATGAAGTGTGTTTTTGCATGCTTGTAAATAATTGTACATAGTTGTGTTAATTCATGTTGGTTAGCACTGTATATTTGGTTAGGTTTGTTAACATTTTCTTGTGTCTGCTTGTCGCATGTACATAGTTTTGTTATCACATCATCATATCTCCATCAATATCATCACATCTAACATCATATATAAATAAATAAATAAGTATACATCATACATGAATGTTAAGCTAATCATCGCATATTGTATCATCAAATGGGGGAAAGAGGGATCGTAAATATCAAAATATATCCCCCACACCAATATCATCATGTCATCCCATCCACTAATCTAGAGCATCACATGTACAATACAATTGATATCATCTATGGATCTATCATGTAAAAATCAAACACATGTGGTACAAACATCTCAACTATCATCATGATACATACAAAGTGTGAAATCAAACCATATAACATCACACTCTAATTTTTCTTCTACTCGTCGTGAATAATTATTTTATTTAAATAATTATTTTATTTAATTTTTTATCGTGTTGGGGCATTATTTTCCACCTAGTACTCATTTATTCTCACTAGGACAATTTTATTTCTCCTAGGCGATGTCACTTCTTTTGCACACTCCATCGAATAATTATTTTTATTAAATAATTATTTTGTTAATCTTTTTGTTTCTTATCGGCATTATTTGTCACTTGTTGCTTCTTTCTTCTCCCTGGGGCATTTATTTTTCTCCTGGGAGATTCTTGTTGATTCTTCTAACTTCTTCTCTATCCAAACCGTCAAAAGTCTAAAAATCCTTTTAAAAATTTAAAAAAATCAATTCAAAATCCAAAAAAATTCAAAACTTTTTCAAAATCCTAAAAATTGTAAAATTTGCAAAACTAGGTAAACCATCTCATAACGGCTGAAACTTGTGTCTTGCGCATGGTATTCATTCCATATCTTGTTGGAATTTTCACATGTTCACATCAAATGAATCGTGGATCATCTGATTTACAACCATTTACAAAGCTAGCCTGCTTGCTTTGTTAGTACTCTAGGGCACATCTAGTTTCCTGATATTGTTTCGTTGCACATGAATGCTTTATCATTGGAGCTGGGCATCCTCTGTCATCTCCTCTTGCATATATCCTTGCTTTAGGGGCATCATTTTTCACCCTTTTCGTCAATCATGAACATTTGGGGATATTTAGCTTGATAACAAAACATTTATATAACCGTCTTGACCGTTGTTGGTTGGAATATGTGTGTTTATACTTGTTTTCTCTTTTAAATTAGCTTGTTTCCTTCTCATGTTGCATTACTTTTTGTATGTTACATTGAGTTGGTGTTTTCAAAGCAATGGTCAATTGTTCGTAGTATGGATTTTAATGTTATTCTCTTTGTTTTCATATGTTGATATTTTAAATAAGGACCGATGACATAGATATTTGGCAATATGATGACACTAAGGTTGTTATCAATGCAAGGGATGAATGTTAGTTCTTCTCTCTACTTATCCATATCTCTTTCACATCACCCTCATAACATAACTATTTGTCTAATTCACTTGGGGCATCCTTCCCTACCCATTATTCAATCCATTTCTCTCACCTTTATTGATCATTGACCACCTTCTTTCATCACCCCATCGACACTCGAGGGGGCATCTCTCATCATAATGATTTTTCTTCTACGCCTTCAAAATTTTACCTTTCTACTATCTTTGAAGTGGCATCACTTACACCACCTCAAAGAGGGGAAAATGTAGACACCAATAATTTATCTTGAGAAATTTAAATACTTAAATTGCGTTAATTATACCATTTCTGCAAATTGATGGCATATAGTCAATATCACACATTTTCTCTTCTATCATTATTAATTATTTACATTACGTTAGTTAATTAACTCTTCTATCCAACAACGATGCCAATTAATGACCTTTCATTAATTAGCTTCCTTTTTATCTAGACTAATTAATTATCTATAATTAATTAAGCTCCCCTTTCTATCTACATTAATTAATTATTTCTAATTAATTAATACCCCTTTCTATATAGATTAATTAATTATTCTTAATTAATTAATTCTCTTTTTATTTAATCAATAAATCGTCATTTATTTGATTAAAATCCTCTCATAACATAAATCATACTAATTATTCCTCTAAAAATCTTCTATAAGCTTGCACACCTATTAATTAATCACTTTGGTTAATTAATAAATCCCCTCAAACCCCATGAGTCACTAAAGGACAAAATAAACTCTCCTAAGGTTGACTCAACCCTTTCTAAACCTCCCTTATCCACAACTAACCCAACCTCCCTATTATCCCACATGTAAAGGGATGTAGAGATTCTTTTATCCATTGGGCTATATAAGGAGCCCTCCTCCTACCTTTCTTCTTACACCTAAATGAGCATAGAGCCTAAGTTATAGCCATTTTCATCATCTTAGAGTATTCTTCATTGGAGGAGCTAGTTATCTTCATCTCTTGCATTCATCCATCCAAGATTTGGAAGTCATATGGAGATATGTCAAATGGTCTTGTAGCCATGGATTGACAAGACTCCATTCTTGAAAACCTTGGGATTCAAACATACAATCAATTCATATATTTTGATTTAGCTTTGTTTTATGAATACTAGGTGTTAGTTCTAATTCTCTTTACATAGCTAAAAACATCATGTATACACCAGGTACTTAGTCTAGTGTGATCTCTTCCACATTCTCCTTGACTCTTTAATCACCACCACCAGCTCTCGCCCAAAGACCCTCGAACTCATCCATACGTTCGGTGATGGAGTCCTGAATTTTTCTAGTCATGAACTCTAATTTCTTATGCTTGGTCTTTATTTTATCCTTCACGATGCAATGTCAACAATAAACTGTGTGCACTCAGACTTGTTAGTTGGAACCTTCTCTTGCAAGGCCTTTAGGAATCCTCCTCATCTAATACTTGCGCATCAATTATGGGCTTGCACTTCCAACAGCTTTCAAAACCCCTATCTCGCAAGTATATTTTCTTCATTGAGTTGGGTGATTAAGTCCTCTAACTCAATTATCCAGGATTCTACAGAAATCTTGTTGTTTTATTTTTCCTTGGTGAGTTCTTCAAATGTTAGCCCCACGCCATCCTTGATGTTGGCTAGAAAAATCCACACAAGGTCCTCTAGATACTCCATTTCATCGCCATATTTTGTCCTATCCTGATTTACCAAAACCAAACATTGCCCCAAAATACTCTTAACCAAGGAACCCACTTGATCATATGCCTCTTTGGTTCATGCTTTCTCCCCCTTTAACCCTTGGTGCAATCTCTCTATTTCCTTCTCCTTCCCTTTCTTATCCAGTAACCAAGGTTCTAACGGTTTCCCCATGTTAAAACTACATCCTACCACCTCCGAAGACATCTTTTGCAATGCATTACACACATGTTCATTGGTTAGGTGCCTAAGATACACCACCTTGTATGTATCTCCTTCATTCTTGTTTAGATGAATGTTCTCGATTGCATGATCAATGAACTCAAACTCGGGCTCCTCTACATGGTAATACAAGTTCCATCTTATCATCTTCCTTGTTCTTATAACACCTCCACTCGATCCAAAATATCCCACATATGTAGCTTCTCCACGGGAGGGTACCTTGAAATCTTATGTGCAACACCTTCATGCGGGATCATCTCGCAAAGTTCATATGTAGGTACATAGGTTTCTAATTCTTATTTATCGCCTTGCACTTTGTTCATTTCTTTTTTGATCCTAGAGTGAATCCTTTATCCTCCTTTATGAAAAAGGATTCTCCCTTATCTTCTTCCTTCATTGGTGGGTTGTGTAAGAGGAGACCCTCGCGCTGGACTCTTAGTTTCCTCCATAGAATGATCCTTCTCCTTGGTGCACACATCAACTGCCACCTTGGTGTCTACCTCATCCCTTCTCTTCTCCTCTAGCTCAAGCTCAGCCTCAAGTTCCTCCCTGAAGGTTATGGTATCTTCTTGCGAGGTTGTTTACATTGCCGAACTAACAAGATTATGTACCTTTTGTCTCTTATATTCCATCTCCTCTCCTTTAGGTAACTCACCTTCCTCGTACTCTTTTTATGAGTCCTCGTACTACTTGGCTATGATGTACTTGTGCCCCCACTGCTACCTTAGCACATCTAATATCTTCTCTTCTGGAAAGTGTCCAACTTACCTTCACCCTCTTCTTCTTCTACAACTACTTATTCTGCCTAGATGAATTTTATTGGTGGTATCGGTGCTTCACATGGCCTTAGGAAGGTGGCATCTCTAACCTCCACCTCAAATCCTCCCTACGTCTTGGGGTGTAGCTATATAAATACCCAGTGGATGTATCCCTTGATTGTAACATTGACATGCGGTTTCAGATCGAGAAAGTCAGGCTCCAAGGCCTCCACATATGTTGGCCTTGAGTTATATATGTAGGTCACATGTAGGGTGTGCACATCAACATCCACCTTATCCATGTCAAAGGTTAACTGTTGTGCATCCTTCAACCGGTTGATGGTGCACTTCATGTATTTAGTGGTGAATGCAAATAGAAGTTTGCACCATGCCCCTAATTCTCCTTTAGCCATCATGAACCGTGCAAACAAAAGTGTTGTGTAACAACAAACTATACCTGGTCCCCAACAATCTATGGTATCTCATGCGGGATGTGCCATTCATTTTCAAAAGCTCCACATAGCCTCTCATACCACTTGTTCATCCACACCTTGTAGGTGTTTGAGATGGACCTGTCACAAGTGAATTGCTTAAATCGTATAGCATAAAATGGGTGTGTTGATGGGTAAACCCACATGTTCCCTTCTAGTCCATCTGGGACACCAATTTCCCATAATACAATTAATAATAGTATGGACCCCAAGTTATTTTTTCTCCTAAGTCATTCTACACTCGTGCCTCCTCAATGATACTATCTGCAATAAATTGTGTAAAGTTGTAGTGTTCCTACTTAGAAACTTTGTAGGAAACATACAAGAACCTTTTATTGATGTCCTTCCATCTCTCTGATGCTCCTAATTTGTAACTAATGAGTCGGAGGTGACTCTCAACACCAGGTTCTATAAGATCTGTAATAACTTGAGCCCTTCCCCTTTCTCATAGTTTAATTGTTTTGCTAACTCTTCCACTTTCGCAGTGAAACCCAAATCAAGGGTCATATTTTCATAGCCATTTCACAGGCCCGTTACCCTATGCATTAAATTACCCATGAGTCTAATCATCCTCCCTATAAAGTAGAATAAGTATTTACGCACTTGCAACATCAACCATCTAAAAAGTGGTGCAGGTTTAGCAAAAAAGCAGCTCAAAAGCAAAAAACCTAGTCTTTTGTAACATCACCAAATCATCTACCCTAGGGTTTCCTTGTTCATCTAACCCTAGGATCTCCTTGTACATGCATCCTTCCGCATAAATGTTTTTTTGTCGATGGTTTTGTGGTTGAAATCACCGATTTTTCACCCGTATAACTTTGAGCTCCACTTCTCTACTTTAACAACCCCTTGAGTGTACTGCATTTCTAAATAAGCTTCCACAGGTTCTTCCTTTTCCACTACGGGTATCTTATTCTTACTCTTCTTTGGTGCCATCTCTATTTTTATTCCCATGCCCTAGGTACTTCTAACTTTTTCCTATTCACTCAAACTTTATGACTTTAATCACTTCTCCTTCACACAACCCTGTTGCTCTACTATCTCCTCCTCCTCTTGTTATCTTAATATTATACCACAACTCAAACAACTTCACTAGCTCATGACAAGTACCTCACTTTATTCTCAAAACCCTCATCGCACTTCAAGCTCTGGAGCATGAAATTTTCTAAGGAAAAGTATTCGAAATGACTACTTTTACCTTCTATTTATACATTTTCATAACATCGATGTCCTTAACCCACGTGTTTTTAAATTCATTTTTAATAAAGTACTTTTATCACTTAAGTCAACTTCTACGACTCTCCTTTGCACATTACAAACATAACCTTTTGGCGCACCGACACTACTTTTTCTTGTCATAGACTTCCTTCTCATGCCTCACCATGCCGAAGTACATAACCTCTACGTTGTCCACCAAGTAGTTCCCTATACCACCACCTACCTCATGTTATACTGCCCGATCGTTGCTTCTCTTCTGTGTGGTCTATACTCAACTCAACTTTTTTCCAAGACACCTTTATTATGGTACAAATTCAAACACCTTTTTCACTGCATAGCACACATTTGAACACCTCCTCCATATAAATTGGTCTTCTTTCTTTTTCTAGTCATACAGAATGAGTCTTCCAATAGTCCATCTTCCTTAGAAATGTGCCAATGTTTTTCAAATTTAGATGCTAATCCACCCCACACAAAAAGTATGTGTGGTCCTCTACGCATGAATTCACTTCAAATATATTTAGATATTGGTGCACCAACACACAAAACACAGAATGAAAGGACAATAAAAGTGATGAAGAAAGGACGCATAAAAAGGAAAATTGCATTTAGGTAAATTTTACGCTAATTGGAAATGTTGCCTCATTTGCAAACACACCAAAAACTTATTTATACTAGGGATTCAACCTACTCCCATTAAAGAAATTAGGAAACCTTGTGCCATCTAACACTTGTAAATGGAAATCACCCAAATCAAGTATATAAGTAATAGTATATGGTCCCAACCAATGTACCTTAAACTTCCTTGGGTGGCGTGGAAACTTAAAATCATACAATAGAAACATCTGTCCAACCTCAAACTTCTTGTTTTTAATGTGAAAATCATGCCATGCCTTCTGTCATGCTTTCTCCGTCTTCTAACTCCATCTTGAAATGGCATGCTTCTCATCCAGCTCCATAATTTTATCAATATGCTCCTCTAATGCTTCTTCATCAACCAATCCTCCCATGCATGTAATACACGGAGATGACAACATGAATTCCACAAGCGGCACTACCTCCATGCCAGAAACCAATTGAAAGGGTGTGGCCTTATTCAATCTCTTATAAGTTGTTTTACATGCCCATAGCACCGTAGAGACTTTATCATCCCACTCTCTTCTTCTGACATCGTAAATATTTGTTAACATGTGGCTTAATATCTTGTTAAATGCCTCAGTAGTTTCATTATCCCGATGGTGGTAGTGCATAGTTTTGTGACACGCCACCATAAACTCTACCAATAAGATTTGAATAGTCTCATTTAAGAAATGCATACCCTTATCACTTGTTAAAATCAACGGACATCTATATCTATTGATTATGTTCTCCCATAAGAACCTAGTTATTGTAGCCACTATGTAATCCTTTGTATGTGCCACCTCTACCCATCTCGTAAGATAATCAGTGCAAGTAATAATAAAGATTGGACATGTCCCACACCTTTAGGGAAATAGGGCCCATAAAGTCAATTTCCCATTTTTCAAATGGCTCTACACTAGAAATAGGTCTTAATGTCATTTCATCTCTTTGTCATGGTTTACCAAGGAGCTGGAAATGATCACAAAACTTACAATATTTAATACAATCCTTTTCAATTCTTTCCCACCAAAGGCCTACCAATAAGATCTTGCACATGGCAGCATTTATTGCATAGTGACATCCTTCAATACGACCATGAGATTCCTCCATGATTACAAAGATACACTCATGTTCCAACACACACCGACACAAAACCTCATCTTGGCCTAGTTTGTACAAGTCTCCACCAATCAACATATATGGTGTGGCATGTATAGCTAACTAATTTTTCTACAAGGCCTTCATCCCTTCAAGTGCCACATCCATTTGCAAGAAAATAGCAATATCCTCCAAGTCAAAGGGTGCGCACGCTGGAATCTAAACATTCGCATCCGGCATTGTGTCCTCAATGCTCTTCACGACTTCTCTTGAGTTAATTTGTGATAAATTTTAGGTCCCAAATTTCTCTTCCCCGGTTTCACCATAACCTTAAACTTAAACTCCTAAAATAATAATACTTGTTAGTGTAAATCTACAACACCCCTAAATGACCTTTAGATCTTCGGCCTCAGAATTGGGTCATTTAGTGTGATGGACCTTGTAGATGAAAAAATTCTCCAGAGAAAGTTGGTTCTTACCCCTCTTTTAGGTGTATGAATGAATTTTTAGAGGTTCAATACTAGATCCTAATCTAAATTCCAAGGAGATAGATATAAAGGATGTAAAAAAAAGAAACAAAACTAAGTAAAAATGGTGATACACCAAAGGAGTGATGAACATCTATTTCTACAAATTGACACAGATTATAGGAATGCAACATAAAACATGCACAAGTTGCCAAAAATGTAATGAAGGATTAGAATGAAGAAAACAAACACAAGAAAGGATTGAAAACTCATTCACAGAGCTTGCATTGTCATTTCCATTTTTAATACGATGCATTACAATAGAAAGAAGGAAAAAAACATGTTGTAGTCTTCAAAAAGGTCTAAAATTCCACAAATTCACTTGCCAAGGTGAAGGAGGGAGCCTACAGAACATAAAAACATCCAACCCTTTACAAAAGAGCCAAATCTAGCTTTTAACAATGAAAAATAGAGTCCAAGAAGGAGAAACGTGAGAAAGTTGAAATGAATGGTTCAACCACCAACCAGATTCATCAAAATGGCATGGGTACCCTTAAAATTTCATTCCCCAAGATTTTTGACCATGTTGGAGAAGAATGGAAGCCATACTGCATTAAAAATGGTGGTTGAATGTCGGTTCTGCTCTTTTCCCATGCCAAAGGTGTTTTTCATTTTTCTCTCACCAAACTCCACAAAAATCAAAATTGAATATTCCATCATGTAGAGGACTTCAATAGCTTTCCAATGACACAAAAATTAAGAAAAATTGAGCTCTAGTTCAAAAGATATGGCCCTCTAAAGATTTAGGGCAAACTGGCAAAATTAGGGCAAAATGGGTTTGCGGGCCGAAATTTGAATTTTGCCCTTTTTGAATTTTGGAAAAATTTCCAAAATTTCTCCATGCCCCCACCACTCTAGGACATGTTTCTCCCTCTGATTGGGTGTGGGCATGCACTTGAAATGTTTCCTTTGGGCCACTGCAATTTTTTGGCAAAATTGCCCAATTCTCCCCGTGCCCCCGACCCCCGCCGAAAATAGGACATGTGTCATCCTCCTATTGGTCCACGGACCTTTAGGCCTCTTTTTTTCCTTTCACCCTCCACCAACCCTTTGGAAAAATTTCTAACTTGCTTCCACTACCCCAACCTCCACTGCCACGTGGCGCATTTCTATTGGCCACGGGCCTTCTCAGGGAAAATTTCCCCAAAAACTCCATCGAGCCATAACTTGAGAAATACTTGGAGTTAGGAGGAAAATTTTACCTTTTTGGAAAGGTGAGAAAATTATCTATCTGATGAAGCCATACCTAGAAAACTTTGAGTTCTTGAAAAGTGAAAAAAATTTGACTGAGGCACAAAAGAAGGAAAGGGTGAAGGAAAGTTAGCCAAAATAAGCAGGGGGCTTATTTTGGATAACAATTTTGGTGACTCAGAGGGGTCATCTGCCTACTGGATGAAGTGACCAGCTACCTGAAGCAATCCATTGGGTAATGGAGTCATCAACTTAACTACTTGTTACTCTCAACTCATTAGAAAATCTCTAGAAAGAAGATTGTGAGAGTAGAACATTACTTTGATCTAGAACATGGCCTGCAAAAGATGCATCCTTGGGACAACAAAACTTGTGCCAAAGCACTTAGAGGAATGAAATTCTAAGCTAATATGTACAAGGTGAGGATTTTCCCTTCTAGTAGCAATGCTTTAGATGGATTCCATTAACTGGAATCTGTAGTTCTTCACCATCTAATGTAGACAATTGGAAGGCATTATTGTTCTTGCATTTTGTGACCATGTAGGGGCCACTCCAAATGGCATCAAAATTTGAATGCCTTCCTAGCTTTGCTCGGTCTGCATCCCATTTCAACACTAAATCTCCAACTTGGAAGGTTCTAGCCTTAGCTTTCCTATCAAAGGTTCTCTTGATCAAAGCTTGGTCCTTCTCCATTGTTTGGGCTACATGCTCTCTGATTTCTTGGAGTTCCATCAATTCTACATATCTAACCTCCATGGGTTCAAACTCCAACAATTCCAATTGCTTCATGAGTTCTAATGTTGGCAACTCAAGTGACATAGGCAAGATTTCCTCTCTCCCATAAACAAGTCTGAATGGAGAGTTACCTGTGGATCTCTTGGGAGTTATCCTATCAGCCCATAGAGCTGATTTGAGCTTAGTGTGCCAAGTCCTCTGATTTTCATCAAGAGTCCTCTTGATGATTCTTAATAGATTCTTGTTGGTGGATTCAGCTTGGCCATTACCCTGAGGGTAATAATTTGATGAAGTTCTCAGATAGATCCCATTTCTAACAGCCCATTCAGTTACCTTTGATCCTATGAATGCCAATGCATTATCTAATATTATAGTGGTAGGTATACCAAATCTGGTTACTATCCCCTCATAGAAGTCTAGAATGCTAGATTCATTTGCCTCTTTGAGTGCCACCACCTCAGTCCATTTGGTGAAGTAGTATGTTGCTGTTAGAATCCACTTGTGTCCTTGGCTTGAGTTTGGATTAATGACTCCAATGAAGTCCAAACCCCATTACATGAATGGCTGGTCAACTGAGATTGGGTGCAATGGAAGGGCTGCTAATCTTTCCTTTCTTGCCTATGAAGAATGCACAATTCTTGCACCTCTTGATCCATGCATAACAATCACTAAACACCTTGGGCCAATAATAGCCAGCCTTGATGATCTTGAGGGCTGTCACTCTTGGAGAAAAATGACCCCACTGATCCACCATGGAACTCTTCTAACATTCTCTTAATCTGATTTGTCCCAATGCATCTCAGCAGCACTCCATTGATATCCTTTTTGAACAAGACACCATCAACAAGTGCATATGGAATAGCTTGCAATCTGAAGTGTCTTCTCTTGGCTTTTTTCATCTCTGGAGGGCATAGGCCTATTTTTAAGAAGTGCATTATGTCTTGGGTCCAGCAAGGAGTGAGCATACCACCATTCTCTTCTTGAACACCTCTTTGTTCTTGGTTGTCTTGCAACACCAAAACAACATCCTTCTCTTTGCTTGCTTCCATTGATTTTCTCAAGACCAACTACTCACACAATCCCTTTCCTCGGACCAACTTGGTGACTTTGATCTCAATGTCATACTCCATGACATGAGTAATCCACCCTGCATGTTTTTCATTTAGATCTTTGTTGAGGAGGAAGTCCTTAACTCCCACATGAGAAACCAATAGTTGAACCTTGTTGTTTGAAACTAGATGCTTAAATTTCTTCAAGCTCCTAATCACTACAAGAACATGCTTCTCAATGAAGGAATACCTCACCTCATAGTCCTCCAAGCTTTGGCTAAAGAAGGCAATTGCTGCTCTACATTTTCTTTGTTCTATTGTACTAAAATTGCAGAAATTGTATCATCACCGCCAAATGCATAAAGGATAAAATCTTTAGAGAAATCTAGGTTAATGAGAGTTGGAGCTTGTGAGATAGCCTCTTTGATTGCCTCAAAACTTTCCTTACCTTCAGCTATCCATTTGAAAGCCATACTTTTCTTCAACATCATAGTTATTGGCTTGACAAGGGCTGCAAAGTCTAGAACAAACCTTCGAACAAAATTGATTCTTCCCAAGAAAATTTGAAGGGCCTTCTTATGACTTGGTAATGGTAGTGCTTTTATTGCTTCAACCCTTTCTGGATCAATTGCTAATCCCTCTTTGGAAACAATGTGGCCTAGGAGCTTTCCTTCATGAGCTAGGAAAATACATTTTTTGGGATTCAAGGATACCCCAAATCTTCTACATCTTTGGAACACTTGTCTCAAATGAAAGAGATGATCTGCTGCACTTTTAGAAAATACAATAATATCATCTAGGTATATCAACACTATTTTTTTGATCAATCCCTTGAATGTCCATATCCATTTCCCTTTGGAAGGTAGCTCTAGCGTTAGACAACCCAAATGGCATTTTCCTATATGCATAGGTTCCCATTTGGTGGTGAAGGCTATTTTGAACTGATCATCCTCCTTTACCATGATCTGATTATACCCTGAATAACCATCTAGCAATGAAAACCTCTCAGAGCTAGCAACAACTTGCAAAATCTACTCCATAGAAGGAAGTGGGTAGTGATCCTTGAGGGATGCTCTATTCAAATCTCTAAAGTCTACACACAACCTGATTTCTCCACTCTTCTTTCTAATTGAACCAAATTTGCAACCCAACTTGAATGCTTGATGGGGAATATGATACTTTCCTCTATTAACTTATTTAATTCCTTCTTCATGAGAGGCTCCATGTGTGGATTGACCAGTCTTTTTTTTTCATGATGGGTTTAGCACTTGGATCTAATTCAATTGTGTGTTGAGATAGCTTGGGATTGAAACCTCTCAAATCTTCATAGCTCCAAGAAAATACATCTAGGAACTCTTGGAAAAGTTACATGAACTCATACCTTTCTTGTTTGGTTGCCACTTTACCAATTTGAAGTGATTTGCCTTCTCCTACCGAGATGGGCACTGAATCTTCTCCCTTGACTTGGATGTTTGCTTTCTCCTTCCTAAATTGATCATTAGGATTAAAGATGGACTCCAAAGTGACAAGTCCTTTTGGTAGTTTGTTGGTTCTCAACTATACCACTTGATCACCATATTGTTGTTCTAACTTTTCCTAATTTTTGGCTGAGAACTCAGCTTCTTCTTGCAAGAAATTGATGATTTGTTGGTCACTCTCAAACACTTGCCAACTTACATTATTGTCTGAGCACTGATGGCCTCACGATCACATGAATGTTTGGCTGCACTTTATCTTTTTTTGATACTCTCCACAACATCAAAAGTTTCTCCAACTTGTTGCAAGCCTATCAAGCAGCTTGGTTTTCTTTCCTAGGGATGGAGTTGATGCCAAAGCCTTCAAAATCCTCAATGAGGTCCCACACCCTATTCTTATAACTCTTGAGCAGGTCATTCTTGGTAGCATGTTGTCCTTTAACTTGATTAACAATCAGCTCACTATCACCAAAGACTTGTAAGTTCTTGATGCCTCTCTTCCTTGACCAATGCAACCCATGTATCAAGGCTTCATATTCAGCAGTGTTGTTAGAACATGCAAACTAAAATCTAAAGGCTGAATAATACTTAATGCCTTGAGGTGAAACAAGCATAGCTCCCCCTCCTGCACCTTGTCTACTTCTTGATCCATCAAAGAACAACTTCCATACCTCATTGTCATCTTTATGGTCTAGCTTGGTGATGCTAGGAATAGGCTAATTTTCTTCATGTATGTAATAAACTCCTAGTTCAGATTCCTCTATTTCCTTATAGGGATCAAAAGCATGTATCTTGCTTTCCCATTCATCAAGAGTCAAATCTGGGATGCTTCCAACTTTGGTGTCAGCTTCATGTGTGCTTGGATAATCCTCTTGATCAAATGTTGAATAGTTGGCATTGATTGGGCTTGGAGTATGAGGCTCAATGTGAAAGTTTACAATAGGTTTAGACCTAATTGTGGCCTTGGCTCCATATCTTGTCCTAAAAAACATGTGTGACCAATCAACATAAATAGCCTCCAATTCTAGCTATGAAATCCCTTGACAAACATAGGGCAAAAAGTGGTGGTAAATCTATCACTGACACATCTTGCAAAATAGTGACATTGGGGCATGCATGCAAAGTGAGGCTCAAATATTTAATTACCCCAACTGTTGTTATTGTTGTCCCATCCAATTACACCACCCCCTTGGATATGACTTCATATTAGAGGCCCAACTGATCAGCTATTTGCTTGGGCATCACATAACTACTTGCCCCATAATCAATCATACAATTGTGTACTAGTTTATCCCCAATGATCAATGAAACATAGAATGGAGGGGGCTTCAAAACTTTACCTTGCTGTCCTCCAAGCTTCCCTCAGGGATGAGTAGCATTTGTGAGTACCTTCTCTTGCATATGAGCTTTCTGATTTGAGGTTGACCAATTCTTCATGGCAGCTTGTAGTAGATCCCTTTGGCCTGGGATGGATAGTGACTCCCACATAGATATGTTCACATTTGTCTTCTTCATTTGTTCAATGATGTTAAATGGGGATGAAACATCTCTTTTCTGCCCCTTAGTCTGCACATTCTTTTCTTGTACATGGGCTGCAACAACTGGCATTTGAGCTGGTCTAGAAGGTGGCTTGGGTTGTCCTTACACATTTGGAACTGACATTTTGCTTGCCAACACCTTGTGGAGTGATGGAAGGTTGTGGATCACCTAGAGCTAATGACTGCCCTTCACCAATATTCCTCTTCTTTGACCATGTGTTAGCTGCTACATTCTGAGAAATTGTTTGATTCATACCACAAAAATCTTTAGCCTGCCAATTCACAAGTGTAGTCTCATTTGGAGTTGTATTTTGTTGAGATGTTCCTTGTTGTTGGTTTGTTTCTTGACTCACCTCACTCTCTACACTAGTTGTTGTCACCATCAAAGCTTGGTTCAAAGCACCATTGAAGCACATAGACTAGTTATGAGGTTCATTGCATGGGAAACACCAATCATACTCTTGAGCTATATTATTTTACACTGGCACTAAGGCTTTAGAGGTAGATGCAAGCATTGGGGTTATAGGGCTGAAATGGTCTATTGGCAGGAGGCCTTACTTGATTTTGATTTGTAGCTAGATTGGGTGGCCTATTAGGCTGATATGGTTGTCTATTAGGTTGAGTTTGAGACTGATAAGAAGGCCTAAAACTTTGGGCTTGCTGCCTCTTGAGTGTAACCAGCTCATTGCCTAAATTTTGTAATTGTTTCATAACTTCTTGGAGCTCATTTGAGGAACTAGAGGATGAAGTAGAAGTTTCATTTGAACTTTGATTTCTAGGAGTGGGAATAGGAGCTAAAGTAGGTGCTTGACTAGTGCTTGGGATTTCCAAGTCTAGACATAAGGGCATAGGAGGCCTAGGTGTAATTTTACCAACTTGGATCAAACAATTCTCAGCCCTAATGGTGATGCTATAAGCTGTAGGTATATTTACACCTCCCATGGATTGGATTAACATAGAAATGTCAGAATTTAAAGCTTTGAGATAGTATAAGAAAGCACCTTCATTTGTTGGCCTTATTGTCACTGGGATTCTATCCCATGTCCTTTGAAATTTGAAATTGAAGTCTGTTAGCTGCTCATTGGGAGCTCTCTTGATAGTTTTCAGTTGTTCCAATAGAGACAAATTGTCTCCCTTTTCTCCAAACTGATCATGGAGAGCTATGCACAACTGGTTCCAATTTTGGATAGAGCTCTTGAACCATTGCAAGTCTTTCCCTTTGAATGAAGATGCCAGCAATTTGACAAGTAATTTACATCTCAACAATCTCATGGATTGCACAAACATTAGCAATGTCTTTGACATGATCACCAGGAGTGGTCTGATTTTCCCCAATAAAGTATGGGATATTCTTCAATGCTGTAATTAGAACTGGGTTTTGTGCATTGAGAGCAAGTGGGCTGCTTCCAGTGAAGTTGACATAAGGATTGGGTTGTGCCATTCTGATTGGCCTGAGAACCCTTGTTGATTAGGTGAAAGGTCTACCAGGTGGAGGAGTTGATAGAGTTTTGTTTGGTGGAGATGGAGACCTTTGAATTCTTCTTCCCCTCTCTCTTCTTCCTAGGGATAATTGCAGATACTCAGACAATCCCTCTTCTCTAGCCCTTGACCTTGTTTGGATCCTTCTCATGAATCTTCAGACTTGGACTGTTGAAACCAGTTGATTTTATCCTTTTGGAGTCACCAAATGTGCAAATCAAGGCTCTTTTTAAGCAAGAAACTTACAAAAATGCACATCAACTTTTTTGTAATGAATATGAAGACCTCTAAGGTCCCACCGGGTGCCAAAACTGTTAGTGCAAATCTACAACACCCCTAAATGACCTTCAGATCTTTAGTTCAGAATTGGTTCATTTAGTGTGATTGCAAAACATTGAATTTTCTCCAAGGTGTGGGACCTTGTAGATGAGAAAATTATCTAGAGAAATCTGGTTCTTACCCCTCTTTTTAGGTGTATGCATGAATTTTGTAGAGGTTCAATACTAGATCCTACTCTAAATTCCAAGGAGACAGAGATAAAGGATGCAAAAAAAAAAACAAAACTAAGTAAAAATGGTGATACACCAAAGGAGTGATGAACATCTATTTCTACAAATTGACACAGATTATAGGAATGCAACATAAAACATGCACAAGTTGCCAAAAATGTAATGAAGGATCGAATGAAGCAAACAAACACAAGAAAGGATTGAAAACTCATTCACAGAGCTTGCATTGTCATTTCCAGTTTTAATATGATGCATTACAATAGCAAGAAGGCAAAAAACGTGTTGTAGTCTTCAAAAAGGTTTGAAATTCCACAAATTCACTTGCCAAGGTGAAGGAGGGAGCCTGTAGAACATAAAAACGTCCAACCCTTTACAAAAGAGCCAAATCTAGCTTTTAACAATGAAAAAATGGAGTCCAGGAAGGAGAAACATGAGAAAGTTGAAATGAATGGTTCAACCACCAACTAGATTCATCAAAATGGCATGGGTACCCTTAAAAATTTCATTCCCCAAGATTTTTGACCATGTTGGAGAAGAATGGAAGCCATATTGCATTAAAAATGGTGGTTGAATGTCGGTTCTACTCTTTTCCCATGCCAAAGGTGTTTTTCATTTTTCTCTCACCAAAATCCACCAAAAAACAAAATTGAAGATTCCATCATGTAAAGGACTTCAATAGATTTCCAATGACACAAAAATTGAGAAAAATCAAGCTCTGGTTTGAAAGATATGGCCCTCTAAAGATTTAGGGCAAAACTGGCAAAATTAGGGCAAAATGGGTTCGCGGGCTGAAATTTGAATTTTGCCCTTTTTTTGAATTTTGGAAAAATTTCCAAAATTTCTCTGCCCCACCATTCCAAGACACATGTCTCCCTCTAATTGGGTGTGGGCATGCACTTGAAATGTTTCCTTTGGTCCGTAACAATTTGTTGGCAAAATTTCCCAATTCTCCCTGTGCCCCCAACCCCGCCGAAAATAGGACACGTGTCATCCTCCTATTGGTCCACAGCCTTTGGGCATATTTTTTTTCCTTTCATTCTCCACCAACCCTTTGGGAAAATTTCTAACTTACTTCCACCTGCCCCACGTGGCGCATTTTTATTGGCCGTGGGCCTTCTCAGGGAAAATTTCCCCAAAAACTCCGCCGAGCCATAACTTGAGAAATACTTGGAGTTAGGAGGAAAATTTTACCTTTCTGGAAAGGTGAGAAAATTATCTAATTAATGAATCCATACCCAAAAAAATTTAAGTGCCTAAAAAGTGAAAAAAATTTGACTGAGGCACAAAAGAAGGAAATGGTGAAGGAAAGTTAGCCAAAATAAGTAGGGGCTTAAAGGTTTTGCTATAAAATATTTCCTAAATTTATGTTGCGCGTATATCATTGACAATGCCTCATGCTTCGTGGTCGTATAATTTTGTATTGTTGGAGTTAACTTCCTACTAGAAAAAAATGGATGGTCAATAATCCCCTCTCCAAGATGTGCTAAGACCACCCCAATCCTACTACCTAACACATCTACGTGTATGTGGAAATGTTATTCCCAAGAGGGAAAACAAAATATGGGCGCAGTGGTAATTTTTTCCTTCAGTGTGTCAAAATCCATCTGCTACACCTCACCCCTATGGAATTTACCTTTATGTTTTAACAACTCCTCTAATAGCACAGAAATCTTGGCATAGCCTTTGATATATTTTCTATAAAATCCCATGTGCCCTAAGAATTCGTGTACAACACTTTGACTGGTAGCCTCCTCTAAACCTCGAGATAACAACCACTTTTACAGGGTCTACCAATAAGCCTTCCTTGTATATGATGTGACCAATTAAACTACCAAATGGGGTAGAAGAGACACACTTCTTAATTTTAAGTGAGATACTCAAATTCCTACATCTCTCAAACCTCAACCTCATATTTTCACAATGATATATTACTAACCCGTACACCATCCAATCATCCGTAAACTTGCAAAAACTTATGGATGAATTATTGAAAGACATGTACTACAATGTGTAGAAACATAATAGGCATGTTCTTCATCCAAAAGGCATAACAAGAGATAGGTAAAACTTCCCACTCTGTCATGATAGTGGTCTTCTCTTGGTCTTCCTTCACAATTCGTACTGTAATAACCTAAAATCCATCTCAGTAAAATAATAGATCTCCCCTTTATTACTCCTTCCAAGATCTCCTCAAGAAATGGGATTGGAAAAGGATCTATGAAACACATGGAATTAAAGTCTCTATAGTCAACACAAATCCTTATCCTTACATTCTTTTTAATACTAATTACCATCGAGATCACCCACTCATTCTTCAATTACCTCAATAATACCAATTTTTATCATCTTATCAATATCCTCCTTAATTTTATCAGTCTCTTCTAAACTCAAATTAGCACCCTCTTTTAACTTAATCCTCATTTCTCCCAATAAGGGATGTACTCCTTTTAATTCGTGGTACCCACATGGGAAAAATCTTGGAATTCACGTAGTAGATCAATGATTTTTGACACTTCTTGTCCCATCCAAGAATCTCCAATGACATGACTTCCTTTGCTCTGTCTCTCTCAGATCGATGTTAACTTTTATTATTTTTAAGAGCTCATGGTATGCACATGCTTTCTCGTATGCTTTATCTAATACTTCGTGCATACATTTTGTATGGTTAACATCCAAGTTTTCCACCTCCTCATCATCTATCAAATAACTAAATTTCCTTTTTTGTTCGGAAGGTGTGCTTAAGCTACACCTCCTCTATCTCTTCTTTCAGTTCTTCTTCTACGAAGTGTGACCCAAACTTTGGCTATCCTAATAACTCTAGAATCTGGTCCTCAGCCATGACACTATCTCCCATAGTAAGGTGCTTGACAACCTGCAATGCCTCATTCACCGATGGCTTTGAAATTTGATACCCAAAATTTTGAATAATATTTTATTTCAATTCCTACTAGTTTCCCATCTAACACCGCATCTCTCGAATGAATATACCATGTGTGTGCATAGCCTTAAGGTGAAATAGAAATTATGCACTCATAGTGAAGGAGGCATGGCTTTTGTACTCCATCATCTAGGTGTTCTAACACTCTTAAACATGGAATGAGGCGGACTCCTCGTGATAGTCGTGTAATGTAGAGGGTGCATTTCTCCTCAGAAATATAATAGAGAGCACAATTCTTACTTCATGCCACTCTAAAAGGGTTTCCCTATGGGTCACCCACCAATGCACTACCATCCCGCGCAAGGTATAAGTTAGCATATTCCTCCTTTTGTCTAATAGATCCATTGTGCCTCCATCACACTTAGAAAGATGTCATGGTTACCTTCCCTAGTATAACTTGGTAACTATCATCCTCTTAGGCATCTAACTAAGTTTTCTCTGCTAACTTGAGTGATAGATCCCTTCAGTTGTCTTTCAATCAACTCATAGGTCCCATGTGCCCAATTGTCACATGAAACACTTGTTGTATCACTCAAACCGAGTATATTCCCATTGAACAACTCCTCTTAATAGATGAACAATATCAGGGTCTTTAATGGCATGCACATAGAATCTATCCAAGTCCTCTTCTCCCAAATTCTCTATATAGGGTGCAGACTTCCCATCCATAAGTGGAATAATGACACGCTCCTCTTTGTTCTTGAAACTTATGTATCCTTTGTTAAAGCGTGAGTCAACATTATTCTTATAGCACCAGGGGCATCTAAGTAGGGCTAGAAATTTATCTTCCTTGGTAAGCGCTAAGACTTCAAAGTATCTAGTAAAATTTTCCCCTTAGATGGTTATGGATGCATCCTTTAATACTCCAATGGGCATAGCCTTTGTCTTATTTTCCATATACAACACATTTGAAGATGGTTGTAATGGGGGTCTTCCCATTTGATTCCATGCATCTAAAGTGATAACATTGACCTCAACACCCATGTCAATTAGGATGTTTCACAAAACCCATCCATCTACAACTGCATTTAATGTGATTTCCTTTTCATAGTCTATATTGTGTGGGGGTAGATTAGCATGAAAGACCTGCCTCTGGAACTCACCTACAATGCATGATACTTTTTCTCTCAGCCACTCTCCTAGCAAAGGGATGATATTCTCCTAGTGCAACATCTTACACACTTCTCTGACCTCATTCATGTCCTCCTAAGGGACTTTAGTGCTTTTATTCTACTCCAACTTCCAGGATTTCTCCTTTAAACATTGAATCTCCCCTTGCAGGTTTCCAATTAGCTCCATGGTCTCTTAGTAAACCTCCTTCGATCGATCGATCCGATCAGGATACTTCCCATGTAACACCTCTTCTCTTATAATGAGAATCCTTTACTTTGGTTCTTCCATGGTGCACGTGGCTTCTTCCCGCATGGTTACTAAGATAGGTTCCAACTCAGAGTCATGTGCTACCATATGCATCCATAACAGATCAGCCCTCTTCACACTAAACATTCTTACACCCTTGTCATTCTCCTAGTTTTGAATCATGTGCTCATACAACTGAGGGCACTCCTCATACTTATGCTTCCTCCTACACCATGAGCATTGAATAATTCCGGGCTTGCACCTATAGTGTTTAGTAGATCCACAATTGTAACAAGTTCCATGGGAAATTCACTCCTACCTCCTTGACTACCACGACCTCTAAATCCTTTGCAAAAGCCTCTTCCTCAACCACCTCCATCTGCACACCCTTTAAACTGACGACCTTTGTTCTTAGAATTATTCCCAATGCTGGTTTGGCACACACCAATATCAATGACATCATGGATTTAGTCTATCAATTGGTATTCCTTTGTATCGTGTGTCATAGATGAGAAAATATTACAATAAGAGGACACATTCTTGTAGAGTGCGCCTGCAACAACGGGCATCTACTTGGATCATGATCTCTATGACAAATTTCACAATCTAATGACATGGCATGCACCGACTTTCATGGGAAATTGTCTTTTATGTGTCCTTCTACCTCACAATCCATGCACCATAGTCCATTGTGAGTCTCATGAGCCGAGTTCACAGACAATTTCTCAAGCTGCTTCACCATGGTAGTGATATGTGCTTCTAAAAATGAGCTTAGTCTAGTTTCAACACTTCCGACTACCTCGGTGCATAAAGTAGCCTCCAAGGCCTCACACAGATCTGTGAAATTCTTGTGGGAAATCACTCATCTAAAAGGCATGATCAATCCTCTAATGAACCATTGAGCATGCTAAGAGGGATGGATATCATAAAACAATTTTGACAAAAGATTTTTAAAGTGTGCATCATAATCTTTCACACTTTCTTCCAACCCTTGTTGAATCTCCTTCAAGACGTTGATTCTCTTTTCTCAAACTCAAGAATGTGGAATTCTACCAAGAATTCATCACACAACTCAAAGATAATCCACCATTATCCGATGGGGTCATACTTCAGTACTAGTTATGTGTGTGTCCTTGCAACGTAGTTACAAACTAACTTACTTTCCACTCCAAGGAAATGATTCCCTTAGTGCACCATACAAATTCACACTTTTGTACATGCTCTGTGGAATATTCAACACCCTTGTAATCAAGGAGGTACAAAGACATCTCGTAAAACACTTGATGGTGTTGTGGTCCTTATCTGCCAGATCCAGGACCTTTATTCCCTCTAGTGTTTCCTCCACCACCAGATCCACTCGATCCACTAGCTCTTATTCCTCTAGATCCACCAGATCCTCCTCCCATCATAGGAAAGGGGCCTGATGCATATGCACTTTATGTACCCACCATCGTGTTAAACTATTTTTTGACATTCTGTGATGTGGAACCACTTCCAGACATGATACCCAAGATTTTTGTACCCACACTTTTCCCAAATGATGTGCCACACAAAATACATCCAAACACCAAAAATGTCTATGTGACCATATATGGGTTACCTAATGGTACTTGTTCACTAACACCAATTGAACTAGAAATACTTGTCTCAAATATTAGAAAACTAAGTGCTAGGGTTTGGTCACTAGGTGGGCTGAGATGCATGCCTATGGATCTCCTCCTTTCTCCATGCAACAAGCTCTCACCAAAAGCTTAGGGAGTTTCTCTCTTATGCTTTCTAAGATGAGGTAAAGCATAGACTTCTCGTGTCCCACAATCTCCACGTGAACCTCACATCCTTCTCGTAACATTTGTCTTGATAAATCCATCACTCCAATAAATTCACGGTGTCTCACCAACTCCATTTCTCTTGATTCATCATACTTGAGATGCCTCTCTTCTCTCTCTTATTTTTCTGTAGGATCCACCATCTCTCACCACACCACCTTCTGTGCCCTAAGCCTAGTGGGAAGTTAGCCAACCATAAGAAATGCCTCCATACTCAGAGTGATGATCAAGATCTTGATGGCTAATGACATAAAGACGTAAGAATGATCCTCTTAGCTCCTGCAAGAAATTAAAATCAACAATATCTAAGAAAGAATACATATAAACCACGTATTCTAAGGTATAGCTAGTCAACACACCTCTCCACCAATGATCAACAACATGATTCCATGTCAGATCAACATCATGTAGCCTATGATACTCCTCTTGGGTCCAAACATTCGGTCTATAATACCAGATCTTCCTTGATGCATATGTTGATAGCCATTTATATAACTCTAGTAGAAAACAAAAAAATAATATCTAATAGAGCTCATGATACAAATAATCCTCTACCCATTTACGTGCATCAAACTTAGGTCCAGTGTTAAATCATTGAGAAAACTCATCCTCCATGATTTTAAGCCAAGTCTTGATGCTTTCCAAGGTCAAGTGTTCTGCAATAACAAATTATTCTTACAATAGCTTCAAAAGAGGTCCCGATAATGGAACCAAAATGTAGTCATCCTTTCTAATCACTTAATATCCTAGGCGTGTCGGCCTATCACTCAACCTAACTGGGTGCTCACCCGAGGCACACGTAGGCACCAAGCCCCTCCTTTATGTGAGCTTTACAAGAATGTTTAACAACATTAGGGGGACAATGCACAAATATAATGAATTCATTTTAAGATAGAAACAAGGAAACTAGATCTAAGCATAAATGCACCATAATATAGATGAGAACATCATAATACAGGGGATCAGATTTGAACCATGAGCATCATTAAGAACATAAGGGTTTAGATCCATAAACATAAAATAAAACATACAAGATCAAGATCCATGACTCAAATATTTAGAACATTCCCATTGTATTAATTCCTCAATATTACAATAGTCAAATACATTAAAAAACCATGAATGGAGCTAATACAAAAATAGGGTCCCCATATATTCTCTACAATATCTTAATTATAAATATTACACTCATGTTTCCCTTAGCTCTCACTGTTTATATGCACATACATTCTCTTTTCTTCCTTCAACACACACCCTTATTTCCATGTAAAATAATACATAAGAAGGAACTGGAAGGAATATCCTCTAACCATTTCATCATTACCCAAGAACATGCCAAATGTCATCATTTCTTTCCCTACTTAAGTATCCTCGACATGTTGATGTAAGCTAGCCATAACTAACTCCACTTTCACAACTCATAATCTTCTCATGATAACTGTAATGATACCTAGGAATATACTTTCCTTGAGTTGTAAGTCTTCATAACTTAACTTTATCCATAATTGAATCTAGTCATCTCTTCATGTGTTCCTTTAACATGACTTTATCCATAGTCCAAAAAGTGACTAAGTCTTGAACCCGTCCCACCTAGGCATGAGTCTTTACGCATTCCTAAAAATTACCTTCACACATGCCTTCATGCCCCGCTTCCACACACCACAACCCTCCATGCCTCAAGTAATTGGTTATTTCAAGGTCCCAACAAGGGTTAATTACAAAATTATATCAAGAGAACCCTATAAATATAAAGTTATGATACCATAATGAGGGACCAAGTATTAATCACTACTATCATCCATCTAGAGTGGCATCCATATATTGCATTAGATATCATTTACATCCACATAGCTCCATCACAAGGCATAAGGTTAGGTCATCTGCATCACAAACAACGTAGGGGGAGGAATATATTCTATTCCCGCACACAAGCTATTACATTTTCTACATCTAGTTATTGCTTGTTAATTCACAAAGTGCAACTGACACAAGAGAACCTAGGGCACATTATGCACACACTCACCATAACTACATTTGGGTATGAAATGTAGTGTAGCGCTCGATTAATAAGTGCATTGTTGTGGCATTGAGGTCATTCTAACCCATTCATTTACATTCTTCTTTTAAGGGTTTTGATACTCCTTGGTCTTTTGCAGGCCTTTTCATCATCTTGGAATATCACCGACATCCATAGCATTGCAAAAAAATTTATCCAACAGACAACAAGAGTTTTGGACCATCTTCCAAACTCCGTGAAGATCTATTTCGAGCTTTCACAAAAACCATGACACCCATTTTACATACTGAGTTCTCATAGGCACCCCAGTCCCTCTCCAAGTGCTCCATTTCAGCTAGATACTCCCAATCCATCCTTCTTAGAGCTCCTACATAGTCTTTCATGCTTCCATATTTTGTAATCACCTCTGCAACAAAGTCCCACAAGCATATTTTATTCAACTGAGTTCTTTCCTCTTCTCTCTTGCACATTAGGGTTAGAATTTCCTTTTTCATAGTTGTTTAGGCCATCTTTATATTTATTTACAGTATCCATTTACCTTATTTACAATTGTTCATAGATTAGATTAACTACAAGGTACCTACATGATGTTACATTTTTAGTTAATCAAAGAGGAACAATGAATTCATCTCCCCCTTTACATTTAGGTTTTATCATGGGTCATCTTACCTTGGTTCAAGGAAGGAACAAAAGTAGCAAGAAAAGGCCATCTCCTTTGTACATTCCCCTCAATGACCTCAATGTTTGATCCCAAGGAAAGTTTTAGACCCCTCCTCGGATACAAAACTACATACCACCTAGTCTACCACCATCCAAACATCTCCCTTCCTAGAGAATGTTATCAGACCACTATGGGTTTAGAACTGAGGACCAACACACTTATTGTATTGTTGTTGGGATTTCTTTACTCTAAGAAAGGTTTAAAATACTTACCTTTGTAGAGCTTTTCCAAAATTAGGAAAATACGAGACCATCTTTACTAAATATTGTTTGAAATTTCCAAAATATAAACAATATTTCCATAAAGCTTGACCCTCTGTGAGTATACTGAGGGATTGGTAACCAAAAAAGTTGGTTCATAAATATTTTCAAAGATCAACCTCTTAGTTTGTGAAGTTATCCTTTCAATAAATTTTTGATTAAATCTATATATCTAAGGTGCAAAGCCTTA